>JARGYA010000029.1:600000-953874 GCA_029204335.1 Mycena vulgaris | reverse complement strand
CTGTGTAAGATTGGATCTAACGTTAGTTATAATGGTGAGATTGAAACTGGCCCTTGTTATCTAACAAGGGCATGTAATTACATGTTTCTAACATGACGTCACTGCGCGAGAGCGCAATTTTTTTGGGGGGTTTATAACATGTCATTACGTGATAATTGAAATAACGCGTTATAATCGTTAGAATCTACTTAAGGAAGTCGTCGATGGACCATTCCTCCACGCAACCAGGCTTGGGGCCTCCCGGGGCCTCCCGGGGCTGGCATGGGAGTGTCCGCCTGTGGGCCGGGCTCCTTCGGAGGCTGCATCAGCGTCGCTAATGCAGGGCTGTCCAACTTGATGTACTCCGCGATATCAAATGTGGTTGTTGAGCGCTGTACTGGAGTCCTCCCCGCATCAAGGCGGTCCGTTTCTGCGAGGCCATATGGGTCAGGATGATTGAAGAGAAGCTCGGAGAGAGCCTCTTTGTCGACCGCCGATGGTGCGACATTTTCTTCGTGGAGAAGATCCATCAGTGATGGTGCCGACCTCTGTGCTGTCTCCCCCGCTGGACCAAGAACGTCCACCAGCGCGACATGAGCTTGATGGGAATAATTTCCTTCGGAGATACTGTTGGTGTAAAAGTCGTAGATACGCGCACAGTCAATGAGATTCTCAGGGAGAATTGAGCTGCGCCGTGCCGCATAAACCATCCGAGACGTGATGCAGTACGCTCATCACATTACTTTGACCGCTTTTGGATTCGGCGCCGAAAGGCGATTTTTGGCACACTACTCATCGGAAACAGTGTTTTGGCACTACTGGGTTTCTTCTGAGAGGGGCCTGACACAGTTCCTACCAATTTTGTGTTTCTAACACATTAATAACAGGCCTCTGGGACCCTCCGATGTGAGAAATGTTATTAACATGTTAATAACAGGTGAGAAATAACATGTTATCTAACACAGGCAATCTTACACAGCACTAGTGACAAAAGTGACGCCAATTTGGCGGCACTTCCGTTTTGGGTGGCGTCAATTGGCGTCACGGTTGGCGTCAAGGCGTCACTTTCACCGTGCCCCATACAATCCCGAGTTTGTCATTTCTACGCACAACTAATCGCGGCGCGACGTCTTACGTCTTCGCCTCCCTTCGGCCTCACCGCTCATCGGTCCTCTTAGGCACATCCATCGCGCGCTTTGTGCTCTCCACACTCGGGGTATGGGCGACTGGGTTCTCCACGCAGACGGATCCTCTACGCCGTTTCCAGATACTTCCCGCTGTTCAAACTCAATGCTGGAATCATACAATGATACATGACATTGCAAGAACCGCCTTAGCCTTGCCCTCGGTGTTGAACAGACTATACCGCCGACTGGACTTCCAAGTCGTTTCCGAAATCCGCGGGACGCGTTGCTTCGAGCGGGCGAACTGATACGTCACGTATCTCGAACCCAAGACTCACGGATCCCCTCCACATTTAAGGGCGTGCATCTGGCTGCCACGAGCGTCATCATGCCAGTCACAGTCCTCTGTAAGCCGGTCCTCTTCAACGCCACCGCCAGAGTGTACAACCTGCCCCTCCTTCTCGTCACAAGTATCGCCGCCATCGTGTACTATGACGAGGTCCAGGAATCGCATTCTGCGTGCTGATATCTGTCCACTATATGCATGTTCTCGTGTAAGTCGAAATATCAACTGCCGACATACTACCGGCCTGTCCTAACGATATGAAAGACTACACAGATGGCCATTAAATGGCCTGGCCGCAATCGAGTTCATGATGGTTATAATCGAAACCTGTGGTAAGACGCACAAGTTACGAATCGTCCCAAATTGAACGGCGGGGTATGGTAGTAATGTCCTCCGTGGCCCCGTCCTGCGTCGAGTTTTTTCCTCTGCAAGTAGTGGTCTTGGGCTGTCTGCAATATTTCACCCCGCCACGATTGCCATATCCGACGAGAAAGTATTTTTGCAACGCTTTGCATTTTTAATGAGCTGCAGGACGGGGCAATATACTCCATCTTCTTTGCGCCTCTCAATGCCCATGTCTACACCAGGTCTCTGAGTATTTTCGAGTATCTGCGACTCCCTCCGAGTGCCCCGCCGGGACATGCCACAATCCTCTTCGTACGTGAAGTCCTTCCGTGCGACCATAATTGAATGGGTAGAAACTTGAAAGGAGCCCTTCAATTCCACACATTTCGACAGGGTTGATCCACAAGTATATGCCGTACTACTAGTACCCAGGGCAGAAGTCGGACTCCAATTACATCCGTCGAAAGGGACTTCCGAATCGCCCAATCTGGCAACGCTGACTCTGAGGCAATGCGACTCCTTCAACCTTGTCACTAGGGCATTTCAGGACACCGTGGATGCATCTACACTCTCTGGCATTGCGACATTTCGTGGGTTTTGGACTTTTGTCAATGGCGCGTTCGCTCTTTTCTTTGACACAAATGTGGTGTATTTCTTATTCGGCGAGTGGCTACACTCCCCTCTCGTCGGCCGCTGAGAGAAATCACAGGGGGTCGCCCACTGTCGGCACTGGGAGTTGTACATGTATTTCAGCGTCGCACCCTGATTCACAGATGGCACGAGGATTTCCCATCCGTTCAGATGAGGGCGGTCTTCCCGGCTCAAAATCCGCCGGCATTTCGCCTTCATTCGCGAGCGCCTGATTGATTTAGATGAGGATCTGCGGTCGGCTGATTCCGGGGACAGTATAATAAACATACAGTCTATCTCTAGCTCGTGTCCCCATGAGACACGTACAGCTCGGAGCATCGGATCAGACAGTCCAATCACGGTCCTGTCAAATCAGAGGTCCCAGCCCCACAACGCACTCCGCCTCAAAACCAGATCACAAGGAATATGTTCTGGAGGAAATCCCACTGTTGGAGATGGGTCTCGGGTTGGATGATCCGGGGCGCAGGGGAGGAAATGGCCCCAATTCCCGGCTACGTAGGCTAGAGTGTGGCTGGAAACATCCATCCTGACCATCATAATCATCACATCCGTACAAATGTCGGGCATTGACGCTTGAAGCTGGAAGCTCCAAGTCGACGTGATGCGGGTACGTACGAGATGGACTGATGGAATACGCCGCTTGTCTGATCGCAACTGACTAGCAGGGTGAATGGGTGTGTGAATGCTACCCTTCAATGTGTCGGCGCAGTTCGGACGCGAGTAAGCCACACCATTAAGCTGCTGATATAAAGTCTGGGCTGCTAGATGAAACGAAGTTCCGTCTTCCTCTGATCTCTCTGTGAAGCGCTGCGTATCGAGTGAACTCGCAAAACAGATACAGACGCGTTAACGCCGTTCGACAAACTGCAAAATTGACCCAATGGTTCCTCTGTTGTGGCTCACCATCCTCATACCCGCTCTTTTCTGTGGAGCCTCCGAACCTCACTGGCACAAGCGCAACCGCGAAACCATTCAGCAGATATACGACCGTAGGTCCCTCTCACAAAACTACACACTTGGAACCAATGAATTGCCTCACAGTCACTGTATTCCCCGCCAACGCCAAGATCATCGCCCAAGGCGCGTCCGCCGTTCCAGCCGGACTGTTCAATGTCAACGCAACGGGGCGTGTTACGCCCGTCGGGGAGTTCACCGGGTTCCAGGATTCAATCGAGTATTTCTTTGGACTCGCCCCGGTACCCACGGGAGTCCCTCCCAATGGTGTGATCACCAAAGCGACACTCGTAGAATTCACCTCTGGATTGCGCGGAGGTCGCCGCGAGCACCGTTTATCTGACTGTCAGCGCGACCAAACGCGGATAATTCGACTGGGGAGGTCCTCACGGCCCTAAAGCAGGTGCGTTAAAACTCGGGGTGGGCTCGACCACCGCATAGGCTGTTCGGCTTAACACGCAGTTTTTTCCTAGATCGCTTTCTGGCACTTCGATGCGAAGGGATCAGTTTTGAAATACGACGCCTGGATCCCTTCGCTGGACCGCTATTATAATGTGGCGCACGGGTTCGGGTTCGATCTATACAACCCGGCGGAGATGAGCGGCACCATTCAACAGATCTGCGGTGCCCAGGCTCAGACATGCGTTGGGCCCAATACCGTTTACAGTGGGGTCGCAGAGTGCATTGAAAACGCTCACGGCCAAGCCATTTGGTCGCCTGGACGAGGCGTGGGGCGACAACGTCGTGTGCCGCCTGATTCATGTGCTCCTCACAAAGTTGCGTCCGGAGGTCGGTAATCTTTCTGTCTTGTCCCAGCACCCACGTTGATTCGTTGGAATAATGTTACAGGTCCATTGCCCTCATGTTGGCCCGACGGGCGGTGGGAAGTGTATCGATGTGGCGTACAACGACGTATGAATTCTCGCGAGTTTCAGGCTTTGAGAACTCAAATCAATATTTTTATTCCAGGTATTCTTCAACGACCAGGTGCTATTCAATGCGCCTCTTGGGAAGCCTTTCCATTGTCAAAGCAAGTAGTTGCTGGCGAGTTGCAGCCTTTCACCGCCTTGAAGTCGACGATGCAAATACACCGGCGGATAGTAGACATTGCGAATTTTGAGTATGTCCTTGGAAAGAAAAGAATTTGAGCCGAACGAGCGAAATGTGTGATTTGGAGTACAAAAATGTGTTCTGCTCTGCGGGTCGAGTGAGGCAAGTCCAACTCCTGTCAGGAATTAGTTTCATCTACGAATCTCTTGGGGACTTCAAACTTAGTCCACACCATAAACTGCATAGGAGCACGTTTTGGGCCGCAAGTTAGTCCTAGATGCTTCGATTGAGTAAAGGCAAACGGAGTCGCGGTGGTTGAGACCAGGGCGTGCGTTGTCGTTGTTTGGCACGGATTTAGTTCTGCTTGTTTCTGATCCGCCCATTGATCCGTACCTCTTTTGCTTTGAAGTTGATATACTGTTTGTAAATAATAATAAAAAACCGCAACTTTTTGACCTGATTTCGGGACGAAACAACTAAAATTGGTCAAAATACTTTTTGCACAGTACATCAGAGTACATCGCCGGTGAATTGTCAGCACATTGACCTTCTTTGATTGACCGATCAAAATGGCCAAGCTAGCTACCGCTTCTTAGAAACTCCGTCTGCGGCCCCTTCGTCCCCGGTCGCACCGCCCTCTCCACGCCTGGCATCATGGTCCGTTTGAACTCGTCGTCACCGAGGTGGCCAAGGGGGATCACACGGCCCCAGAGTACGTTGCGAAGCATATGCATCCCTTGCCCAGGTCCCCATGATCGTGTGCCGTTTTCTCGGCGCTAGCGAGCGTATTGACGCCCCGATGGCATGACGACGACGGCTTCATCCTGTACGAAAGCTGCGCCATCTGCCACTACCTTGCCGAGAAACACGTCGGCCGGGGGACTACGCTCCTTCCGGCCACCTTAGAGGGGAATGCGCTCTTCGAGCAGGCCGCCTCCATCGAGTTCGCGAACTTCTACCCGCAGATCATGAAGATCAGAATAGAGACCCTGTATAAAAAGTGACTCCCTGTGAAGGGAGTCCCAGCTGAAGGCAAATGAAAGCATGTGCTTTCCAGGCGCATGAGTCTGCCCATCGACGAAGCCGCTCTCGCGCAAGGGAGATCCGACCGCTGCGCGAAGCTCGACGTGTACGAAGTGATCCTGGGGAAACCAAGATTCTTGGCCGGGGATGTGAGTCTGCTGCAGCTGTTGAAGTCAGTCCAACGGAGGGGTGAGAGGCATTTACACTCGCAGATCGCTTCCATCCTATTATGCACCAGTCCTCGTAGATGCCGGGATCGATATCATACCGGGCAAGGACCCGAATGTGACTAGGGGAGAACCGCATCATTTTCGTCGTCTGGCAGGCTCATCGAGTTCTTAAAGATGGTGGAATGATTTAATTTCACGGCCGGCTTGGCTCAAATTGCGGCAGGAAGGGATACAGAGTGTTGGCATCTAGGGGGGGAGCGAAGTCAAGCAACCTTGATGTAGGATAGTTTAGCCTTGCCGGCTTCCAACGGCGTAGAAGCATAGGGAAGCCCTCTAAGCTCCGACTCGTTGATGTAGGCGGGGGAATCCCTTGCCTAAGTTTGGAATCGGGAGTTGAATCCCCCCTTGGGGCTGCCATTGCCCCGAGCATGAAGGAGATCTTACGCCGATGACGATATAAGGCCTCCCATATCCCATGTGCGACCTCGCGATACAAACATCCGTAGACATCCAGCTGGTTAGAATTCAAAGTTTGGGACGTCCTGCCCCAGAGACAGATATTAATTAAAATTGGTGTAATTAACTGCTACTCTGGGTTCATTATCAAGCGATCAGATGTCGGAGATTTCTGACGTCCGCCCGCCCATATATTAATATGATACTCTGCTGTTCCAGTGACGACGCTTGGATGCGGCCCGTCTACGCCTGCAGGGCAATGACAGTCAGCGCCGGGAAGCATGGATAATCGATGGCAAAACATACGCAGACACGTTGATGGCTGTCGTGTTCAAGACGGGCAGAGAGGCTGTAGGGGACGGGTCCGGAAGGAACGAGTAAGAATTCGCGAAGATGTCGTCCTGGGCGCCGTCCCTGAACTCGTACAGGTCGGTGTAGAATGGCGGCGAGAACGTGCCTTCGAACATCTGCCCCCATATTAAACTATACTCTCCGGAGGAAGGCAGGATGCTCACGTTATTGCGTTCCGCTTGAAACCAGTACAGTGGCTGCTTAGCGCCGTAGGTGCAGTTTCCTGGAGCCGCATGCGGCTTCCCAGCCGACGTGTCCGCGCCGCAGCGCCTCGGAACTTTGGGGGCGGCCAGGGCCACATCGGATGTCGTGCCTGTGACGTTGCACTTGAAGCCGTTCATGTAGTCTATTAGCATGCAGGTCAGCTATAAATTCGAGCCTGTAATGCAGTGCAGACGAACTCTGCTCGCCACCGCTGTCAGGCTACCGGTGGATAAGCAAACCGGATACGGTGAGAATAATGAAGACACACCGCATGTATCCAGAAGAACGCGCATGTGCATCCACCAGGGGGGCACGGTGGCATCTTGGCAGGAACCTGGAAATCAGTGAACCGCGTCCATACACATGTCTGGTTCACGCTGAAGACGGTAAAGTCCTCCGGCTGCACTTGCTTCGCGTCACTGTTGTATGCGATGGCGAGCGCGCAGCCCGTGAGGTCGTCGAACCCCTTGGTATGGTACTCGTCCGGACTCGACCCGGGGCAGACATCGTTAGGGTTTTCTTTCGTGCGGATATCGCCGCCCTCTGACGACGCGAAGAACGTGGTCGCGCCCTTGTTGCACGCGATCTCAGTCGTCGCAGGTTGTCCGGCGGGGAGCTCAAAGATGTCACCGTCGTTCGGAGGGAAATCCAAATGGCCGTGGAACCACCATTGAGCAAAGGTAAAGTTCGTTAAAGGGCTGACCTGGCTCATAAGTTAGGTTTCCACGCCAGTCAGTTTCGGACAAGGGAATATACCGGGCGGTTGTCGTAGGGAAATGTCTTGTCCGTGACATTGAATCCGTACATGCTGGGGTGGAAAAGCGCTGCGGACTACTGAGCGTCGACGATTTCCAGAGGGGACAGAGACTTGCCGACATGGCCCTCGACTGAAGAAATAAATTGAAAGCCAACCAGGGCTGCGAAAATGGGCGCGAAGAGACGTAAAACTGACATGAAGAAAGGAGCGGCGGCCAGCGAGCGGGTGTTTGGTACATCTCGTAGACATGCAGCCTTAAGTAGGCCGCGGAACATTGTTCCCAATGCGGTGCAATTGATGCGCCGGACACGGCGCAATGCTTGCGCCGCCCTCCAACTACCTTCGACAACGTCAAGATGCTCAAGCTGACGCCGAGTATATGAGAGAGAATGAGCCACTTTATAACAAGGAAGAGCTCACTGGGCGCGTGAGGGCCACGACTGGTTCCCACGACGGTGAAGCAGAAACTTCCATAGGCCTTGGGCGACCTCGTTGGAGTTAATGCGCGTTGAGTCTCATGAAACCCGTGGACCTCCAGGCCACCGGCGGTGATCCGATTGATTTTTCCGGTATTGTCTTGGGACGTTCTGAGTGTCCGTCGTCATCGGCGGCGTCGCTGTCTCTAGGTGGGCCGCTCATCTGTTCCGTCGCGACAGATCTGAAAAGAACACACTGCCACCTTAGGGGCCAGCGGTATTCCGACCATGCAATATTCCGGAGATCTCTGCTGAAGCGTTACTTGCTGGCAAGAACAAGGGGCCGGAATTTGGGCAAGAAGCGGTCCACTTCTTGAGTTTTAAGTCCTCATTGACTTGTTTCTACGTGTTTCCGAGCCTCGCACTGGCAAGCAGAAGAGATTCCGTTCCCGAGTCTGAGAGTAGACGCCGTCGCTACTAGGTAGATCCTCGCAAGCTCAAGAGCGATGTTCCGCGCCCCGACCCTGGAGACAAGTTGCAGACGTCCGAAACCACCCTACAAACCACATAGGAGCACAAGGTAGGCCATTAACACAGTTCTACGGGCTGAGATTGAGTCAGCGGGCCGTCTGAATATGAATCGTGGATCAAGTCGTGCGCCATCGGCCCATCGCTGTTTGGATCTATTATGCCTGATCGGCCGATTGATCCGAACTTCTCTTAGCAAGCATGTCCACAGGTTCGAGTTTTCTTGCGCGGCCTATAATCGGCACCGTGCTCTGTTGGAATGTGTACTAGTTAAATTTGTGATTATTTGAGTCACTCCTCAATCTCAAATTACTAATACGCACACTGTCCATGTAATTCTGGGGTTACTGTCGGAGACTGGGTAGTTGACCACCCTAGGTAGTTGACCACTTGGTCAATAGAAGCCGTTAGGCTGCAGGATACTGATAGGTTGTACTCGAGGGAGGGAATAGGACCTCTGACGCTGGTCCATGCCAAATTTGGAGGCAAAGTGATGGCCTGATCCGAAGTTGTGGCCCGGCCGATCACGAGCCGAAGGGTGATGTCATCATTTCCTAGACTCCGACCGGCCATCAACAGACGTTCAAGGCTCTTTCTCCACCAATTCTTCGTCAATCCAGGACTACTGGGGCTCGTTCTTGAGCCCTGACTCGAGCCGTTGATTGAGGCTATATTTCGGGTCTATGGAACTGTACTTGCCCTTGCAGGGCTTCCAACAGTGATTCCAATCTGATATTCAATCGCACAAGTTGACCACCCGTCTCCGAAGCGACCTTTCTGGGCTAGATATCTGGGACTTAGGAAGCAACATCATAATGGGCCATAATTCATATTAGTAGGTTGTTCATCATTATTTGCATTTTATTCGTCTGTCACGGCCGCCAATCGCCCCAAATGACCCGAATTCTGTGGTCCACACCTCCGGATTTTTTGCAGAAGCTGGATGTATCAAGAGACCAAAACATGCACTCAGATGTGTGTGTACACTCCTTGCGAGGCCAACCATAGCTTATTTCAACCCAACCAGCCCCCTGTGCCTTGCGTAGCAAGCAATTAGTGAACCCTTTGATCCCGCTTTCTTCGCCTCCCTTCCGAAGGCAATTATGTATGACCCTCAGGTAGGTTATATTGAAGGTTTAACCGGATGGAACATTGTATTTAGACCTTCTATGTACATTCAGACTCACCCGGGTCAATACCTCGGCTTGAATGCTATCTTTGGGTGGGTGGTCACTGGGCGCGTGAGGGCCAGCACTGGTTCCCATGACAGTGAAGCAGAAATTTCCATAGGCCTCGAGATCGCTGGGTGGTCTCGTTGGAGTTAATGTGTGTTGAGCCTCATAGAGTCCGTGGACCTGCGGGCCACCGGCAGTAATCCGATTGATTTTTCCGGTATTGTCTTGGGACGTTCTGAGTGTCCGTCGTCATCGGCGGCATCGCTGTCTCTAGGTGGGCCGCTCATGTGTTCCATCGGGCGCTGGCGTATATGTCCTGCCGGTGGCAGCTAGCCTGAGATCTTTGTCTACACAGTTTTCTAAACAGTTCCGCCTCAACTCTGTATTGACCAAGACCATGAAGTCGCTGCCCTACAACCCCATTTTCGCATCGCTATGGACTCATGAACTCTTCGGATGCCCGATTTCTCACCTCGTTCGTGCCACTTTCATAGGATTGGGACCTATTTTACCAACTCCCACAGGCATCTCTCGTCCTAGTTCAGACCGTCCAGGGCGTCGTGAAAGCTGGCTTCAAGGACCCCATGCATCCTAGCCGGCATGAGCCCCCACCGCTCACGTCCGTGGGGCTCGAGCTCGCAAAGTGTATCATTACCCTCGCCTTCCTCTACCGCGATGCGAGGAGACTAAAAATATCCGGGTCGCCCTATGTATCTGTCCCATTGGACGAGACTCTCCCTTTGTACTCCACCTCGTCGGACGAGCTGCAGGCCCACGATCCTGATCATGCAGACAATGAGCCGTTGTCTCATCGACCCATGCGGCATCTATCCCTCGCCTTGGGACCACTCGCATGTCTGTATCTTCTGCGAAACCAACTGGTATGTTCCAAATATCACACTGTTTATTCACTCCTCTCATTTATCCTCCGCATGTAGATTGTATCCCGCCCACAGTACGCGAACCAGGCCACGCTCGACAGCGCCGATGCGCTCGTAATCCTGTTCGTCGACCTATCTTCTGGCGGGGCGGACGGCCTCATCGAGGCATTGGACAGGTGCTCCTGCAGGCGCGTCAAGGATGCCGTCCGTTTTCCTACGTACAACAACCAATTTTATACTATTCAGATTGCAGCAGTCTCCGTCGTGCATCGCGTCATAAAGGTCCCGCAGTACAGCCTGGCGACGTACGCCTTACTGCTCCTCGGCTGTGCTCTGAGCTCCTTCATCTTGGTTGCTATATCCACGGTAAGCATCGCACCACCTCCAATTGCAATATTTAATCGAAGCCAGGTCTACCAAACGATGCGCGATGTTTCGTTCCATAAAATGAACCTCGTACTTTTCAGCACCTGTCTGGCGGGATACGTTGTCTCAGCGGTCCTATCCTCAGCTCCCTATCCTCAATTTATAGCTCCGAATCCCCACCCCCGGGATCTCATCGCTTCGGGCGTGATCCTGGGACTCCGTATTGTTGGAGAGATCTTGACGCTAGCCATCCTCCGCCGTGCGCGCACCGCCTACATTCTCCCTTTCATCTTAATAACTCATATACCAGGGACATCCGCATTCACGCTAAGCGTCATCACTCTGCTTTCCGCCTCGCTCATCCCTCCGTTCTCACACACTGTCTTTTGGACGACAGTTTCGTTCACCAACGTCCAGTGGTTGGCCTCAGCGCTCGCTCTATACGCCGCGCTCTCCTACCTGCTCGACGGCCCCGCAGAGTCGCCCGCATCGACGACTACGTCCGCCTTCTTCCCGCCGCGCCGCAACCTGATGCTCGTGGGCCTCACCTTCACGCCGCTCCTCGTGATATTCGCTTTCAGTCCCCCCAAGCCCATCCCACACCCCGCGCCGTTCGTGTGGAGCAACGCAACCGGCGCGCCCGAGCGAGTCATGCCGCACCAGTTCGAAGCTACATACAACCTCACGCAGAACACGTCGTGCGTGCGCCGCTCGCTCTCGTCGTCATCTGTGTACGTTGGCCCAGGCACGCGCCCTGACTTCCACGCATTCGATGATGTGCTGCTTGTTGTGTTCTTCAGCCATGACCGCTACGATATTAATCTCGATGACTACCGCGAGGTCTACTCCCCATACTTCCCAAATGTACGTCGCCTGTGCCCTCCATACACTGCGAAAATGAAACATAGGTGGTCAGATATTGTTTATTGGGCCAGCGAGCCGCGAGGACCGCGGGTTCATGCATTCGTACGACGTCGTACTCGACTCATACCACTCCGACGAGGACTTCGATGCCGATTGGTTCAAAATGGGTGGGCGTATGATGCGTCTTTTCCATTCGCATGAAGGTCCACCTAACATCTGCAGGCGTATCACATGTTCTACACGGCGGTGAAAGACAACCCCTGCTACTCGGGCTACCTGTGGGCGCCGTTCGACACGCTGCTGAATGTCCCGCGCCTTATGCAATTCTCGCAAGACCGCATCTGGTATCATAGTCCGTTTGGGCAGCGCTACGTGCCCAATCCCGCAGGTGTAACGAACCACCCGCCCCCCGCGAATATCGTGCAGCGGTCACCGCGTGAGTACGCGCACGAAGCCGGCGCGTGGGGCGCTGGATGGACTTGATGGTGCGTAAACTCTCTTATCTATGCGTGCGCGGGCTGACATCCCGCTAGGTGGGGTAAGCCGCATCTCTCGCGCCGCGCGGCTATGTGATGCTGATTTACGCGTCTGCGCAGAGAGAAGCACGTAGGCCTGGCGGTGTGCATACCCGCCTACGACCGCGTGCCGACGCAGATGCGCGCCCGGATTGAGGGCCTCATCGGCATGCCCGGGCACCTCATAGGCGGCTCCGCGGACACGATGTACGTTCCGGGGCAGCTGCGCGCGGATTTGCTCGACGTGCTCGGGACCTTTCTGCAGACCGACTGCTTCCTAGTGATCGTACGTCCCTCAGGCTCTCTGCTGCGATCTTATCCCGTGCTGAGGATCTGTATGCGGCAGGCGCTTCCGACGACACTGCATCTGATAGTACCCGAAGGGCAGGAGATCGTATGGCTGGACCACTGGTGGAACCTTCCTCCTCCGTGTAACACCACATTTGTGCGTGACCTATGGGCGGACGGCTACGAGGTTGATTCATTCCACTCGTTCCATTGGTGCGTAACGGTCGATACCCCTGCTGCCTCTCAACGTCGAACTAATGTTTCGCAGGGGTGAAATCCAGAACGACGGGGTATTCGGGCCTAACCAAAATAGTGTTGTAGATATGAGGGCGCTGTTCTCCGATTCATTTGAGCGGCAGGAAATCGTACCACCTGCAGAGCCTTCAGAATGAGGGTAATTTGGACCACATATTGTTAGCGTTTGGAAATATAATCGCCCATCTATGTATACGATGGTGTTGCTTGCTGATTTTTTTGACCGTGGTGTCACTAAATGCAACCTCCACTCACCGAACGGACACATTGAGGACTTTTATATCGAGGCAAACGTTCTCTATTTCCGAAACATCCTCCCAAATTAAGAGCCTTAATATTTAGCGAAGCCGGCGGACCCCACTGGCTTTGAACATTTTTTCAAATGTACTGGGACAACAGACACCGAAGGCTATCAGAGCACTGTTACCCCAAGGTTTATATGGTCTTCGGGGGTGTATAATTTTGACCTGCTTGCTTCCTGCTTAATTCCGGATACCTCAACATATTCAAAATTTGACCAAGCCACCGGACTCTGTTGTAGTCCATCACCAGGGGCAAATCATCCTAAAACACGCAATCAAAGCTAAAACTTATGCATATCCTAGTTAGTATGTGTTTCTCATTTTTTCCCGCGACATATCTTAGATCTTTCCAAATCTGTTTAACATATGTTCTCAATAAACCCTGGATCAGCCTTTGAAAATCATAGGTTTTGAGAAAATCTCAGATATGTTGCGGAAAGATTCAAGAAACACATAATAACTGGGATATGCATAAGTTTCGACTTTTGTGACATACTTTAGGATGATCTGCCCCCTGTGCATTGGCTAACATAATGGAATTAATACTCAGGGCAGAGATTCAGAAAAGTTGTAATATTTGAATGGGCCAAATGGAGGAGTCTAGCTGCCTCCGACGAGGGCCACCGGAGGCCAGTGGATGGGCTTAGGGGCTATGGGACATGATTTCTAACATGTGCAAAGCCAGCGGTATCTGGCGACATTCATTATCTAATCTTGGATCACACTGAATGCCCTTGGCCGCCAGCAGCCACCGACTCCGGGCATATCACTCGCCGCGGAAGCGCGCGCAACGCGGAAACGAGACATAACAAATGGCATCATCTGCAGCTCGTCAGAGTATGTCGCGCCGAGTCGTAGTGACCTTCGTCACTTCGTAACTTCGCTTAAAGGTGCGAAGGTTCGTGACTTTGATGGAAAGTTGGGAAAGTTCGTTACATTGGCGAGTTTCCAGGGAAGTTCGTGAGACACAAATCAAACGCATCAACCCGGCCATCATTTTTCTTCAACTCAAGTCTCTCCGTATTCTTTTCATATAGATACCTTGCTAACCCTAACCGCTAACCTCTAACCCGAACCATTAACCCTAACCACTAACCACTAACCACTACCCTAACCCGAACCCAAACCGCTAACCTCTAACCACTAACCCGCTAACCCGAACCTAACCGGCCACTCTCGGCAAGTTGATGGCACGCATCACTCCGTGATGTGCCGAGGAGCGCCGCTTGACAAGTAACTCACGAACTTTCACAGAAGCTCGTCAAAATCACGAACTTTCCCGGATTTCCATCAAAATCACGAACTTTCCCGGATTTCCATCAAAGTTACTAAGTTTCCCGAAACTAAGCGAAGTTACGAAGTGACGAAAATGGCGTGGACTCTGTCGCGCCCCCGAACAAGGTAAATAGACCTATAAATTGTGACTACTCCACCATGCAGGGAGACCGAACATGGACGGGAGAGTGGCCCAGTACTGGTGCCTCGCCTGCTCATGCACGACTTTCCTAGATTCAAAGCACATACGGCAAATTCGACTCTTGAGCCGGTACCAGTCGATATAGTTCCAGAGTTGAAGCACGGGTATCCTGTCTGTGCGCCACACCTCCGGTTTTCGCCGGGAGTCCAACCTCGCGGGGCCGCAAGCTGCGGGAAACGAGCAGTGCGGTATTTCGAGCCACAGGAAGTCGAGGATCCGTGTCGTCCATTTCGTCTGGAAATTGCTCAGCATATCGAGGCAGACCGGGACGTCAGATGGCGCAAGCGAGAAATGACCAGTGGCGGAAGTCACGCCATTTGCGAGCTCTTTTGAGGGACACCAAGAGCAGGCGGCGAGTGCTGCCGGGAGAATCCAATCGGTCGAGATTTCCCTGGCTAGATTTACGACGGAATGAATGAGAGCTCCAGTCCTCTTCGCCGTCTTCCATGAGGTCGCTCGAGCAGCGTTCAGAAAAATGGAGAAGCGCGCGCTTTTTAAGGGGACCGACATGGTATTTCTGGCTGAGACGAAGGATCCCAGCGACCCCGATAAAATCGACTTCAGCGGGCCACGCCTCGAAGAAGCTGGGAATGCTCGCCTCTTGAGCGACGGAGCCTGATAACGCGATAACGACTCACTCCTAGTGGTTTCAACTGGAGAGTGCGTGAGACGCACGAGGGAACACCCCTCTACCGTCCCGCCGTTCTCGAGCTGGGGGAACGCTAGCATGTCCTGGAAGACAGGGGATTTGGCGGCCATTATTCCGGGGAATACACGGAATAAGAGGTGTTCGGCCTGTATGACGAGAGTGGCATGTGGGAACCATAGTGTAGGTTCTTGGGTGAGCTGAAACGATACAGGTGCCGACGCGCTCTGCATCAATTGTGGTGGAAGAGGCACAGAAGTGACACTGCCACGATCAAGTAATGTTGATCCGGAGTCGGATCAATTCGAGCGTCAAGAGGTGGGCGGACGAAAAATAAAAGATATCATGCTTTAATCGAGTTATTCTGGTCCGGAGAACACGTTTTTGAGTAAACATTTCTTTTCCTCTCAGTGGTTGTTGCCCTGTAGGGGGGTCTGGGCACTGATGGGGTTTTTTCTCCGGAACGGCTGATTCAAAAAATACGATTTAAAATTGAGCGGGTAGCCACGGATGCCTTTTGGGGGGTTAAGAAAGCTGCTGGTCGCCGCCTTGCACTTGTCGGTGAGATATTGAGCTAGCATCAGACTTAAACCTATAAAAGGGAATTCCATCATTTTTGCCGTAACGCATCAACGAGTTCGTTTTCAGCCGAAAAAAAAAGATGGGCGGACGGAGAGGGTGAATAAATGGGGGGGGGTCAAAAGCGAAACTCACCCGTAGGAGCAATAGTGCGAGAGGAAATCACCCATCAAGAATCACCGGTCCGATCGCCGAAGAGGGCATGATATTCCAAAAGACAGGGGCGCCCACCTCTTGTCGAGCGTAATTCGAGATATCGAAGCCATATCTTTTTGCTCGTTCCGGAGATGAAGACATCCCGAAGTAGTTTCATCTGTGCCCGAAGACTGGTTCCACATCAAATTCAAGATGGCACACATTGAGATGGCCACGGACACTGTGCAGAACCGTAGACCAACAAGCACTGTAATACAGTGACGAATTCGAGAGGAGTGAGAGGTCAGTGAGTAGAGGAGGTATATAAGCTCGGCGGATGAGTAATTAGGAACACATGTACAGTAGCTGGAAGGATAAGTCGGGGTTGAGGGAAAGGGAGGTACGAAATGTGTTTGGAGAATAATTGAGGACATGAGAACAGGATAAAGTTGAGATTGCATCGATGAAGACGCTAAAGAGGTGTACTGACGGCCCTGTTGAAGGTCGGGCATGCAACAGTCCCGTATTTTTACGGAAATACGGCCCGTAGAAACGGTTATGTCCCCGTACCGTCGACGAGATTGGCTTGACATCGAGCGGTATGGTGACGGGACGGGATAGGCCGCGTGAGAACGGTCGCAGTGCTCCTCTAGGGAGATATCGCGAGGGAGCACGACGGGGGCAGTCTCCGGAGGCGGAGCCGTTTATGGGAGCGGTGGTGCAGGGAATCCAAACGGATGGGCAGCATGGTGCGGTTGCGGATGGAATGGATACAGATTCGCAGGCGGGTTATTGATCAGTTGCATAGCTTGAAGCATATTGGGATTGCTCAATATTGAATTGCTCATTAGAAGCTGCAGTAGTGAGTCCACAGGAGGAGCTGCTGCTTGTACAGCGGGCATGGGAGCAACGGCGTGGGACGGGCGGATGGCTTGTTGTTTAGAGAAATGATTGGAGGCTGGTGCTTTGTCAACGGTCGCAACACCTTTAGCCTGGATATACTCGTCAATAATTGAGTAAATCAAGCGCAAAAAGCAGTAGAAACACCATTGCCACAGCCCAAACACGGAGCCTTATATCGGTGAGCTCGAAGTAACCTGTTTCGTTATGGTATATCCGCTTTCCCGGGAAAAGCGGATTGTTGTCGATTGGATATGTCTCAAGGAGCTCGTTGAAATAAGGGTTGGATGCATTGTCAATGCCGCTCTATGAAATGATTAGCGTTAGAGATTAGTAGGGACATTGCGGCCTGGACAAATGATTTGCTGTCTTATCGATAACACGGAGTTCTGCGGTGCGGTGCTCAGCTCGTCGATCGTGTATTCGAAGTCCAAGGGACCGCCGCCTCTGTTCCCATCGTCTTGATTCACCAACCAGAGCTGAAAACGAGATTAGGAACACCCGAGGTTGTTCAAGTAGATGATGTACAAGCTCTTGACGGCACTCGGGGGCGACATGTAGATACTAGGGGCAGTCAGAGTAGTGATTCTGAGGGTGATTCTGAGTGTGATTCTGAAAGTGATTCTGGGTCTCTCGAGCGTGGGAGAATCATTGAGGACCGAGAGGTGATTCTGGGGACTCAGAATCACCGAGAGGCAGAATCACCTCTCCTTTGCAGAATCAGCTCTGGAGGTGATTCTGAGGTGATTCTTGATTCTGAGTGCTTCTCGATCACAAATCTGTCAAACCAATACAATCATTTTGTGATAAAATAGCGCGCTCAGAGTCACTCAGAATCAACTCGAGAATCATCCGCAGAATCAACTCTGAAAACGGGACGGTCAAAGCTGATTCTGATTCTGGCACGAGTCTGAGGCGAATCAAGTTCCAGAATCAGCCTCAGAATCAACCCCAGAATCAGGTCAGAATCAGCTACTCTGACTGCCCCTACTGAAGGCGTAGTCTTTGTGGCGGTTTTTCAGTGCTTCGATGATGACACCGAAACCCGTGTCGTTCGTAAGAGGTTTACGCTTAGAATTTTTGGGACGATCAAAGACTCATTCCATTGAGGCATGATTGAGATTGCTCGTGTTCGTGCGACAGGCTTCGGAAAGGATGCATAGGAAATCAGCGTAATCAATTAAGGATGGGAATTCGTAAAGGCCTAATTTTGTGGTTTTCGGGGGAGGTTGTTTAGCGTTGGTTCTGCGGACATTTATGACGGGCGGTATTGGTGTTTCGACGTAAAGACAAAAAGACATTTCAACGGGCTCGGTCTCCTCCTCGTCCGCCGGTGCTGAGGGACGTTTAGGTTTCTTCTTTACAGAGGGCTTGTCCATTATTTCAATTGGGGAGTCGAACTCAAGGGGGTCGATGTTCTCAGTCGTCACGCGGGCGGCAGATTTGCGCTTTGATGTAGATGGCTTCAATTTTGTGGGGGAAGGTATTGGGGAGAGATCAGCCGTCTTCCTCGAGCTGCTAGATGAAGGCTTGTATCGGAACCATCTCTCTCGCACTTGTGGAAGACGACATCCTGTTAGCACACCTCCAGGCCCCTAGCTTCCAAGAGCGCACCTCCGGGATCCAGCTCCGACACCATATCCCGAATGTCCTCATTCACGCCTTGGACTTCTCTGTTTTTCCCCATCCTGAGGTGGTGCAAGCGCAAGGACGAGCCTGAGGATGAGGGTGAGGGGAGCGAGGAGACGAGACACGCTGTTTGCAGCCAAACATCCAAATCGGGGCAATTCCCATTTGGGAACCGGGCCGAAAAAAACTTCGGCAGTCTCATCATTTTTTGGAATAGCTGTAAAAGATATTTACGAAGGGGGAGATTATTACTCCCGCCGCCGGAGTGTTAAGTCCAAGACATTACTCTCAGCGCCAACGACGAGGGAAGTCCAGTTGGGATTTATCCCTAGGTGTTGAGCACCCCGAATTGCTCTGGGGGACCGAGCTCCATTGTGTTGAATGTCTCATCTTCCGAATATTTTCTGCCGATCAAGCCGACGGAGAATTTCACAAGGAAATGACCTCCGTATAATATCAGAAAACCGTGGCAACAAAATGCCACTCTCAGTACATGAATCTATGACCATGCGATTCTAGACTGAAAGTCACACATACTTCAGTGGGCGCTTCAATCACTCAAAAGAGCACCTGAATTTACGGGTGAGATCTACACTGTGCTGCAGTGTGGGACACTCACTTGAACGACGAAAGCTTGTTATTGAAGGCCGTATCTCCCAGCTGGAGAAGACCCGGGACTCTAATGGGCCCAAGTTTCGCCCCAGCACATCCGAGATCCCTGTATTAATGCACGGTCAGACACGAACGACGGCGCGGAAGACGCTTTACACGAAGAAGAAGCAGACTTGGCCTGGATCAGGGCCGAGGCTCGAAACGACGTCGTTGAACGCGGTAGGGAAGTTAACGCAGGTACCATTCGCCCCGCGGACCTTGATGCAGTGCCCTTTGAAGTCACCATCGTCGCAGACGAACCTGGTGATGGGGGTAAGGGTCACATACATCTGGGTCTTTTGGCGGACTTACACTGTGCCCTGTGAACGGGAGGAAAGCGCCGCCTGGGTGGAGATGAGTACCCTACTCCGAATACGAGACGATAAGAATGCGCATCACCAGGGCAGGTTGGGTCGCCGGGGCGGCGTAGGCAAGGGGGAAAAGCGCTAAGACGGCAGTGATGAACTTCATGGTGAGGGCGAGGAGAGCAAATGTTAAAATGAGAAGAGTAAAAGTTGAGGGAGAAGAATAAGTAAAAGGTTGAGAAATCGAATAAAGAATGTACTATCCTGTATAGCACCTGAGCCTTTATACGAATCGGCCACTCTATGTCTGCTCTTGATGCAACGGTAACCAGACGCCGCCAGGCTTGACGTTTACCTCGGGTCCCAAATTCTAGACACAGCACCACGCGCTTTCTCCAATGATCATAATTTACCCAGGGCTCCCAGTCCCACGCTCCAATTTCAGCGCCCGCCCCCGAGTCTGATGATCTTCCGACAGCCAGGTCCTTGATATCCCAGCGCATGACTGCGAACCTCATGCAATTGAATCTCAACCTATCTGAGGTTGACCAGGACAGATTCACAGCAAGTACGACGCAACTGAGTAAAAAGTGGACCGAATGCCGGGAAATTGTCACACGGCAAGCAACGGGCAAAGGCAGCGCGACAGCCCACATCGGCTGCCTCGGGAGTTTTGCCGACGCGCCAAGCCGAACTTTCCACCTGGGCGGTGTGGCTGTGCTTTCGGTCCGGCGGTCCGCGTGCGTCGAAACAATCGAGAAAATGTTGCGCCCGTTGAAATGCTATGTATCGGGTTGGGCGGTGATGCATTGGAATCCTCACAGCAGGTTTCAGAATCATCTACCAGCTCAACGATCGCTTCCACCATTCAAAGACCGCGAAAGATCCTGGGTAAATTCGAGGAAATGTGCACTCAAAGAGTTAAACTAAGCCGTCACCCTTGGTCCGCCCGCTTGAATTTTTGAATGCCTTCCGAAAAAACCCAGTGCAAGAACGACTCTGCCGTATGCGATAAAGCCTCCAATAGTAGAAATGAACAGCCGGATTGAACGTGATCAATTATGGATTTCCATATACATCTCGTCCTTGTCTACGTCCCGGAGTAAGCGAAGTACTTTCTGAACCACATCAGGTGGCACGGGTTCCGCTAGCATGATCTTCTTCCCAGGTGGGACCTCGCGCGCGATGCGCCGCAAGCCATCGTGGAATTTCGAGGAAGTGGCGCGCATTGGGAACAAGAGCGGGCGGGAGATGCCAGAATCATTGACGAGCATGACGTCCATCCGCATCCGCCCGCCAGCACGCATGAGACGCCCCCACTGCGTCGGCAGCTCCGCCTCGAACTCCTGGGTCACTGATGATTGGCTTTTGGGAACGACTTGCACCAACGCTCCGTCAGCTCGGGCGTAGTCAAAGCAGACATAGAATTTTTGGGCTGGATTTTGAACGAGGAAGGAGATGATGAGGATGGAGATCGTGTAGCTCAAGCGTTGATAGTCCATATCCAGTACTCTACGCATGAAGGCCCTCTCACGCGTGGGGAGACAGAGATGGTGATACCCTGGATGGCAGGAGATTATGACAGGCCGCTACGAAAAAGAAGCTGAGCTCACGGCGTCGGACAAATCCAAGGCTCTGGCAGACGTCTCTGTGCGCATCTCGCCAATCGACAGCTTGGCATTCATGGGAACAATAAGAGGCACTCTCGCACGTAGAGCAGCATTTGAACTCTCGTTTCATGAGAATCCGACCGCACTGTGCGATGATTGAGACGAGAGAATTCCGCAAATTTGTTTGACAGACCTTCACATTATCGCACGCTCGGCGTGATTCCCTCCCAATCGCCTCCCATGTATCCAAGACGGCCGCGCGTTCTTTCGCTAAGGTGGCCACCTTTCCCCAATCTTCATATAACGGTGAATGCATGAATTCCGAGGCTCGCGATAGGTGTTCAACGTCGGAGAAGGCTCTTTCTGCGCGCGCGACGACTGCGTAAGAGACGAGGCTGCCAGGCAGAATCTCGCACACCAGCTCCATCAAATAAGGCTGGAGAGCTTCGATAGTCGAGTCTGTCGTCCCGACCGCACGTATTGCAAAGGTGATGATGTATCGGAGCACGCCAGCTTCCAGTGCGGCCGCTATCCAAGCATTCCCGGATGGTCGTTTCAGATATCTGATCAAGCGGGCCAAGCACATCGCGACAATTTGGTAGGTTAACTCGTTCTTGCTTCCGTCGAGGGCGCTCAGTGACGATACAATCAGGGGGACTATTCCGCGTGACAGCAGGATCGAATGAAATGCCTGGTCCCGGCTCCCCAAGCACATCATAATAGCCTGAATAGATGCCACAGCAAAATCTGACTTTGGGGCCCCCACGGCGCGGGAGGTGTGCTTTATGAGCGGAATGACCATATCGTCAAGTGAACCCCCGACCCCATCGATGATTTCTTGGAAATTTCCCACGTCGTCCATGCCGTCCGCTAGGAACATGAGCAGAAGAGACAATAGGTGGTCCTTTGCATGTGGTTCGTCAAGACGTGCCATCCATGCCCTTGCAACAATCGAGCGAATCCCGCGGGCCTCAAAAATGAGAGCGGCGGTTGCAAGATGATTAACGAGCATCAATATGATGCGGGAATGATTTATGCATGCATCGATCGCGTCTGCCGCATGAACCCCCGGCAGATAGTCCCAGTAGGTGTGCAGAAACAGTACCCATTTCGATACGCGCGACCAAACGTCCGGGGCCGCGTCAACAGGGATTACTTCCAGTGTGGCAAGCCAACCGAGCGCGTTCAGCGACATAATCGCGATATCGATGCAGGGGAGACGAGTTCCGGTGGCCATGAGAGTTTCAAGCGCAGCTGGAGCCGGAATCGGGGATGGATCGAGGTGAAGATAGAAAATAGGGAGGAGAAGTTTGGTTTGTTCCAATGGGATAGTCCGGACGAAGGTGCACAACTTCTGCGTCCGGCTTTCGGAGATTATTAGACAGAGACTAGGGCATTGGAATGGGGGGCCAACCTTCAAGGATGAACGTAGCGTTGAGAAGCTTTGAACACGGAGAGAATCGTGCATCTCGAAGCTGTCAGGTGGTCGCAGTGCGTTGGCTGCGAAAAATGAAGGCGTGACGTGACTGATCATGATAGTCACTTCTCGGATGGAGATGGGGTAGTTTGATTCGGAATGCCCCGTTCCGTTGATGGAAAGGAATAAGCTAGCTTGGCTAGTGCTGGCCAAAATATGATATGAATACGAATTTCGTGTATCGTACTCATATCTGTATCATATTCACCTCCAGGGTGGCGTATCATATTTTTAGTTTATCGTATTCATATTCTGGCGGTGAATATGAATACGATATGAATATATTTGAATATATTTTGCTCGTCGACTGGTGGAGGGACAGTGACCCGAATCGGCCTATCATGGGGTCTTGTGTCCATTAAGTGGGCTTAAGAGCTGGCGTTGGACCTCCAGCTCCCTGTGGGGGCGAAGAAATAACGAAATTCGGTGGCTCGGTGGAGGTGAACATCGAGATCACAACATTTTGATCCGACCCTGAAGTGGTTCAAAGTCCGACGGACCACTGATGTGGTGCCGTTGGGCGGCTTTCGCAAATCAGATCCGATGTTCAGGCTCGGGAGACGAAACTTCATACTCCGAGCATTGCCGAATGATGATCTGGGCGGCGAAAAGCACCCGTTATCGTATCCAATTATATTTGAATACGACTCGAGTCGTATCGTACTATATCCATATCATATCGTACTCATATTCTTCCGTATTCATATTCAATAGGAGGTTCCAGGGCCGTATCGTATTCATGCGTATTTGAATATATCCAAAATTTAATTTTTTGTATCGTATTTTTGGCCAGCACTAAGCTTGGCCCTTCAATGGCAGAAAAATTATATTGCTCTTAGACAGTAGTTCACATTGTACTGTGATGCATCTCGTGGATTCGTATAAGTATAGTATGTTGTTCAAGTTCCATCCAGGTGAACGGCTGGACGTCGATCGCTTCCTCGCGACCCAACATCCGGGTGACAACCCAATTTGTATCCCCCGCCATTGTGCTCCGGACCTGGAGTCGAGTCCTGTACGAGGAACTAAAACTGCCGGACAACCGGCTGCGAGGACCCCAGGTTTTAGTGGGTATTACTAAGAAGAGTTCCCGAGCTCCCGCGCAGGCTTCCAGCCGACGACGGCGACGCAACGGATAAACCACACGAGGCCCACACTATGGCAACCAGCCATGTGCACAAAAAATCGCATTTTCTGGGGGGTGCAGCCCAATTTCTCTCAAATTTATTCCGGAGGTCGAGATCCCCTCCAAGCTTAGGCAGTCTGACAGGGTAACCCATTGTTACGTTGTGTCAATGCCAATATTGTACCACCCAAAAAAGGAAAATAGGAATAAAATAAAAATGTTACACCTCAACCCGGATCCGTAACTACAGTATCCCGCAAAGTAAACGCTGCACCGAAAATAATGCATTGATTCAGTATTAATGGATTTCCAGATGCATTTCATCACACATGGAATCCCAGAGTAATTCACCTAGTTTCAAATCCGCCTCTGGCGGAACATCTTGAGGTTTAGTCATCCTCTCTCCGAACGGGATTTCCAGCGCGATACGCCTCAATCCGTTCTGGACTCTGGATGAGTTAGAGTGCATGGGGAGCAAGCGTGAGCGGGTTACGTCGCGATCGCGCACGAACATGACGTGCATTTCTATGCGTCCGCAGGCGCACTCGAGGCGGCCCCACTGAGTCGGCGCCTCCACCTTGAACTCGTAGATCGCAGGGAATTCGGTTGTGGGTATGACGTAAACCGCAACGTCATTGGGATCGGCATAGTCGAAAGAGACGGGGGGTCACCCCCCGTCTGACTGCCAGGCGGGATGCTGGGCAATGAAGAGGATGATTCTCAGCGAGATTACGTAGCGGAGCCGTTGATAGCTCGCGTGGAGGAGAGCACGCATGGACGCCCTCTCCCGTGGGGGTAGATGGTCCCGGCTATACTCTGAATAGACATCAGATGATAACTCGCACTACAGGATTCTCCTCTCATGGCGTCGCACAAATCTAAGGCTCTGACAGACGTCTATGTGAACATCCTGCCAGTCGACGGCCTGACATTCATGAGAACAATACGAGGCACTCTCGCACGCAGAGCAACGTTTGAGCTCTCGTTCGATGAGGGTCTGGCCGCACTGTAGCACCATAAGCAGGAGCATTCACCGAAATCCCTTGACGGACCTTCATATTATCGCACGCCCGGCGTGATTCCTTTCCGGCCGCCTCCCAGGTATCCAATATGTTCATGCGCGCTTTGATCAAGGTCGCTAACTTCTCCCAATCGTCAAACAGCGGTGACTGCATAAATTGTGGACTCTGCAATAGTTTTTGAATATCGGAGAATGCTCGTTTTATGTGCTTCACAGGTATAAGAAACGAGACTGCGTGGAAGGATGGTGCAAACGAGCTCTTTCAAATGTGGATAAAGTGCGTCCATTTCGATCTTGGTCATCTGAACAGCCTGCATACCAAAGGAGATGATCGATCGCCGAAGCCCAGCCTTCACCGCCTCTGCTATTGGGCGATGGCCCAGCGGTTGCTTCAGGTGGTCGATCAAGTGGATAAGGCAGACCGTGATAGTCGGATAGGTCACGTTGGTCCGCGATCCGTCTAGAGCGCTCATGGCCGATACGAGCGCCGGGACCATTCCTTGAGATATTAGAGCTGAATGAAATCCTTCCGCGTCGCCCATGTGCTCCAAGAAATCCGTGACGGCCGCGAGCGCCATCATAGTCCCCTTGGACTTCGGCGCTGCAACCGCGTAGGAGATCTGCTGGATGAGAACAGACACCAGGTCGGGAATGGTGCCTCCAACGCCTTCTAAATTTCCTTCAAAATCTGCGTGGTTATCCAGATGTTCGACCAACACGGTAAGGAAATGAGGTAACGCTCTTTTCGGACTAGCATCACGGATATATGACTTCCATGCGCGTGCAACGATTTGGCGGACCCCTCGGGTCTCAAATATGACAGCGGCGGTCTCCAGATAAGCCGTGAGCATGAAGATGATGCGGGAATGGGTTTCGCAGGCAGCCAGTTCTTCCGACGCCCGAAACCCCGGAAGGTGGGTCCAGTAGGGGTGAAGAAAGAACATCCACTTCGGTATGCAGGACCAGACTTCCGGAGCTGCTTCGAGCATGTGGAGGCCAGACATTGCCATCAGCGCGAACCTGGCGCCGTCGATACACGGGAGACGAGTTGCGGTGCTCATGAGACCTCAAGCGCATGTACATCGGGAATTGCAGAGGGATCGAGATGGAGGACGAAAACGGGGAGTAATGCCGAGGATTCCTCTCGTGTCAGAGACTCTACGATGGTAGACAGCTTTGCGAGATCTTCTATGGATCCATGAACGGCCGCCGATACGAGTGACTTCGGACAGTGCTAGACGGCTGAAAGTTGCGGGTAATGAAGGGGACGCTCATCCTGAGTGATGGACGGAGCTTCGAGAGGTTCCGAGCGAGGGACGGGTGCGGTGGCATCTTGAAATTGTGTGTGGTGGCGCAGTGAAAAGAAGGCAATTTGTGACGTGACGGTAAGCCCTTCGGCTCGACCCGGCACGGGTGGCCGTAGACTCGTAACCAATCTGCAACAATATGGGCAGATTGGTTACGAGTCTAGCGTGGCCAGGTCTCTCCCGATCCGTGCTTAGTTCGGGGATATAAATCGATTGAATCAGGTAAAGGAGGCTCTGAGGCGGAGTGGTTCGCTCCTGCATCATCATACCATCAGCTGCATAGGGAAACCTTCAGTATAGCAGGTCCACTGCTCGAATCAAACCCGGGCCATAAGACGAGATTGTAACATTTTTTGCTCATCCACGAACACCAGAAATTTGGAATCTATGAGGATATGATGTGTTAGTGAAGGCTCGGAGCTGAATTGGTTCGCACCTAGATGAACTACGCAATCATAGAATACAGGGGCCGGGCCATGCAAGAAGGGCGGTAGCGTTCCTCTTCTGCACTAGTAGTCCACGGTGAGAAGGTGGATTCGAAGTAAAGTGGTTCAGAGAAAGGTCTGAGGCGACGCCGGTTGGCATAAGATTGATCGAGTGTGTCGACCTCTTTGTATCCGGCGCGCGGATTTGGACTATGAGAAGCCCCGGGACGTGTTCAAACTCTAATGAAAAAGAACGACTCCGATATTCAGCTTACGTACGACCCTTCCGCTCCGCTCATATACCCCCGTTGAAGGGACAGAGCGGCACAGCGGCTGGAGTCAGAAAATGGATATGGCAGTGAATAGCATGTAGTCGACACACTTACTATGGTTGGTTGAACCATGTGGGCCCTGCATACTCTGTAATCTATTTGTGTTTCGAGATCCGTCACTCGGCATCGATGTTCATCCACATGTCTTCCAAGGCCACGACAAAATAATGGTACAATCACTATTTAATTGCTACGGAACCTATCATGCAGCTATCAGTACATTCACACCCGCTGCATCTAGGCCTGCGATGCCGGCTAAGTTCTTAGATGTTCTTCCTCTGGGCCCTCTCCAATCCCAGTAAGCTTTGCATCAATCTCCGCGATCTTCCGCTCCTGTGATGACCGTTCAAACAATGGTTGTGCTGTTTTCCACAGCTCTACTGCCTTCACTGAGTCCCCGCGCAGCCTCGAAATATCTCCAAGGTTGTCCATGCATTCTGCTCTGCTCCGATGGACATCCATTTGTGTAAATCCCCGCAGAGCAACAGTGAACAGGCTAATAGCTGTATCTTGATCTCTTTGAGTCAGGAATAGATCTCCGAGAAATTGTATCGCCTTGTAGATCTCTAGATTCTGCTTCAGCTTGAGACTATATACGAGGAACGTCACCGTCCAAGCGGAGGAACGTCGATATGGATCAGTCCACGCGCGGACATTCCCGAGCCTCTCTAGACAGTAGCTTACAGCTTCACTATCTTTCCCCCATGTAACTGAAAGACATCGCTGGAACATCGATTGCGCTGCCGAGAGGTCTCCTTCTCTCAGATCGAGAGCTGCTAGAATAATATCATTCCACACGATTCCCATTAAATCTCCCACGCGGGTGAAGAGCGGGTTGGTGGTATCAATATTCTTCTGTATCTTCTCCCTCGGTGCACCAATTTCAACATTAATCTGTGTAATGTTGAACAGGGCCAAAGCATGCCTGTATGGCTCTTGCTCGAATGAGACAGTGTCAAGAATTTGTGTGTGAATCTCTATAGCCTCTGCATATTCCGATTTAAAGCGGTGGGCCTCTGCCTGGGTGGTCATAATATCATGGTCCAGTTCCCATCCAGACATTCCACAAAGACCAAGGAGATTTCTTGCCCTCTTCACCAGGGAAATACTGTGACCATAGTTTCCAAGAGCGTACCAGCACATGGCTTCAATTCGAAGTCCATCCGCCTCTTGGTACAAATCTGCAGCAATCTTGGCCAGCCTCTGCGACTGATAGGCAAGCACCTGCCCTTCAGAATGATCACCGGTCCGCCACTTAATTACTGCCAATTGATTCAACAGATCTGACTGCCCTTTCGCATTATCGGTCGAAATTGACAATGCCAGTCCTGTTTCAGCCAGATGCGTAGCTCGAGGAATATCATTGTTGTGAAACCAATAATATTCGGCCACAGTCTCGTAGAATCTGCCTAGTGAATATGGCTCAATATTTGGAACGAAAGACAATAGAGAACTTACATCCTAGAGCTGAATCATCGCACTGTGGAAGATATGCAAGAGCTTCGTCCACTAGGTCGTCTGCATTGGAAATGGGATGGTATATCTGTCCCTTAAAGAGCTGAGTGATGAGATAAACACCAAGTGTAGCATCCCTGGGGTGAGGGAGAACATTGGAAATCTGGTGTATTAATGGACTCTGTCCATTTCCTGTCTGCCTGCTGAATGAATCGAAATGGAACGTGCAGTGGACGGTGTTGACCAGATCAGGATTGTCCAAATTCAAACCAGTTACCAGGATATTCTGGATATTTGCAAAGTTTGAGGTGAGTCGAGTCACTATCCCCGGACTTGACACAGTTCCATGATACACTGCATGAATCTCGAGGAGTTTGTTAAAGTGTTTGAGCAGCGGTTGAACAAGATGAGCTGTAGGGGGCCGCATTTTGTGTACATACTCCCTGATAGGACCCAAAGCCTTCAACTGTCTCTGGTTATCGGTGTATGCAAGCGAGGTCCGCAGTAGAGCAGCTTTACAAGAGAGGATATTATCAATTGGCAGTTTGCTCTGCACAAGTTCTGTTTCCGCCAGACCATCCGGGAGAATCGAAAGAAGACTCAGTAGATCTTTTGACTGTGGCAAGGAACTGAGTCTGGAGCTTGCGAGCGATAGCGAAATCGATAAGTCCAAATTCGATCTTCTATCATAGCCATCAGATAGAAGCGATGTTTTCTCTGTCTCCCAACGACTCAACACGCTCGAGAGACCTTCATAGTCCACCAGATGAGCAACGAGGTCAATTGCCAGTGGCATATTGTCAGCTAGGAGAAGGATAGAATCAATCTCTTTGAGGGTGTGGCCATTATCTGCAATGTCCATGAACATTTCCCGAGCAGCATCCTGTGCCAAGGGCTTCAACGGTTCCAGAAATGGACGAGTCCACTGGACATTGGCCGGCCGTTCAGCACCACGCATCGTGATCTAAATGCACTTAGTATATGATTAGGAATAATTTGCCAGTCGACTTACAATTAATGCCAGATGATCTATGTCTGCAAGCAAGGCTAAGAATTTCTCTATTTCACTGCGAGATTCGCTCGGTTCCCAGGTTGTCTCCAGATTGTCCAAAATCAACAAGGAAGGTGAGCTGCTCGAGAAATGGCGGACAACTGGCTGCGTGAGATCATGTCCCTGCTTGAGTCCAATGTGAGCCCCCAGAAGAGCAGCCAGTTGGAGACTAGTTGTTGTAGAGTCACAAGTGATAAAAACACGATGCTGCCCATATTTGGCTGTGATTTCGGGGTGGTGGAGAACAGCTCTTGCGAGGCTTGTCTTCCCCATACCTCCTGCACCTAAAATGGCTATCCTGGGGGATTCCTGGCTGAAAGCATGTAGAATGGCTGAGACTTCTGCATCACGGCCATGAAACATCTTTGGGTCAGATGGTAGCAAGGAAAGTGAGTTCGAGCTTGACGATGTTGAGATGACTCGACGGTGAATTTAAATGGTGGGTCATACCTGCTGTGGGATGTAGAAAAGACTCTGCTGATCTGGGATGGCGCAAGGTAATTATTTAGCAGGGAAGAACTTGAAGGATTACACACTGAAGATCCTCGGTCAGAACTGTCCCCCTCCGAAATAGCTGAAACCAACTCCAGTACTTCCTGATGTGTCTTCTGCGCATATTCTTGCATGGCCGTGATATCACCCAAGATATGCGCACCCTGAACCTGGATGTTCACCGTTGTTCAACGTGTCAACCCCCGATAGAAGCACTGAATTTACCTTGAACACCTCGAGTGCTTGATCTAGCCCCAGATTACAAGCCTTTAGTAAAGTGTTCATTTCACCTTGGCGGAAGAACTGCTTGATTCTGCTTTGCTCCTGTTGGGCTTCAACAAATGTGTGGATTTTGTGAAGGGTCCTGGGGAATCCGATAAGAACCTAAAAAGACCTCGCCGAGAGTCAACTTACTCGATGAACCTCGCCAACTCGCTCAGAATCTGTGGTGCCAATTCGCCGGCCGGCTCAGAGGTTATATGAAGACGGATGATAGCGTTGATGAGTTCGTAAACTTGCTCCAGCATGCGTGTACAATCATCTTTGTTTTTCTTGACGGACTGTAAAAGTTGAGTAAGACCCAGATGAGTGGTGTTATTGTAGGAACTCGCCTGCACAGCGGTCAAAAGGGACCGAATCGTGCTTGACATGACCTGCAAGAACGGCGTCTCCAGGCTTTTAGAAATGACTTCCAGTGTGTTTACAGCACCGCCCAAGCATGCGACGATGTTTATGAAGCGAAGTTGAGTGATAGTCGGGCGAGGAGGCATCCTTATCATTAGCGGGGCCATTATCCAATGCCTTCCTTTAAGTCGGGCCTCGTGAGACAATAAACACTTATCGGGTCGCTCATCATCGTTCCGGAATCACGCGGTCGTTCTAGATGGATCCAAACGGGGAAAAGACGCCGCCCCGTTGGGTACTCAATTACACGGACCAAGCCGTAGGATTTCTTCTGGGCGTACTCTGGGATATAACCCCACCAGAAATTCCTGCGTGTAATCCCGGCCGGTGGATCATCGCGCAGTGCGTTATAAAATCGGTCTGACTCACAAATTGCGGATCACTTCGACTCTGCTTCTTAGATAGAAGCTAAGCTCTGATCCATGTCAGGTGCCTAGATTCTCCATGCGGCACCGAGGACAACGGCAATGACGTGTTCGCGCAACGTAAAGAATGGAAGCAGATCAAAGCCGCTTACCGTGCCGCGGAGCGCTTCGAAAAAGGAAAATGCCGGTGGTCGGTAAGAAGTGTGTCGCGATCGGGAGCCATTCAATTAGGGGACCACGGATGAATCGATGATCGATGAGAGCCCGGACATTGAATTCCAGAGGAACTCCTGATGGACATTCGGTGAGGACCGGGGAAGACTCAAGAGGCCAGTCATTTGCGCGAGAAGAGGTTGCAGTATGCCGACGCAGTGAAGACCCATCTCAATATACTTAGATGGATAGACAGAATTGACGCCGCATACTAGAAGCTGAATCGCAGCCGAGGAATATATATCCTAGACTCGGAGCCAGTACACAAGGGCTGCCCCAAAATATCTCACGAGGGAGATTGCGGTGACCTCGACTTCCAGCGTAGGGGCGCACGTCGAGTATGCAAAACTAGCGACAGCTACGCAAAAAATGTGGCGTGGGAGGCGGGACAGGAGACGAGATGCAGGACGAGTGAGGCTTGTAAAGCAGCACGCCAGCACAAGCAAAAGAGCATCGGCAACATAAGCAAGTGGGACCTGTTGCAAGTGATTATTCGCCACAAATGGAGAGGATAAAATTGGAGAGAAGATGCACGAGAACTGTCGAGGGGCGAAGTTTTGGGGGTGTGGAGACATTGTGAGTGGATGGCAAACGATTGAGTTGTATGAGCTCCAAATCAAGGAGATGTCGCACATGGCGTGAGGGAAGTGGTCAGAGTACACGCCAAGCGCACTGTGGAGCTGTGACCTCACAACGAGGCCCTAGCTCCCTTCACGGTCCTCCGCTGCTGGGAAACCTCTGCGCGCCAAAGTTTGCGATGGTGGGAAATGACAGGTGCTACACGTGAGCAGGCGGATCGGGCCGAGATGCCGCTGTTCCGTAGATCTCCCCGGTTTCGCCCGGCACCAGTTCAACAGATTAACTACGTTTTGCGCACGGGTCGTTATCAGTGCAGTGACCCAGTATTAGGCTGTGGTTAATTTATACACGCCCAGACAGCATCACACCATGGATGAAAGAAATTCCTAGGCCGACATTATCAGTCTGGCAAACCATTATGTTCATTGAAGTTCAACCGGCTCATGGCAGAGAGTCCACGATCGTGGGCAAATTAAGAGCAGTCTTCAAACATTTTCTGGATGACGTCTGATAGATCTCATCCTCTCCCACACCGAGCGCCTCGCTGATCGATGACACATCACCTTGAGATCGATGGACCCCCAAGCCTTGCACATCCAATAACCCACCGGCCCTTCTTGCTTGAAGCACCCATTCGACATCTGTGCCACGATCCAGCGCCTCTCAGGTTCTTTTGCCGTACTATTCCGACTGGCCTCCTGTGATTTGGCGCCGGTGCCCGTCCCCTGAACAATCTCTCCTCATACCGAGGGATGCTCATCACTGGGATATTGTCGGAGCACACTTTATTCTCGCACATAATAAGACATCTGAAATTGGTGGATGGAGCCCACAATAAGACTGGATACCTGCGAGTCGGCTTCAATTGGGATAAATGCATACCACGAGGCGACGTGCGTCGCTGCGCATGCAGTAGTGCTGTGAAGAATGAGGGCACCATCAGCGCCCGCGATTTCGGATTCGACATCGGGTGGGCATGTTTACCTCGTGCACTGCTGTGGCGTCCGCGAAGTGTATAAAAGGCCTGCATCGCGGGGCTCTCCTCACCAAACGAATCCAGAGCCCGCATCGTGAGTTCTTCCTGGCCCTCGCTGAGAGTGTGCTGACCAGCCAATTGCTAGGCGATAATGGCCTCTGTCATTCATTGGCATCCCGACGGCAGTGTGAAACCCCGCACCGGGAGGTTTAACCAGCCAAGAGAGCCATCTCAAACAAGATTTGTAGGCGAGGCCTGGGGCAAACTGCTGGCCGTCAATGTCTCTGCGGCTGATACATCGTTTCCCGAAGACGATGGAGTCATCGTGGATTTGGGCGAGTTCCCCGAAAATTCGCTCATCGTCAATGTCGATATTCTCGTCGTCCCCAGCAGACGTTGCTCTTCAGAGTTGGCAATGCTTATCGAGATAGCTGTCGAGCAAGGCGACACTGGCGACTCCAGGTGTATCGTGAATTTGAACGGGCACGACTGGCTACGAGACAGAGTGCTCTACGTCGATCTCGTTCCCGTACTCCACGCACCGTCTGCACCGCCCGCACCCTACACGCTCCTGTTTCTCGGGGGTGCAGCTTTTGGGTTGTTTAGTCGGGTTATATGTCGTATATACATGTAATGTAGCTGGTATCCCAAAGCAGAATATAAATCCCCTCCCCTTTCCCTTCTCCCTGATGCTGAACACGCACGAGAGGGTGCTCGATATGCTCAAGAGTCTCTAAATGTACCGTGGGAACCGGATATGCGGTCGCGTTGTGTGCATTAAGAGTGAGACTGCCTTCGCCAGCGTTGGTTGAATTCGGATGTAATACAATCAGGAAGTGAATTATTGGGGTTAGGTTTACTCTCCGACGACGAAGACCAGTGAAGCCGAAACAGCCCACGTTACTGCTCCATGAGCTCGCCGGGAGGCGGCCTACGTACTTTTCGGTCAGCGCCAAAGAACGAAGGCATGGAAATGGGAGTTCATACCCAGCAGTAATGCTTCGCCAGGCCCAATTAGTACTATGCGCCGACTCCTCATCGCGTATTTCAAGCAGAGTCAGAAGAAGCCCCTCGACCTCCTTTCAGCGCCGATGGTATCCCCACGCGACTGGGTCCTCCTCCTCCTCATCTTCATCGGCGCCCTCTGACGACGTCGTCACTTCCTTCGGCTTTAGAAACGAAGACGAGAGGAAGCGAGCAACGGGGATGGGCGACGTCCAGGGAAGCGAGGTGCTACGGGATCCGGGATCGATCACGTGCGGGGGTATCGCCGTGGCATCGAGGGTCATCGCGAGCGTCCGAAGGTAGTGACAAGGTACTACCAGATATTGAAGCTCCAGCAGCGTATTTCGAGAAGGATGGTGTAGATCGGACTTGAGAATAACTTCTTCGAGATACGGCCAAGACTGCCCCATGTCAACGGCCGTCGCGTCATCGGGGTTGAATCCGGCGGGGAATCCAATGAATACGAATATGAGATTGACCGCTGTCGACACGGAGAAATTGTACGCGTGTCAATGCGAGTAAAATTTGAGAAAGCTTGTGGCGCCTCTGGTCTGCCGCTATCCGACAAAAAGGGGAGATTTCCACCACGCTCAGTGTGGGATGGCGCCTTGCCAGCATCGTGAGTCCAGAGAGGCCAATACGGCCCGAGCCTGATGGACGCAATGCGTGGTCCAAGAAAGAGGTCGAAACAGGAGAACGAACGATGTCCCCACGAAAGGTATCCCAATCTAGGAAGGTGTTCATCGGGAAATCCCTCACTGACAACCTGGAAAGTGGCCGCCACCTCTCTACGTAATCGCGGCAAGTCAGGGACTTGACGCGATGCGAGTATATCAAAAGGCGGTCGAACTCTCAGATATTGGTCAGATCACGAAACGACTTCAAGAGTGAGGTTCTCACGAGGGTTAACAAGCCGTCTACTCGCACGGTTTCCCAGAGATCAGTGGAGATGCATCGGGGCAGATGCATGATCGAGTCTTGGTACTTCCACCGCGCATCCAATGCGCTATCCTGGAATGCGCCACACGTCCTCGCAAGAGCGGTGAGATCAGTGGCTCCAGCGCGCCCGCCGCCGAGCTGGGCTCAGGTGCGAAAAAACTAGGCCCACGATCTCTGGAATGCGCCAGGTGCGGTGCATTTCTGGCTGGTCTCAGGGACATGTAACCTCCAGAGTCGATGCCATGTATCCCCACCACACCGATTGACTCGATACGGTCGAGGGAGTGCAGTGGACGGGTGCGAATTAAGGCTCCAACCGTTTCGTTTTCGTTTGTGGTTTGGCTTAAACCAAACGGAAACGGGAAGGAAACGTTTACAAACCGTTTAAACAGTTTGTAAACAGTATTTTTTGGTGAGGATGTAATGACCTTCTTTATTCACAAAATGGGTGTGATAAACTTGGGAGCGGCCTGTTTCTCCTTCCTTGTCCTGATTCTTTCCCTGTGCGAGGTTCAAATACGGTGGAGTCTATGCTGGTGACGTCGCCGAGATGGCCAAACACACTCGGAGATTGCCGACCTTGGGTGAATTCCGACACAACCCAGTGCAACATGCAAAATGGAAAATTTATCGACCCTGTGAGGACTTGAACCCAGATTCGACACCTCATCAAATGCCGATAAGATTGAGATAAGGCGTGGCTGTGTCAGTGATCCGCTCAAAACCGTTTAACCGTTTGAAAACAGTTTACAAATTGTTTCCATAGATCCGTAAACAAAATGAAAATAAAAACGGTAGTTTGCGTTTACAAACGTTTGCAAACGGAAATGGTTGGAGCCTTAGTGCGAATGTGAGCATTGGATCCGCTGGGATCAATCGTCTCTAGAGACGTCAATCAAAGATAAAGCGATAAGATATGATAAGATGGGCGGGTAAACGGGCGCTAAAGCGCGTAGAATTGATGCGCCCGCTGTCACAAACAGATCCAAACCTTTGATCCCGAGTCGGCGCGCCTTCCTTTCCACGCGTTGGTGCCCTCTGCTTGTCTCCACTTGGAGATCACAAACGCGCTTCAGAGCATCTGGAATCAACATCCCATTCTGCAAGTTTTGAGGAGAGTTTGGCATACAACCGTAACGGCTGTTAGCTCCCGCTGTTATCGGAGTTTCTCACATGCCCTAGCATACCAGCACCTATACCGTCCATTGCGATCTTTGAATGTCAAGATATGCATGTCGATGGGAACATATTGGCCCTCAGGACACCTCTGACCTACAACGCTACCCTATTTACGTTCAAACATGACTCCCGGGCCCTATTAATACAATATATCTCTACTTGCTGTCGTGGAACATCTCCCATTTGCAAGTTAATACGGGTTTGATTTTTTTCGCAGCTTGCAACCGACGTTATTACTACCACAATTACCGCGCGACGGCACTGAATGGCCCAAGCCGGCGAATGCCGAGCGCGACTGATGCAATAGCGGGACTCAGATCGTCTACGCGAGAACGGGAAAAGCCGCGGCAGGCCTAGCCGAGATCAATTCTACCCGAGTCTCTGGAGAGGGATTGATCCCAGCGGATTCGATCTACTGGAATGTGATGGTCAGGAAGAAAACGTTACGTACATTGATAATCAGATGATCAGTGGCAGTGGGACCTGGGCCACCCGGCATCTGCCAATCTCTGGCCGAAATTGGTACAGAACTGAAAAAATGTTATGATTTAAATACGGGGAGCAGGAATCCAGCGTCTACTAAGTTCTCAAGTCGCAGAAGGGTCAAATCCCCGTTATATTGATCCTCGTCGAAATTGAACCCATTGTGATGACGCTGTTGTTGTTCGGCCCGCTCTTCGCGAAACTGTTCTGGAACACCACAGAATAGTGGACGCCTTCGAAATAGTACCACGGTGGGAGCTTCAATCCTTGTCAGCAACGCAGTAGCCTCGAATTGGGAGGATATGTACCTCAGCGGTGAATGTGTCGGCCGGGGCCTCCGTCGTGGACAGGTTGTAGGTGCGCCGCGCCAGGAGGATCGGGGCCTCGTGGCCGTTGTTGTTGTTGAGCACTTCGATGTAATAGTCCATGTAGGTCGGCAGACACCCGAGTTAAGCGGCGCAGGTCAGGTCGACGTGCACGGTGAATGACTGGAGGGAAACCATCAGTCGCCCTGCTAGAAATAAGAATGACAATCCAGTACATCACCGGGCGCGAGGGTGGAAGGGACGACCTGAAGTAGGCCAAAGCGGGATGCTTCAGCGCAGGATGGCGCAGCGAGAGTGGCGATGGGGGTGAGTGTCAAGGCAGCCAACGAGGCGAGCGCGAAGAAGTTGAAGCACATTTTCAAAGACGAGTAAGGTGTAAAGAGTCGATGTGGGTGACAGAAGATAGGATGCTGATGTGCTGAGCGCCATGGTCAGGTTATATACCGAAGAGTAGTGACTCCATCTCGGGGATTACTCACCGTGTCTCTGGAGCGATTGCATGCGACGCTATTTCACAGCAGGGGGATCTTCCGCGGGTCTGAAACATATTCCGAGCAGACTCTATGAGTAAAACGCTCTTACTAAGCGACAGTGCAAGGCTGAATCTGCGGGTATTTGTCGTCGTCGAGCGCCCCAGAAAAGTCAAGGCACTGTGCGTGTTCCAAAATGCCACCGCAGGAATCCATAAGTATCAGGGGCGTTGTGGATGACTCTGGATGACTCATGAGAACGATCACCTGGAGCCGTCGGAGCGGCGGGTTGAAGTAGACGCACCAAGGGGCCACTGGCTAACAATTAGCCGGGACTTGAAGAGTTCAGCTCCGTTGTTTTTTTGAGCAGAGAGTCTGTGTGCAGTTCTGCCAAAATCTCACGAGCTACTCGAAATTGCTGCCTGTTAGTGCACCTGGAGGCGGTGTTGAATGGCCGCCTACGAAATCGTCGAGGATCTCGCCTACAGAGGATAGTCAACGGATTCGAAGGTACGGGAATACATGTGGACGAGTCACTGGTTTAGGGCACGCAACAGATCGTAGGGTTATCTAGCTGCTCCGGAGTTGCGTCGAAACCTCTTGAGCTTGAGACCCGGACCGCAATTTCATTCGTGCCATTTCTTAATTTCCACTCAGATGAGGTCGAACGAAGGTGCCTGCATGATCGTCTCAAGTCGCGCCGAACTACAGTGGCGTCGAATATTGCCGAATCGGAAGGCGACGAAATTCTTGCCGGAATGGCAATTTGCGAGTGACTTGGGAGTGCTTGCAGTGTGACACCCGAAGTATCAGTCCAGTATTCGAGCCTGAGACTGTTGATGGACATTTGGGCACGCTGCTACTCCAGATGCCACTCGATGGTCAGATCGTGGTGGTCGGTTGCAAAAGGGCACGACTCTGACACGTGACAGCCGCGCGTCTGAACTGATGGTCAAGCTGGAGCAAACAAGACACCTTGTACCGATTTTAATAGGTTTCGGTCTCACCCGGGCGCGATAGTGAGTTTTCCCTTCAAATAAAGTGAAGAGAGCAGCCGGATGCGGTGTCAGAGCATGCGGAGTAATATTTGGCGGATCCTTCGAGAATGCATTGAGTCAAACATGTTAATTCATTGTCCTGGTGTTACATAAGTAGTGTCCATAGCTTAGAATCTGATACCGAATGCCTCAAATGCCGGTGATATTGATCGACGCGGAAATCCCTCCAACTGTGATGACGCTGTTATTGTTCGGGCCAGGCTTCGCAAAGCTGTTCTGGAACACAACGGAGTACTGTGCGTCCGCGAAATAGAACCACGCCGGGAGCTTTAAATTAATACCAGGCGGTCAATATTATTAGAATCCCGCGCAGAAGGCCGTGCATACCTCGGTCGTCAACGAGTCGGCTAGGGGCGCACCCGCGGAGCCGTTGAATGTGTGACGCGCGAGGAGGATGGGGGCCTCGTGGCCGTTGTTGTTCGCGAGGACTTCGATGTAGTAGTCCATGAAGGTGGGGAGGAAACCGAGCTCTGCGGCGCAGGTCAGGTCGACGTTCGCGGTGAAAGTCTGGGACGCAGAACATCAGGTTTTGGGGCAAGGTGAATAAAAAAATGGACGTACGTCGCCGGGGGCAAGTGTGGTAGGGGAAACGGCAAGGATACCGAACCGGGCAGCCTCGTTGCAGGGCAGCGCAGCCACGAGAGCAGCGGACGCGAGAACTAACGAGGCAAGAGTGGAGAAGTTGAGGCGCATTTTTTGTGAAGATGGAGGAGGCGTGTATGAGAGGAATCCGAGAGATTGAAGAATGTCGAAATTGACAACGCGGTTTTATAGCGAATCCATCACTTCCACGGCGGTGATTCTTCACCGGGCATTGGAGCGAGATTTTCGAGACCGCCGAAGGCAGTTCACATGCGCACTGGCATGACGTGACCAAACTAGCAGACGAGGCTCAAGTTCACACGCTGGATAGCGTGTGAGTACCAGCCCTAGCGGCGAGCAGCTTCCCAGTCGCGCATTCGACAGGACGGGCTTCTGGTAACCTCATTTAGACGGTGGGCATAAGAGGTCGTGTTTGATACCAGGACGGTGTTGTTTGTTTAAGGTAGAATTCCCGTTCTGCACCGGGAGAGAAAATTGCCGAATGAGAAACAGACTTCCCGACACGAGAGCAGCACGCTTCGGATCTAGCAGGGTCGAACTTTGATGTGCAGAATAGAAGGAGGACGGAATGTATTTGAGGCCCCATGAGTGTAACAATGGAAGCTGCAAGACGGACCACTAAAGCAAAGACGGGGAGGCGACGTCCCACATTGCGCGGACACTCGCCCAATGGACCACGCTAGAGAGCAAGCGAGATGCTCTGAGCATGGCAACACGTGGGCGGGAAGGACACTTGGTAGATGGGCACGAGAATGAGAGCATGACCAATCGAGAATGAGAGCATGATCAATCGAGAGGCCAGATGGGCAGCTGCCAGCACAGCCTGAGCATGCTCTTCCTCGCGGTCTCCAAGGTATTTGATGGGAAAGATGAATGATGGGCTGTCTCATTGACGAGGGTACCGGTGTACGGGGAAGATTGGCCCAGGAGCATGCCAGGAGGAGAGCGTGAGCAAGACAGCCGCGAGAATGCGGGACGTCTCTTTGTACATGTGTGGTCTTTGATCCGAAATCACACCTAGTTCAATTCGCAAGAATTGCGTGAGTTGAGCAAGAGTCAGTTCTTGACTTATCGCCCTTGGGTTCCTGACTCAGCATCTCCTTATTTGGAAGGCTCATGCACGTGATCCCCGCACACCTTTTCCTCCCGGGCGAAATATTGTTTTTATATATTTCTCTCCGCCGTCGCGTCTGTCACACTTGCTTGATTGGGTACAACAATGGGTGGCCGAGCTTTGGGGGGATCTGGCTTGCTTCAAACCATCTGTCTGGCACCTACTTACCGACCCGCTGCGACTGCCGCGACCTCTTCTGGAGTCTTCCCGACGCTCCCGACGCGGCGTTCACGCGCCTCAATCATTATTCACGCGCCATCAGTCCGTTGGGATGGCAAAATTCAAATTTCGTGCCTTTATTCCACCTGCCGAGCCTCTGTCGAGCACCTCATCTGCTCTCCATTCCAGCACCCTCCGCCAACAGCCAGCGGCACCGTTGTTCTCGAAATTCAGGGCTTATGTTCCCTCTTCCTCATCGTCAGGACGGCCCCCGGTTCTCCCCCGAGTCGTGCCACCCGTCGAATCCACCTCATTACATATTTTCTGCCACCCCTATCCCGAAGCTATGCCCGCCGAGGATGGTTTTGCATTCGTCGATCTGGAGGAGGCGGTGATTTTTGATCCATCACCTCCAGCGCCGCCCGCTGCCCAGTCGCTGGAGAAGGCCCCAGAAATGGTTCTCAGGATGTTCCCCGTTGACACTGGTACTCCGCGACCTACATTCTACTACCGCGAGACTAGTTATGTCCCTGTAGGCGGTTCTTACTATCGTACTCATTGAATTCATTGAATGCAATATATCCTTTTTATTATCTCTGAATTTGCCACCAGATCAATGACGCTCTTTGGCCTACATCAGTGTGTGTGGCATGTTCGCGTCTGAGTGACGGTGGCCTGTGACACGATCTAATAAATACCTCGACGGACATTGAAATACACGGCCTGCCGGTGATGCGGGCCCAAAAGATCATTACCTTTTAAGGAAATCCAAGGGCGAAAAGAACAAAACTGTTTGCTCGACGTTGGTTGTGTTGACGTATATTGTCTTCGCGTCGTGAGTCTGCTCATGACATCATGGCCCAGCTCGAAGAACGCGACGCACTCGATCCTTCTTGCGCAGAGGAAATGCATCGCAGCCTCAGAATCCCGGAGGTTGTCGGCATGATCTGTGCCCACCTGGACCCCATGCCGGGGGTGGAAAGTGGAGCCCTGGCCGCTCTCGCGCGCACATCCATGATATTCCACGATACCGCGCTGGATGCGTTATGGAGGCACCAGGACACGATTTTGAACCTTATAAAATGCATGCCTGCCGACCTCTGGGAGAGCGTAGACACGGATATCAGAAGGAGGCAGTTTCGCCGGCGGCAAATTCTGGTGAGCATAGTCGATATGCACTTTAATCGCACATGTTTGACCTGGCCTCGCTGAAGCGTCTGGCGCGCCCTATTATACCTTCGGATTGGCACAGATTCCTCATGTACTGCGACCGGGTCCGGTCCCTGACATGCGTCGATGCGTACCCTCATCCCAACCTATCTGCCGTTTTCGACGTCATCCATCTCCATCTTCCGAGGGACTACCTGTGTCCCAACGTCCAAAAACTTGCGTGGGGTCAGGATGGACCTCCTCAGATCGATCGCTTCCTAGGCCCGCACATTTCGTCGATTGATCTGCGAGCCTGCACGACCAACGCCCAAGAGTCTTTACTTCCGACGTTGGCTCGCAGATATCCGGCGCTCAGTGCTGTAACACTCGGAAATCCCTTTGAAACGGCACCGCTCCCTCATGTATCCACATTCGTCCGCGCTTTGTCTCATGTCAAATTGCTCGACGTCTCCACCCTCGATGTCGCGGCCTTGGACCATATCGGCCAGCTACCCACCCTTGAAACCCTGAATTTTGCTCTCCACGCGTCGACCTCGTTCCCTTCCATTTCCAACGGGACGATGTTCAGCAGGCTCTGTTCGACGAACGTCCACCTCAGGCAGGGGCAAATAAATGTGCTGTCGGCCTTCGTCCGCACGTGGGCTCAGCCACCATTGCACACCATGGAAGCCAGCATAGACTCAAGTCCGACGGTGGATGACATTGAGGGCTTTTACCGCGCCCTGATTGGACACTGCCCCCACGAATCCCTGGAAGTATTGAAGCTGGGAATCGACGATGCGGCAGAACCGACAGTCATACGACCCGCGTTTGTGCACGCCGCCTATCTCTTCCGGCATTTGTTTTGTTTCACCAACCTCGCTGTTTTATCCATTCGGATCGCTGGTGGGTACGAGCTCGATGACGCGACCGTATACGACATGGCCCGCGCGTGGCCACACATCGAGGAAATCTATCTTCAAGCGGACGTCTATTCTCCTCGCAAGGGGACGCTTCGCGGCCTAGCCGCTTTAGCAGAGCACTGCCCTAACCTCCACACCCTCGAGCTCTGTCTCGACGCATCGACTATCCCCGAGTTAATAATTCCGCCGGGCCATCGGCTACTTCAGGGGAGCCTGGTGTCGCTGGACATGTCCTACTCCCCAATCTCTGACGCCTTCTCTGTGGCAAGGTTCCTATCCTCCATCTTCGTCAACTTGAAGGAAGTCGTGGCCGATTACGATTATCGCGAGGAAGCCGGACCAGCGCTTGTCCTTGCCCGTGATTACTCCCAGCGCTGGACGCAGGTCGGAACGATGCTGCCCGGGCTCGGTGAAGTACGCGAAGAGGAGTGGAATCGTGGCAACAGTTGGGCGATGCAGACCCTTTTCGAGTATGGGTTCTTTCTCCTTGTACCTTCGCGTGACTGATGATGCCCTCTCCAGGATCGCGACCCGTGGCGTCGGGGCTCTTTGAGCCGCGTAGCATTTTCCCCGCCGTTACTGATATTTTGTCTTCGATAATTCAATATTCATGCGCAAGTATCTGAATGTCAGCGGAGGGAGCTCTCCGTGTTTGAAAAACAAACCAGGCACCTTCCTAACTCGCCACAGGCCTTTTCGTTGCACGTTTTTGAAGCCCTTCATGAGACGCGTATCGTGCCAGGACCTCCAAGGCCCTTGGATTTTTGCTTAGTAAATATGTACTCGTACCTCAAGTTCGGGCGTAATAGTACTAGTGAATTCCGTTTCCTTTATTCACCAGATAACGAAACAGATTAGACATCGGCGGCGCAATAAAAACTGTGCAGACCCAAATTACCCTTACGCGTCGCAGGCTAAAAGAAAACCTTCCGCTCCACATGCCAGATGCGCACTTCCGCACAGGCGCAGCGTCCCGAGCCTCAGCCTGCCGACGGCCCCGAAGTCGTGTGGGACGTGCGAAGCGGTGGAGGCGGTGATCCACACGAGGAGCGTTTGCAGGTATCGTCGCGCGGGTGGCATTCGAAGCCGCGCAGGTTCGGGAGCATTGCGAGGTTGAGGCCCTCTAATGGCACTGGAGAGAGTGAGTTTGACTTGACGGTGAGGAGGGGATACGCACGGTCGAGGGTGAGGTGCTCGAGCGTCGGGCCAACATCTTGAATGAAGCCCAGGCGGTCGGTTGCGCGTTCCGTAGATCAAGGCGTCGGAGGCAGGATAAGTCGAAGGTGGTGAGGCCGGCCGAGAGCCCCTCGGTATTGTACATAACGGTGTTCCACATCTTCAGGGATTCCATGTTCTCCAGGACGAGTAACTTGAGATTTTCAATCTCACGGTGGCTGGCGTCAAGGAGTTGTTGAGCGTGAATGAGAGGAATCCACTCTCATCGAATGAGCCTTGGGTGCACTGGCTCGTGCTCCCTGCACATGTGGCGACCAGCGAGGAATTGGCAACATCGTAAGTGACGGTTTGGCCGATGGTGAGCGCCTGGCCAGGAGCGGGTGCAAAGCACCATAGCGCCGGATCGACACCATCGTTGGTCAGGCTATACTCATACTGGTTGTCAAGAACTCCGTTCTGGCGGAAGAAAAATGAGGCCACTGGCGTCGCGGTATTTGGCGAGTTGAATGATAATCCGGTGAGTACGATTTCGACCGGGAATGAATCACAGCGATGGCGCCATGCTTGCTGGAGGGAATGAGGATATTTCAGGATCCGAGTCGGCAGCACTCACCTCCTGTGCACGTCTAACTCCAATGACTGGCGAGAAGAATGGCCCGAGACCCAGGATGACGGCGAAGGGGACGAACACCAGTATACGTGCACACTTCCAGCCATAGTGAAGTACATTGGAGCGAGCGACACCCTTCCCGGAGCGTATTCTGACTGGAGCGCGCGCGGCCTGAACGTACCACAGACACACTACAATGTTGACGCAGCCCCAGAAGAACCCGAAAACGTGCACTGGTACGTCCGTTAAGTTGGTTCGGTTTAATTGCAATCATCGTACTCAGCAAATAATACGCCTGCCACCCGGCGTGACTTCTGTTTACCGCTGTTCTTGGATTGGGATCGGCGGCACGAATGTCTGGAATCTGTGAGTCGGTATCTATCCAGGCCTCCAACGAACGTAGGACAGACAGAAAGTGATCCAGACGGTATCAAGACCGTTAATGATCAACCACGGAGCTGTGATAACATCAATACTGAAAGTTGGGGAGGAGAAGGCATTCGCACGGAGCAATCTCCAGTGCCTCCTCAACGGCCTCTTCGTGACAACCTTATCACTGCTATGAAGGCTAATTTTCGCTCTCGGATTTCAGGGACGCTTCAGATTCCCGAGGTTTCGGTCTTTCGTCGGAGGGGAACAGGAGAAGGCCAGATCTTGCGTACTTGAAGGCGACCACATCACACACTCCACTCAGACTAAAAATGCCTTTGACGATGAACTGCGCTTCTGCCGAGGCAAGCGGCTTCACGTCGCCAGTGCACAGACAAGGAACCATCTTGCCAGGCTTGTCGGTAGGACCGGCAGGCAATACGCCAAAGCGCAGCTATGCCTAGAAGCGTGAGCGCTGGATATGGAGAGGTTGGGGAGGAGCACATACATGATGAACTTGGAGCGGCGCTCGCCGTTCCGGGCATTGCCGTTGTGTAGTTTGAATATCCAGCATTGTGGATCCCCGAGGACAATGTGCCCGGTGTCCCAGAATAACAGGGGAGCATATAGGATAGCGACTGCGAGCCCGATCCACAACCAGAAATTCTTGAGGGCAATTCGGTACTTGGGGTAGCTGCTATTTATCCAGCACCAGTACTGTGTGCTGCTTAGAATTCGCAACTGTGATAATTCGAAACGCTCGTACCGGTGTTGCTGCGTAGAACGGTGGATCCTTGTGCACAGAGGTCGAGATGACAACGGCGAGAACCAGGAAGGTCCAGACGATGCCAACAAGAACGGATGCCCATCTCACCAAGGTGACCCCCCCATTTCCGCTATTCTGAAGTACTCCTGTGGAGTCGTCAGCCGGGCTTGAAACCAGAGAGGAGGGTACCTTGCCTTGGGCGGTACAGAGCCTTCCGACCTCGACAATTCCGTTGTTGATCCATCGTACATCCATGACCACGCCTAACGACTGGAAGAGGTCGGCGATAAACAATGACAGCTGTGGTCTGGTCAGTTGCGAAATTGAAGACATTCTTTAACTACCTACCACGAACAGATCCATCGGCCGTCTGATTAACTGAGACCTGTCGGATTTTAGGAGCTTTCGGTTTAGGCCGTTAGATAGACGCACGAGCGTTATCGATGAGAATACTGACCAGGATGAGGCCGAACATCGTGATGACGGCGGCAAGAGAGACAAAACCGGCGAGGGAGACAACCTAACATCGTTGAATACGTGGGGCCGATGGCCAGGAAGTCCGAACGAGCGCACCACAAGGGCAACCTTCTGCCTCCGGGTGTAGCAGTAGAATTGGGAGAATCCTGAATTCGCCAGCTGTTCAGGAGAACAAACGGTTTGGTCGAAATTGCCGGACATGGTGTGGGCGATGTCAATTCTGGGGTAGCAGTCCAGAGTGGGAAGAAGTAGTCCTCAAGGCGTCAAATTTGGTGCCCTGAGTGGCGTCACCCTGTCGTCCTCTGCCGCACGACGAGCACGGCCTTGCGGGAAGGCGCAGTCGCAAAATTTGCTCACTGCGCGCATCTGAATTGAAATCTTATAACATCTGCGACCCGGGTGCGATCCAACAGCAAAGTTAGGGGGCAGGCATTTACACAAAAATGTATAGCCCCGGGCTCACCCGAGATCCGGGTAGCCAATGCCGCAGCGGCGCTCAAACCGCATCACCCAACTACTCTGGAAATTGGGTCGATATTACGGCTTATGTACTATGTCCGTGTACCTGGTAATTTAATCAGGATTTCAAGTTGCAGAAAAAGAGAAAAAAAGAGCGGAAAGGGAGAGATATCTGGAGATCTACCCACGAATGTATTGCCAAATTTTGACGCGCTCAGACTTACCGTACCGCCGACGAGAGCGTGGGTAAGATCTTGATTGGCTATCCATATCAAGTAGGTCACGGTATTCAAGGGTTATCGACTTTGGGGATAAGTCGATAGCCCCGGCCAATGGAATTCGAGTTTATTTTTAGCCGTCTCGTAACATCTGCCAACGCGTCTCGCGTCCCTCTAGGTCCCTCTTCTCTTCCAACTCCCATCTCCCTCTCCCCTTCTGCTTCTCCGGTTGCCCGTCAACCTTCAACACATCAGATCTACGCCCAACATTTGGCAAAATGCGACCACAACAAGGACTGCAACCATCTTGAAGCCTCAAAAAAAATGTTGTTACTGTTTCCCCCAGTTTTTGTCTCAAGTGTTCTCGAGTCTCACACGGCAATTGCTATTGTACACCGGCGCACTTTTCGAGCCGCTCCCACACGATTTTGCGTTTCGCGTTGTGTGCGTGGCTTGTGCAAGTTTAAACAACTAAAGTCATACTAACTTGGGGAGGGCGGAATGATCTCGAGGTGGTGCAATCCTTCTAAGATGCGTGTTCTACACCCTGCGAATTCCCTCTACGCTGACCCCCTTCCTTTTTTCACCGCCGTCGACTCCAGTGTCGACTTGAGAACAAGGTGTACAGTATTTGACGCACATCCATGACCACAATGCAATCTCGCCTTGTGCGCTCCACATCGGTGCACCTGCTCGTTCCTATTGCCTCCACGACGCTGTCACAGTTTTCAAGCTGCACCCGGCCGCCATATTGGAGTCGTACATGCACCGCAACCGCGGTTTTGCATTTCGTGCTGTGTGATGGGCTACCTCCTTTGCACGTCGTGCGGACTTGCATCCACGCGTACAGGTCCGCGTCTGCAGTGCTAGTTATTACCCCGTGAATTGACTGCAAACGGCGCGGTCAATGCCCATTTTTGTTGGTATCCACTTTTCATGTACAAAAACAGTTCAACATGTACATTAGATACACAAGCCAATACTATCTTTCGAGTACTTTCACCTTGCTCCTGATGTGCAGGCAAGATTGTAACGTACGCATACAAGCTGCGGAGAATAAGAGTGGACGAGACCAGATTGAATATTGGCATTCGCGCATTGTGCATGTTTTTCCTCCTTAACATGAGTCTACCTTATGTATGGAAACCTGGTTCAACTTGGTTGATTCGGGGCCATTCGACTCGGAACACGTGATATTATCAATTGGAATTGACATTTACAAAATGATTTAACTGAACCCTAACACTGTCCTACCAACGTCCTACAGAATTTTTCCATACACCGTTTGGAATGACGCGCTTTTCAAGGTGGTAGAGCGCGTCGAACATTTTCAACAATTGCCATCATTACTGTCATGTGAGTTGACATCCCGAGGTGACCCGAGACTAGGATCACCAGGATCACGGTGGCTATCTTAGCCGAGACACAGCCAACATAGCCAACCACGGCCATCATTAATGAGCCGATATTACCAGTCGAAGGGGGTTAGGTAAACACGGCTGTCGTCAAGCACTCATGTCACCCTCTTTTTAAAATTACGTCTGTCCGTCCGTCCGAAGCTTTTTAAACTCCGACGATCACTTGACCCCGAGATTCCACCGAGACCGGCCCTAAAGTCAACTCTGGGGTTATGGGCAACCTTCAAAGATCCAAGGTCCCGCATCTCTCTCTTTTCACCCTCCCCCCAAAATTACGCGTCTGTCTGAAGCCTTTTAAGCTCCGCTTTTGGTCCATCACACCCGGTGTCACTTGACCTCACCCATGAGTCCCGGACGACCTACCAACAGTCTTCCGGTGCATCCCAACCATCTAGGGCGATCAGACGGATATATGTTTATGTGGCAGAGGAGATACGAACCTTCCACTCTTTGATCATAGAGCCACATGTGGAGGTGTGCCGAAAGGAACTTTTTCAAGCATGCGCCACAGAGGGAGTCGGTTTTGTTCCAAGCCTGGAACTCTTCTGTCTGAAGCGCGAAGAGTTCTGAGACTAGCTGGGGAATAGAGAGGTTGTGCACCAGCCATCGGAGCCAATCAATGGCTTTCAGCCTGTGCGCAACTAATGGCTCCACCCGCCGAAAAATGCCAGGCCAATGGCTCCACCAGCCATTGACGTCAGAGTTTGGCGGGTGAAGCCATTCGTGTGCGCACGTCAAATAAGCCACGTGATGGCTCCAATGGCTTTTGCACAACCTCTCTAATATTCTTGGGTGGGTCGGCTTCGTCCAGAGCTTCTAATTCGGTGAAGTTATGCCTCAGACTACCTTTGAGGAGCCCGTTGATGTCGAGGTGGAGGTCGTCCCAGTCTGGGAACGAATAAGACACGGAATCACATTGAGCTGTACATATAAATCACGCACCGCGTTCATGCCATAGCTTCGTGGTGTTGACGAGCGCACATTACATTGGTCACCTATTCATGCCTTGATGAGAAAGCGCCTGAAGAAGAGGATAGTAATAATTACAGGGAGGGAATCGGAAGGTAATTGGATCGAGAAGGGGATTTTCTTGACCCCCAGAGTCGGCATGCGGGGGCGCGGGGACGTTGCGGCGGCCCCAAATATTCTGTAAAGGAAGTCTGCATCGCTTTGGTGCGTGGAGAATGGCAGCTGGGCCTGCGGAGAGAACCCACTCGCCCGCGCCCTCTGAACAAACAGATATTAGATCCGGTAAAAGAAATTCAGTATGATTACATGTACCTGGCATGTCTTCGTCGTCCTGAAAATAATCTCTCTCTTTCCCAGGCTCTTGCGCGACCGCCCGCAGGAATTCCAACACCGCATTCATCTCCAGCAACTCTTCCGTCGAGTACTGGTTGAGCATCGCGATACGCTGCCGCACGATACGACCACGTTCGGTTGGTGGTTCCTCCATCTCTCGAACATGGTCCTCGCTGGTGGGCATCCGAAATACGGCGCAGTAAAGCATCACACGGTATATGGTGCATGAGAAACCGGTCCGATTCAACCCAAGTGAGCTGCCTTGTTCGTGCCGGCTGATCTCTGTACCTGGACATATTATTAGAGAATTATGCTTGGCACACAAAAATTGAGTTTACCCACCTCAAACTGAAGAGGGCCTCCAGTTGTTTGACCACGGCTGCATTCTTTCGGAGCAGACAGTACTCTTCCCTAGCCATTTCCGCCTCGCGAGTTTTGGGTATGGCTGAGCCATCGTCTGCCCCAGTTTCTGTCCACTCGGGGCCACCTGAGGCATGGTCCTAATATCGGAGGACGCGCATGACTTCAGGCAGAGCAGGCCCCACCACATTCTCCGTCACCGAACGTACGAGTGATTTTGGGCGCGTTAGAAAGACGTGATACCACGTCTTGGACACCAATATCACTGCTTGTAGCGTTTTAAACGTGGGTGCCCATTGGAGAATACGATCCAGAACATCGTTGGGGAGAACGAGCACCATAGTGGAAAGAGGAGTCGTACCCACCTTCGTCACTTCAGTTTCGTCACTTTGATGGAAAGTTGTGAAACTTCGTCACGTTGGTGAGTTTCCAGGAAAGTTCGTGAGGATATACAACCCACACAAATCAAACGCATCAATCCGGCCATCATTTTCCTCCTCTCTAGTCTCTGCCTGTTTTTTCATATAGATACCTTACCCTAACACTAACCGCTAACCACTAACCTCTAACCACTAACGAGCCTAACCGGCCAATCTCGGTAAGCCGCTGATACCCATCACTCCGTGATGTGCCGAGGAGTTGCCGCTTGACAAGCCCGGAATACTAACTCACGAACTTTCATAGAAAGCTGTCAAAATCACGAACTTTCACAAATTCCCATCAAAGTTACAAAGTTTCACAAAACTAAGCGAAGTAACGAAGTGACGAAAATGGCGCGGACTCCCGTACGCGCCAGCGTACGGTGAACTCCGTTAACGCCATTCCCTGTAAACCGTATCTCACCGTATGCCAAAGCAGTAATAATCTATTTTCATCAGCTGAGAATGCAACGGCGGGAGCTCCAATCGTAGTCTAACTTCAAACCCGCCGGATTCCGTTAAATATCACAGCGTATCCTGCCGTATGCCAGATGGACTGTCCCGCTCAATCCGCCTGCGGCACTCAAATAATCCACTGGATCCCGTCGTACGAGTCAGACTCAGCGCCATCCGCCGTCCTCCTCGCTGGAATACAACGCGATCCGTTGGAACCATGGGAAAAATTCAACAAATCCGCCGGTTTACGGTGTATTATACGCCATATTCCGCCGACTGCCATCGGAGTCCACCGTATCTATGTATTACAAAAAAAAAAAAAACCAAACTATGAACCTTTGCCCAGAACTCCTCCGAAAGGAATTGTTCTTCCTTCGCCACCTTCTTCTCCACCAACTCCTTGTAGAGTAACATCAAAATATGAGCACAGAAGTAATAACTTGTGTCGGACATCTGTCGCAGCTGCGCTTCATACCCATTGAGCATCCTTGTCTTCCTTTTTCATGCCACCACCTAGGTGCTTGAATTGCGGAGGCGGATCGCTTTTGCCCATGTTATCGAGGAGCTTCTTGTGAGCTGTGAAGAATAAATGAGCACGGGTCTTAACGATTTCAAAGCATAGAATATCACTTACCCTGTCGCTGGTCCTTGATCCGACTTGCGACATCGTTCCTAGCCTTGTCGGCACTGTTCTGGACATGTGCAGCACTCCCAGGACGCCGTGTGTAGGTGGAGAATTTCTGGAATTCCTCATTGGCAGCGAATTCTGGGGCACTCAGAGCTCCATTCAGGATGACTTTGACGTCCGGGACTGTTTTTTGTTAGGTCCCTTCGTCACGATCGTCATTCCGAGAGCTTTGGCGGTCATGAGAAGAGGTTTCAGCGTCAGCTTGCTGATAGGGCCAGGTGGGATACCGGCGAGACATTCGGAGATGGACGAGACATCGCCAGGTGCGGCAATCATCGAGGATGGACGAGAAAGTGGAAGAAATATCACACGTGGACACCGGAAGCCAATGGTTTCTTGTCTTCCGCATTCATCCGTTTTCATAGTTTGATTTTATTCAGAGGAATTCACCGGATGCCAATGGATTCCGGCGGATGTATACGAGGAAAATAAGACGAGATATTCCATGCGTTCCTAGACCTGCTCCAGCCACCGGAATACGCTGGATAGGGGCGTCCTAAGCATATGACATCAGCGGCGATCACTGATTTCTGCTATCAGCCGTTATCTCATCAGTGAATCCGAAACAGATCCGACGAAGTCCGATATCCCTCGACGTACGCCGATGTACGCCGTCGTACGTTCATGGTCCGGGCATAAAACTCACAAAAGTGGAGTTTGATTTGGCATGCGCCGATCAAGCACTGAGTCATGTAACGAGTAATACAGGTCAAGGGGAGGACTCACACCTAAGATTGCCAAATTTAGGTGCAGCCGAGGTGAATGTCGAACATCTGGATATAAGATTGCAAAACAGTGGGCCTGAAACTGGAACTCATTTGAGTAGTTTCGGTTCAGCTAACTCTTTAACTGAAATCAATGAAATGAGATTCAGTTCCAGGTGCGCTGAAATCAGTTCGAAACATGGGATATAGAGTCGCAGAAAGGACAAGCCGAAATTGAGGTCCGAAACTACTCATTCGGTACTGCACAAGGGTGGTCTGAAAGTCTGCATTTCAGTGTGACCAAAAGGGAAAACTAAACCACACAATTTGGCTTGCGCTTCGGTGCAACCGAAAACCGGAATTTAGGTTCGAATTTCAGCTCGCGCTGAAATGTAAAGTCAAATTTGTACTTTCAGACAGGCTGAAATTTTGTCGGGGGATGGTCCGCGGACTATCCACGACTCATCTGATACCTATGCGCTACTTGCAGATAAAATGGTCCTCAGCTAGTCTGTGGACTATCCATGGACCAAATTTCAGCGCATCTGAAAGTCAAAATATCGGTTTAAATGTCGGCTGGAGCCGAAATTTGAACCCGAATTCCGGTTTTCGGGTGCACCGAAACACCAACCGAATTTTTTAGTTTAGTTCTCCCTTTCAGTCCCACTGAAATGCACAACTTCAGAGTGCCCTTTTGCAGTACCGAAATGAGTAGCTTAGGCTCTCAATTTCAGCTGGTCTTTTCTGCAATCTGAGATCCCATGTTTCAAACTGATTTCAGTGTGCCCGAAACTCAATCTTATTCCATGGATTTCAGTAACAAAATTGGCTAAACTGAAACTACTTGAATAAGTTCCAATTTCAGAGACACCGTTGTGTAATTCCATACCCCGAATTTCGACATGCACCTCGGCTGTCCCTAAATTTGGCAATCTTAGGTGTGACTTCGACAATTTCCAGCTCGGAGGTGGCCAACATTTGGTTCCAAAAGTGGTTGGCAGGCGCCGGCATCCGCCATTTAACCTTTTCCGAATTGATCGCAATTCTAACACACCACTACGGACCCCGTGTCAGCATGTCCCATACAAAACTGACAGTAAGGGCCGTCAATCGATTGTCATCGGCTCCTATACTACATCGCGAACTCCAAACGACGTGCGGCACTGGTATCTCCTCAACTTTGCTTGACTCTCGAATTCGTGAGTCAGACTCAGAGCCAGTACTCATATTCATTGCTATCCTGATGAAAGTTTCCGTTTCAAAATTTGAATTCTCTAGCTCACCTGATGGCTTTATGCGGCCATTCGACTTGATGCGTATCAATTTACGTTGGACGTCAAGTTTTCCGGCCCATGGCCATGGTTTATGTATATAAAAGGTGGTGCCCGCTGTCATTCTGCCATCCTGCCCAGCATGCTCAAGTCCACCTCCATGCCAGGGCCGATTTCTGCGCTCGCAGTCCTTGTTCTCACTGGGACCCTTCTTACGGTCCAAGCTACCCCGTGGCAGCCTACAATCCGTGGTTGCGCGGCACAGATAACATCGAATGGCGACGTGTTCAAGCTCGTTGGCACCGATACATTCAGCCAGTTTATTCAATGCGAGTACGTACACTCCAATTCTCTGAGGTTTCATTTCGAGCTGAGTTCCGTTCAACTAACTAAAGCTATCTGCATGATAACGGCGATGGTAGCTCAGCCGGGGCATACTGTTTCTATGTGCGCTTCCCATTTCGTGTTTCTCTTGTAATTTTGCCTGAATTTGTCTCTCTCGCAGGACTTTCACAACTACACACTGTATCACTATCCGAACACCCCGATCCCAGTCGATAGCAACCCAAACTGCCCAACAAATTGCCCACTAGCAGGTACCTACCTCATCAAGACATCGACGGAGCTTCCTGGTCAGTGTGTTACAATGACATCCAACGCCGACGGCGCCCCCGTCCAAATCCGGGTCAGTTCTCCGTATTACTACTTTTCTCCCTCTCCGTCTGTCCTGAATTTGTCCTCCTTGATGATCAGGATTGTGACTATCGCCACGGCAACCCCGGTCAGAAATGGGCCTTCAACGGCTCCATCATGTTCCAGGGCGACAAATGCATCGACGTCAAAGATGGTGTTAACACCAACGGTGTGCGGCTACAGACCTGGACGTGTGTAGATGGTGCCGCGAACCAGCAGTTTTTGCACCGGGGCCGAAGTGTCGTGACGTTGCCCACCGAGTTCATCAGCTGGTACGCGCATCCAGGTCTGTGCATGGACCTCACGGACGGAATTAATGTTAGTGGGAATCCGGTATGTTGTTGAATTTGGTCTCGATCGACTCGTACAGACCCTACGATCGTGATACCCATAGGTTCAAATGTGGGCATGCGATTTCGAGAACCCGAATCAAGTTCGTACAATCATGGTCAAATAATTCAGAGTTCACCGACGCTCAACCAACGCCGTAGATCTGGCAGCTGGAGCCAGTTATTTGAGCTTGACCCACTCTTGGGAAAAGCGAAGTGGACATGCATCAACTACATATGTGGTAGTACGGTACCTAAGGCTCCAACCATTTCCGTTTGTAAACGTTTTCACACGGTTTTAACCGTTTTTGTTTCCATTTAGTTTGCCATTTGGGTCAAACACTTTGGAAACAGTTTGTACACGGTTTACTATCGCTGACTGCCTACCTGGCCAGACGGGGTACCTGGTCACTTGCAAAATACAACTGTTAATGTCATGGAATGCTAAGTGGTTGGACTTGGGGGAGGGACTATGACCTCCAGCGCGGGTCTGTACCAAATTTAGGGGCAAATTGATGAGTTGATCGACAGCTGTGGCGCGGTTGATCGCGGGCCGAAGGGTGAGAACATCACTTTCTTAACTCCGAGCGGCCATTCGACGCGTTTCTCAACCAATTCTTTGCCAATCGACGACTTCCAGGGCTCGTTCTTCTTCCATGATTTCGGGCTTTCCCCCAGTCATATATCCGCTTCTAAAACTTGACTCCTGCTGTGATGCAGCCCCATAACGACAGGCCGGCTAGCAAGCGACCCTTTGAAGCTACAGGTCTAGCACTTGGCATGGACCTTGGTGATCCATGGAGCTTCATTTTAGATGTGGTTTTTCGTTTTATTTCTTCGATGTTTCTCTGGTCGGCATCCGATACACCCAATCACCCGATATTCAGTGGTGACAATGTCTAAATGCCGGGTTCTCAACAACGCAACCCAAGAGTGAAACCCGCCATCCAGGTACGTTTGTCTACTTCCTATGGACCATCCTGTAGCGTATTTGGGCCATCCTCGGCCTCTACCTCGCGCACGACCCTGCTTTTGCCCACATTCCTTCCCCCAAATTTCCTCCTACCCATCTTATCTCCCCTTGGCCCCGCAAATGGCTCTTGACAGGTAATCAGGTGAGTCTCTAAGTGTCTCTTCTAATTTTGTCTTGGCCGACTCGGACCTGCGTGCGTGTGTCGACCTTGAGCTTTTCTGAGCTACAAGGTCAGTGCAGATCCAGAAGTCTTCTCTGTACATCTACCTACCGACTACCGTAGAATTTCGTTCAAATCGAACCCAGGTGTGACCCGCGACACGGGTCAAACAGTTCGATAATTCGAGAGCCGCCAAATTTGGCGTGACACCCCTGAAATCTCGAAATGCCGAGCAAAATTTCTGACCTTCTTTTTTTGGCGTTTTTAGGCCACCATGACGGTCCGAAGATTTCGGAAGAGCTCATCGTGGCCCGTGGCCACGACCAAAATTCGATATCGAAAAGGGGTGCGTGATGCGTGACAAACGAATTGAACGAAATACATGCCGAAGTTTTTTGTTCTATCAATGGATTTCCACATACATCTCGTCAAGATCGGTGTCGCGGAGTAATGCACGCAATTTCTGACCCACGGCAGGTGGAAGATCACTAACTTCTGTCATACGCTCTCCAAATGGGATCGCTCTCGCGATAGACCGCAACTCATCGTAAAGCTTGGAGGAAGTGAAGCGCAAGGGGAACAAGCGCGGGCGAGGGATACCAAAATCACAGATGAGCATGACATGCATCTCCATCCACCCGCCAGCGTGGGCGAGCCGTGCGCATTGTGTAGGTAAGTCCGCCTCGAACTCGAGTGTCGCGGGGAATGTGTCTTTGGAAAGGGTTGCGACACCGACTCTGCCGCGCCTGGTGTAGTCCGCGAAGACAAGGAATGGGTGGGCGGGATGTTGGGCCATGAAGAGGATGACGCTCAGCGAGATTGATTAGCGCAAACGTCGATAGTCCGCGTTCAGGAGTGCATGTATGAAGGCCTTATCCCGCGGAGGGAGGCGTTCATGGCTGTACTCGGAACAGGCATCAGATAATACATCGGCGCTGCAGAAATAGGACCTCACTGTGTCGAATACCTCGAAGGCTCTGACAGACATCTTTGTGACCATCTCGCCAGTCGACAGCCTGACATTCATGGGAAAAATACGAGGCACTCTCGCACGCAGAGCAGCATTTGAGTTCTCACTTTATGAGAATCTGACCGCGCTGTGGGTGGCACCATTAAGCAGGATAATTCCACGAAATTCCTATACAGACCGTAATGTTATCGCATGCCCTCCGGGATTCCCGCCCGGTCGCCTCCCAAGTATTCAATATGTTCACGCGCACTCCAATCAAGATTGCTAACTTCTCCCAATCCTCAAACAGCGGCGACTGCATGAATTACAGGAGATGGGATAGTTGTTGAATGTCGGAAAATGCTTTCTTCATGTGCGTCACCGCTGTGTAAGAGACGAGACTAGGTGGGAGCACGGTGCAGATGAGTTCCTTCAAATATTGTCCGACTCCTTGCTACCCGATTGGGCGTGGGCCTGAAGAATTGCCTTTTTGGACGTAGGCCTCAAGAATTGCCTTCTTGGGCAGGAGTTTCCTGGAGAAATGGCCTGTTTGGGCGAGAGCTTGGGGCAGACTCATAGACAGGTGTCCGATGGCTGAGTGGTCGGTGAAAAAAGGTGCTGCGTCAAGGGAGATGGCCAGATATTGCGGGCAGACACTACGAGGCCTTGGTTGAATACTAGTCCCAATAAACAAGGCCTCGTAGACTACAAGCAAGGGCTTTCTTTTATTCACATGGCGTTACTAGCTTGTTCAGATGCTTGTTATTGAGACCAGGATTTGCGCCGAGAGTTGTAGTCGAGTAGACGCAGTATTTAGTTGACTAGTGTTATTTTTTAGCGCGTTGAGACTAGGCCGTCTTTTATTCAGCTGATTAGGCTGTCGCGAGACTTGGTTCCTGTCCAGACGCGGTTTCATCTGAGCGAGACTCGACCGGACAGCCGATCTTATGGGACATTCAATTCGACCATGGGTTTGGCAATTCTCAGTCGGCGGTCGACGCCACGATCCGACTCTGATCGTTAGGTTGTGGCCGAGTGGTTGGTGGCATGTGGACCCCAAACTAGGTCGTTCCCTCTCGCTAGTACATCTATCGTCGTCGTTCGCTCCTCGTCGCTCGCGGGGCTGGAACCTTTTGAGTGTGCAACCTTTCGAACCCAGGGAACAATATCATACCGCCTGTCCGGATCCCAACGGAGACGATGGATTTCAGCAGGCCAGCCTCGAGCGCCTCCGTCATCCTGGGATATCCAGGAGACAGCTCGCGATCGTCGGGTATGTTCCTTGGGACAAAAGAATAAAATGCAATGTGTGCTCCTCGTCCCTGCTCTCCAAGAACGCCATGACGGCCCCGATGGCCATAACAGTTGAGGCGGGCTTTGCTGATATAGCGTAAGAGATCTGCTGGATCACTGCGTTCAGACCCCCCCTATACTTAGACTGAGTCTAGGTGACCACGCAGACCTACACAGATTGTTGTGGCTAGGTGACCTAGAAATAGTATTTGTGGCTAGGGGTAGGTCTGGGTAGGTCTGGGCAGGTGTTTCTAGGCTGATGTAGGTGAGTGTAGGTACTTGTAGTCGCCTATGCAGACCCAATACAGTCAGTCTACAGTGTTAATAAATAGGTCTCGCAACGTACACATTCAACCGAGATTCCGGCTACACTGATCTGATCTACGCTGATCTACACAGCATCAACTTAGGTGATTTGATATGAAACTTGAGGAGGTCATCTTAAGATCTGGCCGGTCTAGACCGCCACGATCTTATAAGATGTGACCAGAACTTAAGTTCTGGCCACCAGCTGCAGTACCTATTTTACCGTATATACAGCAATATACGTACACCAAAACGAAGCCCCCATTCAAAGCTTAAGTTCTCGTCGAGATCTTAAGATGCTGACCAGAACTGGCGGCAACTTGAGATCTCGGTGAGAACTTAAGCTCTCGCCGAAAACTGAAGTTGTGGTCCAGAACTTAAGCTCTGGGCGGCAACTCAAGACCTGGGCCACAACTTAAGTTGCGGCCAAGAAATTAAGATCTCGGCGTCTATTCTGGCGCCCACGCGCCGGTGAGCGGGTGCGGATGCCGCGGACGAGGCGCGCATGGACGAGACACGGATGGAGGAGGTGAGTGGGGCCGTGGGCGTGGACGATGGGAGCGGGGTTGCGGCGTGGAGAGGTGCTGCGGACGAGGCGGGAGCAAACGCGAAGCGAGGCTACTGGCGCGTGCGATGAGGCGTGAATGGAGCTACCTGCATGGTGGCCGGAAGGAGCGTGGGCGCAGACGCAGAGGAGGCGAGCACGGGCGGGGGTGAGGCGGGCGAACCGGGCGAACGTGGATGTGCACGAGGCAAGCGTGGATGAGGTGGCGAAGCTTCGAGATTGTCATAACACGCGTCCCGCAGCTCCTGTGGGCATGGCTTGTGAGTTCGCAGAGAAACTTTGCAGTGTACACGCACCGGAGTGAACATGTTGCGGCTGCGGTGTTGCCACCTGCTCCTCGACGTCGCCGGACTCGGACTCGGGTGGCATTGTGGCAAGTACATGGACTGCGCCGCGACTCGGGGCAATGAGCTAGCGGACTAAAGTAGAACATGAGCTGCAGGAACAGAGGACGATGGAAGATGTAGCTCGCCTTCCACATGTATCTGCTCGTCGGATGTAGATGGTGTCGGAGAGAGAAAGATCGACAAGTCAAGCCGCACGTGCCAGTGACTGGGACAAATATTTGGTCGTCACGGTGGCAAGGACTGCTCGTCTTTCTTCTTCTTCCTCCACCACCTCTTCAAGTCGACCCTCTTCCGGATCCTCCTCTTCCCTCTGTCCGCCTCTGCTAGCTCGGGGTGGTGGCCGTCGCCATCTCGGATGTCCCCGGCACATTGACAACACCGCAACACCGTCACCGATCTGACAGATCGCGACCTTGGACATATGTGCGGCCACCACGACCCGGCGTACAGAGTCGCCCACGCGTGTGCAAGCCATCGGTAAGTCTGTTTGCCATCTGTAGTAATTTTCCCGACACTGACATTTCACACCAGCATCTTCGGTCTCGCAGAACTTTAAGACCTCGCAAAACTTAAGTTGTGGTAGAACTGGTAAGCTTCGGCAACACTGATGTTTGAACACAAGAACTGATGTTGTGTCCTAGAACTTAAGTTTGGCAAGAACTGCACCGCGCTCTCCCGAACTTAAGTACAGCTTGAATATATATTTCTTTTATCCTGGTCTTTTAGAACGGCGAGAACTTAAGTTGTGGCTGGTCAGCATCTTAAGATTTCGGCGGGAACTTAAGATCTCGGGGAGAACTCAAGATCTCGAAGTTGTGCGGAGAACTTAAGTTTTGAGCCGGGGTTTCATAATATTGGGGTACATACTGTACAATAGGTACTACAGTGGTGGCCAGAACTTAAGTTCTGGCCACATCTTATAAGATCATGGCGGTCTAGACCGGCCAGATCTTAAGATAACCTAATAAAGTATCTGATTTGATTACGGCTATCAAACGGCTACAATCACCTACAAACATCCTGAGCGTAGTCGCCTAGGCAAGCCCTTTGTAGTGGCCTACGCCGAGCTGAAGTTACCTACAGCAAACTACAGATGGCCGAGCATAGGTAGGGTCTGAATGTAGTGGATGAGAACAGACACCAAGTCGGGAAGGCTACCTCCAATGCCATCTACAATTTCTTCAAAGTTCATGGGATCCCGCAGGCCCACGACAAACAACCAAGAAAACTGGGCAGTACGGGCATCAGACTATCGTCAAGGAGAAGTGCCTTCCATACGCGGGCAACGATTCGGCGCGTCCCAACGATGACGGTGTCGGTCTCCGTATGAGTCACGAACATGAGGATTATGCGTGAATGGATTTCACAGGCGATCAGCTCGTCTGACGCACGAAACCCCGGAAGGTGGGCCCAGTAGGTGTGAACAAACAGGATCCATTTCGACGGGCGCGACCAGACGTCCGGAGCCGTCCCGGGAGAGAGACGATCCAACTCAATGTCGCGAGCCCTATCAGCGCGGTCCTCGCACCGTCGATACATGAGAGATCTGGTGCGTTGGTCATGAGAATCTCAAGCGAGTGTGAATCGGGAATGGAAGACGGATCCAGATGGAGATAAAACACCGGCAGTAACAATGAGGATTCTTCCCGTGTCGTCTTTTCCTCAACAGACTGGGAGAATAGTTTCGCGAGGTCTTTTATAGATCCGTTGACAACCCCTGTGGTGAATAACGTAAAAGAATATCAACCGGAGGAAAAGTGAGGGAAACTAGTACTCCGAAATACAGCACAGTGTTCCGGGAGCTAGCACCGCTGACCGCAGTTGAATCCGCTGATGTTTGTCTCCTCATAGCAGTGCAGAGCCATTCTCACTCTTTATCCGAGATGGCGGAGGGGATATCAATCCTGCGTCGAGATGTGGTCAAGCCAGACAAATGGATGGGAGACAACTTTGTGGGATCATGGAGTTTACACACGAATACAAGCGAAGAATTCCGAATATATGCACTAAAAACCTTGTGCGCGGCGAGGCTCGGGGGGACTCATCCTTCCGGTCCTCTGATTACAACTCTCTCAGAAGTCGCAGACCCGGAGCACTACGAGATGATTCTTCGTATATCCCCGTCTATGCGCCAAACCGGTACGGCACCGGCCCATTTTGCCTCAGGGAGTTCACGACGTCCGGCGATGTCAGAGTCGATCTGTACTGAGTCAGTTTTTCGTCGCATCTCCTGCTCCCAAATACTTGCCTGTATTCATTGTCCATGTAGAGCACTGCATCTCGGATGACGCACTCGAGATACTTCTTCATCGCCCTACGGGCGGAATCGTAGATCCCATGCGATGTGCGCTTGACGCCCCCGCGGCGGGACAGTCGCCGGAGGTCCGGTTTCGTGATACCTGATGGTGAATGGATCAGGCGATAAACAGACTACTCGAGGGCAGTAGGGACGCACTGAGTATAGTGGGCGGCCGACGCCGGAGGCACATTCGACAGGCGGTTCTGCCCCGTGTGATCTGCGTTGGCTTGATGGAGTCGAAAATAAGGGAAGAAATCCTGTAGGTTTGCGCATACCTGTGATACGGCAGTTTGGTTTTGAGTAGACTGACGTGTGGAAACTGGCATTGGAAGGGCTAATATCATGAATGCACTGGTGAATAGTGGGAGGAACTTAAAGCCCTCTGACATAAATAGCGCCCAGAGTCATCCGGTGATGGCGATGCGTGTCAATGGCAATTTAAATGCCCGCGGAAGCGGACGGACCTCGAATCTAATGGGAAACAGAATACTTTGCGGAGATTGAGCATCACCATCGGAGGATGAACGTTAGAATTCATCGATGAACTCTGATGAAGCGTGTTGGAAATGAAGGGCGGGTGCATCGCCACCGATGGACTCTGAGCCCGGCCCGATCTCCGACATCCACGTGTCCCTGCTTGCTTCTTGCCACTACGACCGACATGCGCGCAAGTGTTCACAGTCCCAAGCACCTGAACTAAGGACCTTCTATCTAATCGAACTCAAAACACTGCAAAAGGTCACAAGGTCGCGAACTTGGCCACCCAAATTGACATTGTGGAACTGTCTGGACACTCCTGGAAGAGAAAGACTAACGCTCTTGCTTACTCTAACGTTCGTCTAGATTGGTCCAACCTATCTTCGCACTTGTATCGTGCTACAATCCTACTCTTGAGAAGCAACTCATTCTGGATTTGTTTCGATGTGTGAAAAATACACGGGCTAATGCGTTGATACGTCATATCCTAATTACTATTCGGCGTCGTGCAAACTTTTGAATACTCGTTCTGTTTCATCAAGGTGAGCCCGACTGGGGCCAGTGTCTCCACCATCACGCCGCTGGCGCAAATCTTCAAGGATCCACAATGACCCGGCTGGGTCACGGCGGTACGCACGACGACTTGACCCAGGCTTCCATCCGGCTGAACCTTCTTGAGCATGAAACTGGGCGCGTCGTCGGCTTTCCCGTAAACCCAGTCCTTGTCCACCGCCCTCAATCTCACGGTGGCTGGTGTCAAGGAGTTGTTGAGCGTGAATGAGAGGAATCCACTCTCATCGAACGAGCCTTGGGTGCACTGGCTCGTGTTCCCTGCGCATGTGGCGACCAGCGAGGAATTGGCAACATCGTAAGTGACGGTTTGGCCGATAGTGAGCGCCTGGCCAGGAGCGGGTGCAAAGTGCCATAGCGCCGTATCGACACCGTCGTTAGTCAGTCTATACTCATACTGGTTGTCAAGAATTCCGTTCTGGCGGAAGAAAAATGAGGCCACTGGCGTCGCGGTATTTGGCGAGTTGAATGATAATCCGGTGAGTACGATTTCGACCGGGAATGAATCACAGCGATGAAGCCATGCTTGCTGGAGGGAATGAGGATGAATAAGGATATTTCAGGATCCGACTCGGCAGGCACTCACCTCCTGTGCACGTCTAACTCCAATGACTGGCGAGAAGAATGGCCCGAGACCCAGAATGACGGCGAAGGGGACGAACACCAGGATACGTGCACACTTCCAGCCATAGTGAAGTACATTAGAGCGAGCAACACCCTTCCCGGAGCGTATTCTGACTGGAGCCCGCGCGGCCTGGACGTACCACAGGCACACCACGATGTTGACGCAGCCCCAGAAGAACCCGAAAACGTACACTGGTACGTCCGTTAAGTTGGTCCGGTTTAATTACAAACATCGTACTCAGCAAATAATACGCCTGCCACCCGGCGTGACTTCTGTTTACCGCTGTTCTTGGATTGGGATCGGTGGCGGCCCGAATATCTGGAATACTGTGAGTTGGTACCTATCCGGCCTCCAACGAATGTAGGACAGACAGAAAGTGATCCATACGACATCAAGACCGTTAATGATCAACCACGGAGCTGTGATAACATCAATACTGAAAGTTGGGGGAGGAGAAGGCATTCGCACGGAGCAATCTCCAGTGCCTCCTCAACGGCCCTTTCGTGACAACCTTATCACTGCTATGAAGGCTGATCTCACTCTCGGATTTCAAGGATGCTTCAGATTCCCGAGGTTTCGGTCTTTCGTCGGAGGGGAACAGGAGAAGGCCAGATCTTGCGTACTTGAAGGCGACCACATCACACACTCCACTCAGGCTAAAAATGCCTTTGACGATGAACTGCGCTTCTGCCGAGGCAAACGGCTTCACGTCGCCGTGCACAACAAGGAACCATCTTGCCAGGCTTGTCGGTAGGACCGGCAGGCAATACGCCAAAGCGCAGCTATGCTAGAAGCGTGAGCGCCGGATATGGAGAGGTTGGGGAGGAGCACATACATGATGAACTTGGAGCGGCGCTCGCCGTTCCGGGCATCGCTGTTGTGTAGTTTGAATGTCCACCACTGTGGATCCCCGGGGACAATGTGCCCGGTGTCCCAGAATAACAGCGGGACATATAGTACAGCGACTGCGAGCCCGATCCACAACCAGAAATTCTCGAGGGCAATTCGGTACTTGGGGTAGCTGCTATTTATCCAGCACCAGTACTGCGTGCTGCTTAGAATTCACAACTGCGATAATTCGAAACGCTCGTACCGGCGTTGGTGCGTAGAACGGTGGATCCTTGTGCACAGAGGTCGAGATGACAATGGCGAGAACCAGGAAGGTCCAGACGACGCCAACAAGGATGGATGCCCATCTCACCAAGGTGACCCCCCCATTTCCGCGCCAGATGCTGTCGAATGTATGCACTGTGATGATCTTGAGACAGTCAGATACAGGACATCGAGCTATGTGGTGGGCTTACAAAGGTGGTCATCGCAATGCCGGCCTGGCCAATGTTCTGAAGTACTCCTGTGGAGTCGTCAGCCGGGCTTGAAGCTAGAGATGAGGGCACCTTGCCTTGGGCGGTACAGAGCCTCCCGACCTCGATGATTCCGTTGTCGATCCATCGTACATCCATGACCACACCTAACGACTGGAAGAGGTCGGCGGTAAACAATGACAGCTGTGGTCTGGTCAGTTGCGAAATTGAAGACATCCTTCAACTACCCACCAGGAACAGATCCATCGGTCGTCTGATTAACTGAGACCTGTCGGATTTTGGGAGCTTTCGGTTTCTAATGATGTTCCTCTGCAAATTCGGGGCCGTTAGATAAACGCGCGAGCGTTGTCGATGAGAATACTGACCAGGATGAGGCCGAACATCGTGATGACGGCGGCAAGAGAGACGAAACCCGCAAGGGAGACAACCTAACATCGTTGAATGCATGAGGCCGATGTCCATGAAGTACGAGCGAACGCACCACAAGGCCAACATTCTGTCTCCGGGTGTAGCAGTAAAATTGGGAGAATCCTGAATTCGTCAGCTGCTCAGGGGAGCAAACAGTTTGGTCGAAATTGCCGGACATGGTGTGGGCGATGTCGATCCTGGGGCAGCAGTACAGACTGGGAAGAAGTAGTCCTCAAGGCGTCAAAGTTGGCGTCCTCAGTGGCGCCACCATCCCAAATTCGTGCTTCATTGCTGTGGTCCTCTGCCGCATGACAAGCATGCCCAGCATTGCTGTGAGTCCCGAAAATGATGACATACGACGAGTACTGCCTTGCGGGGAGGCCTCAGTGGCGCCACCATCCCAAATTCGTGCTATATTGCTGTGGTCCTCTGCCGCATGACAAGCATGCCCCGCATTGCTGTGGTTCCCGTAAATGATGACACACGACGAGTACTGCCTTGCGGAGAGGCGCCTAGTGATGCACAGGGCCTGGCTTGGGCCTGGCTTAGGCAGGCTTGGGCTTTCAGAATTCCCACCCCAAGCCCAAGCCCGCCAGCAGGGCTTGGCCTGGCCTGGCTTGGGCCAGAGCCAGGACTTGAGCAGGTAGCAACACTTTGACCATTCACATCTGTTCAAAAGATGTGTGAGCATCAAAAAATGCTGAATAACCAGCAGAAGTGTTAATACTCAACATTCATTCAGATATGCATCTCTTTCTGGGCATTTTCGGCTTCAGTGTGCTGTGCAAGTTTGATGCCGATTACAAGATGTTCAAAAAATGTCCGAAATCACTGTGTTTAACCCGGCCCTAGTCCCTCCTTGTGCCTATGTGGTTAGACTTAGGCCCGCCTAGCCGCGCACGTGTCTATGTCAGCTAGTCACGATGTGACTCGGCTAGTCTAGGCGACTCGACCCACATCGGCACGCCCGCGACTTACCGCGGTGCATGGCGGTCTCTGAATACCAACAATTGTTGCTTAATTCTCACCCTGAGGCCACTCCAGCCGCTAGTGGAGGACCTGGATTGCCGTAGTACGACGGTGTACCATACATCGTGGGAGGGGAAGTGGCGCCTGTGCGGACCCAAAGGATCGGCTTACCGAACGGGAGAAATTGATGGCAATATGTTTGTCGCCAGCGGGAAGACATGCTCAGGGTCATATTATGTGTTGGGGCGGTGCGCCAGAACTTAAATAACTGATTGAGGGAATGTGAAGGACTTGAAGTTCAAAGCGAAGAGCAGACGGACATGCGGCTAGGTAGCGAGGCTGGGATAGACGCGGCGGGTCGGGAGCACTTCTGCCCGCCTACCACATCCTCAGCAACTCGGCTAGATCAATCGACGACTAGGGCCGGGTTAAACGCAGTGAATGGCCCAGAAGAAAATTGAATCCAGTAAGTGCAAGGAAGAGGAATTTCTCTTGACTCAAAAGTTGATATGCAGACTATTCCATACTGTTTGTGGGTGGATACTCAGGCCAGGGCTTGCGGGCTTGGCTTGGGCTTGAAGAATCTCGAGTCCAAGCCCTAGGCCCGCTAAAGCCCGACGTCGGACTTGGCTTAGGGCTTGGCGGGCTTGAGGGCTTCAAGCCAGGCCCATCAGTAGAGGCGCCGTCGCAAAATTTGCTGAGTGCGCGCATCTCAAGTGAAATCTGATCCCATCTACGAAGCGGATGCACTTCAACAGGAGCGTTAAGAGGACGGGGACGTACACCCAATCTACACAGCCCCGGTCTTCGAAGGTCCAGGTAGCGCACGTTGAAACGGCGCTCAAACTGCATCACCTATCTGCTGTGGAAATTGTGTTAACATTACCCGTCGAAGGCGTCAGGTGAGCGCGGCTTTCGCCAGCGCCGAGTGAATTCAGTTCTGCCTACCGTCTTCCGCTGGGCGTCCATATTAATACAACTCGAAGGTGCGGCTTTACAGCTGTGGTAGGAATCTACGTGGGCAACGATTGGAGCTGTATCTCGAGTCGCCCCATCAAGCGATCGTCCCGCTCCTGGCCTTGAGGTTCCCTGAGCGGCGGGGACGGTCTAACCCGGGGATGGTGTAACTCCATCCGGAAATTAATTAGGTGCCTGGATAGGTGACAGGCGGCGATCACAGTCGATTGAATTCGCTGCTGGGCAGTGCTGAGGTCTGGGGTCTACTGGGGTAGGCTGGGGTACGGACTGCTGCGTAATCAAGATGACAGTCAAGCTACATCAATTGTGGAGTTGAACAGCTTTAAAATCGAAGAAGACTTTATTTATTGTGAGAATGTGATAAAATGGAATATACTGTCCTCAGGTGCATTTCTAGACAAAGCATCGTTTCGGTTAGTAAATAAAAAACCGAAAGTGTACCCCTGGAGATGTTTAGCTCGACAGACATAGCTACATTCCGCCTTGACAGGACCCAGAATGCTGTGTGCAGGCGTGATCACAAGCAGGTACAGCCTTTATCTTCGAAGTCAAGAGACGAACGAATACTCGGAGATACGCATGTCCACTCTGTCGCTTTCCCCAAACTCCTCCCCCAATGAGCGCCGATCTTGCCTTCGCAGCTCTGGCCCTAAGTTCGTAACCCTTTGTCTTCAGGTCCAGCTTTAACCCCCCCCATAGCGAAGGACATAGCTGCTTTCATCCGAAACGGACCGCGAAATCAGGTACATACGCCGTTCCTTCTCAGTGATGAAGTGTGCTCACCCTGACGTTAGAAACAGCTCGAGGAACTCAATAACCGATGTATTGTCCGTCTCAATACCCTTAATGACCCGGCGATAGCCTCGGTCGAGGACCCTATCATTTCAGGCTTCCTAGCGGAAATGGAACTGTATTTTCCTCGCGTGACGTCTTTCATAGCGCTCGCTGACGATACCCATCAGAATCTTACGAGGGATCATCGAAAAGCTCGAGAGGCGGAAAGCGATGAGTTCATTCGCTGCGTTGTTCCAACAAGAGGAGGTTCAGGGGTGGATCGTGGAGCAAAATCAGAGAATTGACGAGACCTTTCGCACGATGATTGTAAGCGTCCCGAGCCCGGGCTCTGGATACTCTCGGTGACGTCTGCCCAGATCCAAATCCTAGTTGCACATGCGCGTCAAATGACAGAGACCCGTGCAAGGCAGGAACATGCGCTGCATGAGATACTCGCCGAGATCCGCTCGTACTTCAACAGCGAGCCCGCGATCGACTCTGGCCTCGTCGAGGCGGCTCTGGATCTTGTTACGCCAGTACCTGAAACCATGTCTCCCACCGCATCGCCCAGATCTACCCGACCCCTTCACCAAGCCCCGCAACTCCCTCCCATTGCTCCCGCGCAACTGTCTTTCACCGGCGTCGCACTTCCATCTGCACCTCCTCTGTCTCCAGACCTTCTGTCTGCCCATGGGGGCTTGGTGGAAGCCTCCACCTCGCATGTCGCACCTCAGCCAATTCGCCCAATTTTCAAGGAGGAGAATGGGAAAGTCTATGGGAATGCGCCGGGGCTCATTGCCCACGTGCTTGAGACAGGTATGCTTCCATTGTCGCACGAATCCAGAATGATCTGACCGGCAGGCGATGAGCATTTTAAACAAGTGGTGCTGGGGACGTATCCGGATTACGCTACGCCGCAAGAGTGTTTCGAGATAATCGAGCAGCGGTTTGAAGAGATTCGGTCGGAGATGGGGCAGTATGTCATGCGATCCAAGTGCGTGATCGAAAGCCTCGCGCGCGCAAGACTCCTGGCTAACGCGAAATTAGGATCATCGACTTGATAGTCTTGTGGTTGCAGACTGTCCCTGCTGATTCAGACATATTTGAGCGAGTGAGAGAGTTTGCGACGCACCATGGGCTCATCGCCGATCACCAGAGACAGATTCTTGAGGCTATTAGAGCCCGCGTGAGTCACCATCATTGTCGACTGTAGTATATAACACACTGAGGACCGTTAGACGCTCAAACAGCTAGTACCTCCGACGCGAGGACCGACGGTGGAGCCTCTGGATCCAGACGAACTCACCATTGCCTTGACACATATCGAGAGCGATCTGTACAAGGCAGTTAGTTGGATCGACTACTTGTCGTACGCCAGAGGCTTATCTTCCCGTCTCGACGTCTTGCTTTCCACCCACGCCAAGATGACTCGCTGGGTCAAATATTCCGTTCTGAAACACGACGATATTCAGGACAGGGCCGACGCGATGAAGAGGTTTGCCGGGGCAGCTGAAGTGAGTCACCCGCTTCCGAGTGAACATGTCATTGACGAGTTCGCAGGGGTGTCGCAGGAGGCAGAACTACAACTCCATGGCTGCCATCGTTGCTGCATTGGATTGGAAGGTGAAGCCTATGTCCGACCTGCCGCGGACCATGGCCGTTGTATCCAAGAAGACCCGTGCCACGTTCGAAGAAATGTTTAAAATAACCGATCCAGACGTGGACTACAAAGCGTACCGGAAGGTCACACAGAAGAGAAATGCTGAAACTTGTATTCCATGGTTCAGTGCGTTGATTTCATTGGTCACCCGCCTGTGTCGGACTCAGCCGTTGTTCAGCCGCGCAACTGGATGACATGGCAAAATACCTCTCACAATATCCGAGGACAGTGGGCAACCTGATCAATTTCGAGCGCTACCAGCGCCTCGCCCTTAAACTGCCAATGAATCCAGCCCAAACGACTGTGGAGGGCCACCGGCAGGAGCGGCATATTGCGTATTTGCGCCATCAATTCGACAATGATGTCTATGATGATGAGGCCGAGGCTCAGCGCCGGCGCAATCTCAAGAGGAAGGAGGAAGTCGACTATCGGAATCGCAAAAAGAACCTCAGGGACAACGGCTTCTGAATATCGGGGATGGACGCGTATCCCAAACGTGTGAGGTCCGGCGCGTCGGCTTCGTTGGGGTCGGGAGTATCTGTAATATCCGTAATTTGCATATCTATGAGTAACATACTGTAGTATGAAGTATTCTCACCGCGAGGAAAGTCGGTGATGGAACGGGTTAGGGAGGTTAATTACATACCGGAGCATGTCCCAAGAGTGGCAGAGACAGGACTTGCATTGAAATCGGAATCAAAGGAAATGAAACAGTGTTCTGATCCATTGATGGCCGGAAGGACCCAAGCAGCAGTGAAAAGATCCAGCGTCGAGTTGATCCTCGGCTTCTCAATAGCAAGTACAGAGACCGGAGTCACGAGCGCTGTGGGAAGGGGCAGGGGGATTGAGGAGGGTTGTATGGTCGACAGGGCTGGAAGTATCGGGACGAGTACGGTATCCAAGATTCGACTCGTGCGTAGGTATATCGAGAATGTCCACAGGATACTACATGGGCCAGTTCAGATTTATCGGATTTTACAAGTGCTTTGTGCAGATGCTTACGCCCAGTATGAAACTGACAAGATGTCATCGAGGAGGCGCACTATCCTCGACAGAACCTCGAGCGACAACCAGGAACAAAAGACTGGAACCTCGGGGAATGGATACCTGGCGGTGCTAGGCTGGTGCCGGAATGATGCAGCCAGTTGATCACGAACTGGGATAGGGCTGCCCACCAATGTTGGGCCAATATTGGATTAATGTGACACCAATGCCTCTCCGCGGTATAATCCTGGTGCAGTAGTGATACACAACGAATCTGCACGAGGGTGGTTCTAACTGTTAAAGGGCTCGGACATCTAAAATTCAAATGGATCACATCTAGCCAGCGTCAAGATTTCGTTACTGTTAATTAACAGCAGATTTATTTCACTTGCTTTGAGTTTCTCTTCCACTTCAATGAAGTCACCTTAACGGATGATAATTGTGGGGGAGGCAGTCACCTCCGAAGACACTATTGGTATCTGTGTCGCCAGAGGTCAATATTATGCCGATCTTGCCAACGTAGTATCTGTTTACTCTGCGGTGGAGCCTGCTGTGCCACTGACCGCGGGGATCACGCCCTTGGCGTGGATGAGATGAGTCCCCGAAAACAAGAATGCACCGCCTCCACCTTAGTCTGAGTAATATAATAGCTGATCACAATATCATTAGTGGATTCATGGCGCGGACTGTCAGTGATTCACTTGCATCATGCCCGTTCTCGTGGGCTTGGATTTTTCATCTGTCTGTGGGTGAATTTAGGGCTGAGTTCAGTCCGATTTGATTTGATGATCGCCCTAATTCATCAGCCTGACGAGCATCCCCTCTCCACATTGCGTCCACTTGGCTTCCACCGTCCGGTGGCAGAAGTCCGCTCGGGATGGCCGACCGAATAAAGATGTTCAATATAAGACTGGTCAATGACCGAGTACTTACGCACGCCTGTCCAACTCTATGGAAAACCGGAGCACCACGCTCATCTTGATGACCGGCTATTGCTTTATCTGGAGCCGGGACTGATGTCACAGGACCCCGGAAAATAGGGTTGAAGGCTAGGTCCGGTTCCGGACAAATTTTTCGATTTGAGACCTCGAACCTAGGTCGTAGACGGATAAAAATTGGCCTTCGGGGGGCGAAATGCTAGGTCCTGTCCGGACAAAATCTCGGGAGTGGGTGGAGGAATTTCCGGGCAACAGCACGGTCAGGAGGCGTATCTCGGTGGAAATTTGAGCGGAGATGCCTCAAATTCGTCAGAAATGCGGCGAAATACACGCACCGAGACAATTTGAGCATTTTTAGGTCGTGGGAGAAGGAAATTACCGCTTTTGGACGATTATGTCAGCAGAGGCTAGCTCCTGTCCGGACAAAAACTGGCCAAAAGCGACCCAAATGTGTCCAGACAAAAATTGGAGAATCCAAGATTGTCGAGACCTAGCCTCGAAAGGGAATTTCCGGGGTCCTGATGTCACCCGGCTCACCGGTGATTGCCGCTGATCACCATCCATCACTCACCGCCGCCCTCTCGATCTGACCCAAATCCAAGTTTCAGCAAAATCGGGATCCTCTTTTGAATGCATGAACTGATGCTGTGCATTTCTGTGCACTCGAGAATATCAGTTGGCACACCATGAGGTAGAATTTTGCTGCAATCGGCCCGCTTCGCGGTGTTGTTAACACGCTCTCGGTATGCATCCAGCTCTTTTTGGAGCCATGGAGTAAATATCCACCGAAAAACCAGCCTAGATCAACTGTGTGTTTGACATCATGCGGTGTGACAAATGAAAACGCACGCCTGGAGCAAATTGCTTGGATCATACAAGCCATTGTTCACCCCTATGTTAAGGATATCTTCAAATCCCGGAGTCCATCGGCGCCGCAACTGCGACGACCAGTCTCTGGCATTAACTTCTCCTTTTCATTCTTCCAGCGATGTTGGAGAGTACCCGCAAGGTTAGGATCATACCAGTGACGAAGTAGGGTGTGTCCGTTTGCGAGTCCAAAGTTCTCGACTCCTGGATCGCTCTGTGATACCAGAGGCATAACTGTGAATCGGTTATGTTGAACGAATCAAAGCGGAGATTGATATGGTCTAGAAAATGTGGTGCTTTAATTCATTGTTTGACAGTTCGATTGGGGAAGGTCTTGACATTATTGTTGATGGAATGTCCCAGAAACATCCAAAACGTTCCCTGAGCAGCACATATGCAACAAGTTCTGCCGCTGGTTTCAACTAGTCTCTCTTGACAGACGCTATAACGATCCTCACGCCAGGACGCCACTTGTGATGGCGCAATAACTAAACGACTAGGTTTCAACTCCCGAAGTTGAAACCAGCTGCTTTAACCCTGTAGTTGAGGTTACAAATCAGATTCACTACATCTGTGATTTATGTAACATGTCGAGCCTATGCAATATGTTCCATGCACATCGAGAGATGTTTGCGCAGGAGCCACTGGAGCCATTTGATGGCTTTTTGGCAGTGCGCAACCGGATGGCTCCATACAGTGTAAGTCGCCACCAGTGGCTCCGTGGAGCCATCTGACGTCATTTTTTGCGGGTGGAGCCACCCATTTGCGCATTGCAAAACGGCCATCAAATGGCTCCATTGGCTCCTGCGCAAACTCTCTATTAGGTTTAGTTGGTCAGATTTACTGTGTCATCACCAGTGCACGCATCAGATTCATCACCAGTTCAAAGGCGGCACGGCTCGAGATGCAAAGCACAAACTCAGCCTTTCAATTTATTGCACCGGCTGTAGAGCACGTATGAGTACAAGATTTTGCCAGAGCATGAGCAGGATATGTCCACATCAGATCTCTGGACCAAAATGTGAAGAACTGAGATTGTCATTACTGGAACTATCATATCGGGGTGCACTGTCAAAGGGAGGCCAATGATAGTGCCTGGATACTTTAGTATCTGGGTTCTAGTAGTAGGTGACTTTCTCCTTATAAGGCGATTTTGAACGCGGTACCGAATTGAACTGGAGAGAAAGGGGGCGGCTCGCGTTCCGTCTTCCAGATGGGGTTGCCTTCTTTTCTCTTTTTTCTGTTCTTTCTCTCTGAGTACGGTACCTCCCTTTTGTCTTTAACCTTCGTGTCGCAAGAATCGTGATGGATGTCCTCCCTTCTATTCCCACTTTCAACACAGGTTTAGTGTATGTTATGTTTGCTTTAACAATTTGAAAAGGGATGGCTACTGTTCCGTCTTCCAGATAGGTATACCTTCTTTGCGCTTTTTTCTGTTCTTTCTCCTGAGAGCATGGTAGCTCTAGGTTGTCTTTAACCTCTGAAAGGTGCCCAGTCTGTTGGAACCTTAAGCGGGAGGGTTGGGTAAACTCGATGTCATCAATCGTCGACATTCCGGATATGGTTATGCGGAACAATCCGATGCTGACGCGCCATCGATCCCCGCCTTCGGTTTACCTTTGATCCCGGTGGGCGCGAAAGGTTTCGCGCTGCCCCTGCTTGTCATACGGAGCGGGGGGCGCTCCTGCGAGATCATGATCTCCCATTTTCCCTTTGTCTTAATTTATTCAATGCTAACGGGCGCGAATCTGATCGCGCCGCCCCCTGCTTGTCATATGGAGCGAAGCGCGCTCCTGCGAGATGATGGTCTTGAGAGGCTCCCTAAAACCCGACACAGCGACACGGCGGCAGACCTTCAGCAATTCCGACACCGCCAAGGAAATCCGATACATTCACCTGAGGCTCATCAATTGCGACACATGCCAAGCTTTCCACCCCGGAGTCGTTCCCTTGTACGCTCCTCAAGTTGAACTGATGGGATACTTGATCGCTGATGCGATCATCTCTGAGTTGGCCGAGCGTGCTGCGGTAACTCGAAACTCAGTCCACGGTGGGTGCACCTTGCAAAGTGAGCTCGAGCCGTGGCCTCGAATGCTGCAACTACGTCTAATTAGAGGCCTTAGTTCCTCTGGCGCAAGGGCGGGCAGGCGTGCCTTGCGTCGCTGCCATCAAAGCTGGGGCGGCGCTCCCCGACACTTCCCATCAGTCCCATCAAACGTCCCGCCTCCTGCATATAAGTCGCCCGTTCTGGCCGCAGAAATACTCGAAAATCGGTAATAATCCTACATACTGGATTTCCGTCCACTAGGATCACTTTACCTCTTTATATTCAATATAACACACAAATATTGACAAGAATAAAATACACCACATCGTTGAGAACATAGGGAGACGTCGTAGAGAGGTCTGGGAGGTATCCAGCAGCTGTAACAGAGGAGGTCACCGCCTGAGCGCGACTTGTTCAAGCAGCTGCCGCCGCTTCTTTGTGGTCTTGCGCGCCTTCCTGCAATGTTGGTGGTACGCTCGTTTCGCTTGCGCTTCACTGCGCCGCCGGAGACCCATCGGCGGCCTTCGCCTTGCACTGCCTATTGGAGGGGGGCTCATAATTAGTGCCCTCGGCGCTATCCATCGGTTCCATCCGCTTGCTCTTCGCGGCGTCGCCGAGGTTGGTGGCTTCCACAAAGACGGCGCGGCGCGCGCCCAAGCCGCCGTCTAATAGTATTGGTTCTGTGCCCCTAGCGTTCACTGGGAGGGAGTTGGGGAGCGACGGCATTCCGTACGCGCTGAAGAAACCGCCGGTATCGCTGCTCATGTGCTAGAAGGAGTGGGGAAGTGGGGTATGCCATATCCATACGGGCCGCTACGCTCCCCGTGCCCGCCTAGCCATTGAGTGAGGCCGGCATCCGTGCCCAGGGAGACGTCCATAGGGTTCGACTTACGTGGGCACGGGGAACAGCACATCGAAATCAATGCTGGTGAAGTTGTAGGTAGAGGTATTTGCGCGTAGGGAGGCGGCATTGCGGTCAGCGATCTCGCGCGGGTCCGCAGCGGCAACGGTGGGAGTGGGCGTAGTATTCGGTGGGCGGTCGGTGATTCAGAGCGTGCGCACAGCGGCGGTAGTAACAGGCGGGGCCGCAGCGAGGTCGAGTATGTTTCGCGGGGGTAAACGTGCGGGGGAGAAGGAAGCTGAATAACGGATCAGTAGTCACGGCATTCACTGACAAGCCGCGATAGCCAAGCGGTGTGTCGGGTTTTCTGGAATCGTGTCGAATTTCCTGAAAACTGTGTCACTTGCTACGAAATGTGTCGGATTTGCTGCTTTGTGTGCGGGTTTTGCGGGATGTGTCGGATTTACTGATTTTTGACAGTTGTGTCGCGGTGTCGGGTTTTGTATATCCTCTGGTCTTGATCTGCCATTTTTCCTTTTTCTTCATTTATTCAGTGCTAACGGGTACGGAGCGATCAGATTCACACCGCCCCCTGTTTTGTTGTACGGAGGGGGGCACGCTCCTGTGAGATGACGGTCTTCACCTTCCATTTCCCTTCTCTTCATTTATTCAAATTTCAGTGCTAACGGGTACGGCGACACCACCCCGGATCACGGCCGCGGTCTCAATACTGTTTATTTAACAGTCAATACAAGTCATTTTCGCAGTCAAAATAACTGGAAGAAAGCAGTTAAACCGGCTGGGAGGTTGTTGCGAAGGCACGGTCAGTCCGACTGAAAAAATGGCCGAAATGCAGTCAAGCTGAGTGTGTATGGCAGGAAATGCCTTGGTGGAGTTCAATGGCGCAGTCATCTACTATGTCAACTACCATGTCAAAGACTCTACAGTAGGGCATCAAACCGTCCCGTATTTTTACGGAAATACGGCCCGTAAAAACGGTTACGTCCCCGTACCGTCGGTGAATTTAGTTCTTACCCGAACGTTACGGTGACGGTACGGGTTCAGCCGTAAACGGGTCCCCGTAACCGGCCGTTTACGCGTAAAATACGGGTACGCCAAGTCAGCGGCGAAATTAACTTGCCCAAGGTGCCGGGACAGTGCCGGTTCGCCTTTATCTCCCGAGACAGCAGTTCCGCGCATCCGCGACTGGAAAAACACATTCCCGACGCGTTTTCAACAATGATGTCGCCGGCGGCCGGTCGTGTGAACCAAAATTCGCACCGCCCTTCGGACCAAATTAGGGCTGTTTTTGCGTCCCTTGCTATATTTCGGCCGTGTAAACAACACTGAAAGTCCCTCACAGCTTCTCCAACCTCCACTACGGAACGAGGAGGTGTGTTTCAGCTCAGTTTGGTCACGACTTACCATCACCGTAAAATACGCCGTAACGGACGGTACGTACGGGTCCCGTCCCGTTTGAACTTTCTTCGCCGGCGCTAACGTACGGCTTTGGCCGTGGCGTAACAAAAATACGGCGTAATTCATACGCCCGTGGGCGTATTACGGACGGTTTGATGCCCTACTCTACAGTGCGCAGGCTCTCATGTTTTCGATTAGTGCACTGTTGCAGAGTGGCGCAGCAAGCTTGCCGACCGACGTGCTTCGCTCTACAGGTATTCAGGCACTGCCCGTTAGGGCAATTAACGACGAATAGATCAATTTGCGTGGGTGTCAGCAGTCCCGGTTCCCAATATGGCAATAACCGGTCATCAAAATGAGCAGGTTTCCATACTACTCGCGGCGTCCGCGTCGCCATCGGGTCCGCCGCTCCCGGTCACCCATCAGGTACACCGGTGCCACCACCCCCATCCGATGAACCAAACCCCAGCATGTCTAACCACTTAAAAAATGCGAGGATTGCCGGTGGGTCGGGTGCTTGATCCGATTTCCTCTCCCGCAACTCTCCCGGCAATCTCCGTTACCCTTCGTCCGGTGCCACCACGACACGAATGTACTCCTGCCTGTTCCCCATGCTCTGCTTACCCTTATTGGTGGCTCGCATACATCCTCGACATGCGAAGCCTCAGCAATCCCACTTATTCCTCGTGAATGGCCGGAAAAGTTGCACCTTCGAGGGATCTCGCCGACGCCGACTTTCTTACTGTTATGCACGGTCCAGCATCTCAGAACTCGGCTTTGGCCCGTCCTGCCACTCGCATTTCCCCCAGGCCATAGCCAAAATCTGCTTGATCTTGGACCGAACGAAACATATTTCAGGTCCTGCACATCTTGGGGCTTTCGATTGTATTTTACTGTCAGCTCCTCCACTCACTTGTATTTTCCATAGACGCCAATGGCCCGACTCGGATCAACCTGCTGCCTCGGAAGCTTCTTTGCACCCATCATGCAAAAGCTGCCACACTGCACTGCATAGCCTTTCTTAACCCGCCTGCACCTCCCTACTACTCTCTACTGTGCACAGATACTACACTTACACTTGAAACGGGCAATCCGGATTTGACGGACCTCCCGGGTGAATATCTTATCTCGCAGGCCATCCTCGACTCGAAGCAAGTGTCCATACGCCCCTCCACCATGCAGGAGCTCGTTAGTGCAGCGAAGGGAGAGCCCGACGCCGACCCGAGCGGAGGCCACAGTCTCAACTACTACCTCTGGGCAGAGGTCCGCCGCCAGGCGGCGGAGGGATTGGCGGCTGGCGTCGGGACGAACCTGTAGCGGGCCGTCGTCGAGTATGTGCTAGCTATGACTCTGATCTTCAAGAGGATCCGCACCCATCCGGAGTACCCACGTCTACTGGCTGTGAGGAAGAGGACGTACTCGGTCAACATGTGTGTTCTTCTGTCCTGTATCTGCTGTGTGGTCTCTCGTGATACTTACGCTCCGCCTTAAAATCTGGTCCACAAGCTGCGACACCTCAAGACCACGCTCGTGCAGCGGTACCAAGACTACGCTCTCAGTTCCGTTGCCTCGGAGTACGCTGTGCTGGGCATTCACCGGGGCTACGGTGATCCCAGGCCCCTGATGGACCGGCTCTCCGGAGTTCAGGTTGAGCCTCCTCCCGGACCATTACATCGCATCCTTGGCGCGGGTCTCCTCGGGTGGCCAGAGCCTACACCACCCGCGTCTGTCGAAAAGTCTTTGAATTCTCGTTACGAGCGCCTGGCCGAAAGCTCGACTGCATCGAGCACCGGTGTTGCGACGACATGCCACCAATTTATGTGTTCCCATCCCGATTGCCCCCCATTGACTGCACGACTCGCCAGTTCCAGTGCGGATCCTGAACCCAGGCTGCTTTTCGAAACCCGGAAAACAGTTGGAATGTGCCGACTGGCATTGAAAGCTCGAGCGCATCGTTGAATACGGCGACTTCCTATTTGTACGAGGCGTTCTACCTTTTATCACCGCTACTGAAATCCTCTGAACTGTGCACAAAGGAGAACCAAGCGGTCCCTAGGGTTCGTCAGCTCCACCCGGAGCTGTTAAACATCCAGGTCGGCCGTCTTCCCGTTCCCCCAGTCTTTACTGATTTCTAACCGCAGGCCCTCTCAATGATAGGATCCCCCACGAGCATGATATGGACTGGCAGACCCCCACCCCCCCCCCCCCCCCCCCCCCCCCCGAGCTGATATCGCCAGTGGACGGGGCTGGCACTCACGTCCCGGGCTATCTCGACACTTTACTCGCGTTATAGGAACGTCGGACCTTCCTCCTATCTCAGGTAAAATTTATGTGTGATATCTAATGGTCTGCGCTGATCATCCTGTGTAGCCCAAATCGTCCAACGATCTCCGAGAAATTCTGGAAGACCTTGAGATACAAATTACATAATCTGTGCTTCATCTACATTCTTCACTCGCGGCATGCGCGGCATGGCGTCCGGCAGCTGCAGGACTAAAATGCGCAGCTCTTCATGGATGCTGTTTAGGACGTTAGTAATGCATTTAGCATCCGCTTCTGGTTCACCCTGATTTTCAGGTATCGGATCGAGGCTCCCTTCCAAGTGCCGACTATTCGTTCTAGAGCGCAGAAATTGATGCGCAAGCTTTCCAAAACTCACGAACAGCTTCCGTCCTCGCTTTTTATCACTGGAGTCACCGACCACGACGAGCATCCAACATTTAGCGGGGGGTTCGGCGATATATATCGTGCGTCATACGCCGGTAAACTGGTTTCTCTGAAGCGCATTAGGACATTCTCCGCGAAGTCTGCTTCGCATCGTACCCGTCGAGTGAGTGTCTCAGAATCAGGCTGACGCAGTGGACGATGTTTGAGATCTATTAGCAATTCTGTAGAGAAGCTTTAGTTTGGCAAGGGCTCCGACACCGCTACATTGTGCCTTTGATCGGCATCGACTGCGACACATTTCCTTCGTCGTTTTTTATGGTTTCACCGTGGGCGGGGCCTCGACTACCTTCATTCCAGAAACATCGTTCACGGCGATCTCCGCGGGACGAACATCCCGATTTCTGATAAGGGCAGCGCATGTCTCTCGGACTTCAGGCTCGCCGCGAGTATTTCAGACGCCGACTCTGTTACCGGCCTCACATCCAGCTCCGATGACGCGGGAAGCATTCGGTGGTTTGCTCCCGAGTTGATGTCTACGCGTATGGATGTGTCTGTCTGGAGGTGTGTCGATTTCTCAACGGAAGTGGCTTCAAACACTCACGTTGCTCAAGTTATATACGGGAAGCCCGCCATTCTCCAATGTCACCGAAGTAGCTGCCATGTTCAATGGTCATCGCGGCCCGCGGATGTGAGGCCAGAACAACCTGCGGGGATGTTGGAGGATCCCCGTGGGCGTTCCGCCCCGTGATCTCGGGCACCCAGGTACGTCCCCGGAGATTACATGCACTTGAAAATATGGGACTAACAGAATCGCGCAGCCCCTCATCAACTGCGCACGCTTCTCCGCCACCGATCCACCAACACCCTGCTGCCCGGGAATATGGACCATTGTGCGTCTGTTCATTCCCCCGTCAGTCCTTTGTATAAATCCTTCATTCTGGAGACAGCGTTCCACCTGCCAAGTCCCCAAATCAGGCGCGCCAAACTTACGAGCAGCCCTTCAAAACATCGTGCGTGTGCACTTCGGGTCGATTCTCGAGGATTCTGATCTTGATCCCAGCGCTCCGGTGTACGCGCGCGCACCCCATTCGTCTACGAATCATCATCAACACTTCTCTCCATCGTGCGTCGCTCCACTGATAAGCGCTCAGGTTTCTGATGCGCTCCTTCCAGCGTTCCTCCTTACACACCAGCACCAAATTCGGCATCAAATCACCAGCAGCAGTCCTCTTCATCGTGCCTCTTCCCACCCCCAATCCCGCTTCATTCTGATATGCTCCTCCTAGTGCCCAATCATACTTCCACCCAACCCACGTTACCGGTGTCGAGAATGCCACCCCACCGCTTCCTAACTTGGGCGCCTATTTTGTTAGCACAGAACCAAGGTCGATCTAATCTAATCCTTCTCAGCGCGCCTGTCAGCCCGTACACGTTCGCTCGCTCCTCGTCATTCATTTCCCAGGGTATGCCCGCCCTCCCAAACTGGTCCGTCTCTTCCATTTCGCCAGTATCCAGTTGCTGAATTAAAGCAACCTCCAGCACCGAGTCACGCAGTGCAAGTACACGCCCACCGAGCGGGTCCAATAAGCGCCCGGGCGCTCCGGTCTCTTCGGACGACGCGCGCTTCCCGGTGGCGTCTGGGTTTGCATTCCCACATGCGATTCCGACGGCGCCTCGCAGGAAGGGCAAGCTGGCGCCTAAGGCTTTCGGCACCCACGCTGGGGCGGCTCGCCATATTCCTGGAGATGTGAAGACGCATGAGTCCATACCTGCGTGACGGCCAATTCCCCCAGCGCCTTACACTGTGCAATGTCGTTGCGGACCCGGGCTGATCGAATTTCCTGGGCCACGTAGGGCAAGTTGTCTGCGGCGAAAGGCAGCAAGTTCTTCGTCCCGTCTTCGGCCGGCCGATACCATCTCAACGGGATTCGTGCCACTCAGCTAGCGCTGGCCGTCTGCTGAGAATTCTGCGCACCTAGCCGACAATCTGTGATCTCCGTTTTCACGCTCTCGGATTGAATGCACCGCGCTTGATTCTAGTCGCGGTTCTGCTGCGCCCCCATCCCCCGACGTTCGTTAACAGAACAGTTCCTAGTTTATTGAGGCTTGTTCACTTCTCACATTTCTTCCCCCCACATGACTCGTGTTTTCATGTGGCATTGTCGGTTGTCAATCTATCCTACACCCGCGGATGGAACTTTTCTGAGGAGAGGATCAAGCTCAGAATATCCATCAAAAAGATATTCGCTTCCTGTTGGCGTGAGCGAAATTTGTGGTTGCCATATTGTGCCGACGATGTTCTTGTGCACAATGAACACGAATGGGTCAAGGTTGACGGGGAACGGCATCTCGGTACACTAATTGCCGTCAAGCTGAGACGCTTTACAGTGCACAGCGACGGCCAACCCAATGATCCAACAGGGTCAAGAAAATACGCGAACCGAGGGCCTCTGTATTTATGAGAATATCTTCGCCTGAGGCGCAATCCGCTTGGGCCGGCCGTAATGTGGCGGCAAATGTCGCGAGGGCCGTAGCCTGCCGCAGCGTGATGATGTGATCACTGGGACACGCCTCCTCCTTCCCACGTCGACCTCCTCGGAGAGCGTCTGTCCTTACGTCTTTGCCGAACTTCTGCGGGATCATCCGATTGGGTAGGGCTGAGCGGCTGTATCTGAACCATCTTAAGCGCCGTCCCTCAATTTCCTCTACCCTAAACTCTCTTGGTCTAGCGTCTACCGTCCATCAGCTGCTCGCCGTCCTGAGACTTCATCCAAATGGAACCCGACAAGATCCCCAACTCAGTCGGTTTGCAAAATGATAAGTGGGTAGCTCCTGTAATGCTCTGGCAATCTCTATCCGGCCTCGGAATTTACTTTCTCAGGCGCTTGCCTTCTATTCCGTCCCGCACCGGAATAATTGTCTAGCTCGAGACCGTCATCACGGCTTTCGTTCTCTTGGACTGGCGTGAATCTCCACAGTTACAGCGACCCGATCTTCATTGACACCTGCCTAACCCCCGCGGTTCTCGGTGTGCGTGCACTGACTTTAATAATAACGTGAAAACCGTTAACATTCGGGTCCTTCAGCGCTCGCCGTGTTATGAAACCACCACATGTATCAGAAGGTTGATAGTCTTAAGGTTGTCAAACAATACTGTTCCTGCGTGCTTCCAATAACTAAGTATGCTTAGACACAAGTGAATCTATTTCCTCCCTCCTTCCTCGCTTATGAAAGCTCCCGATCCATCGACGGCAGAGAGGCTCCTCCGAGTGGGCGATAGGAGCACATGTTCGGCTCAAGGACGGCAGCCGCAGGTGACAGCAGATGCGTTGGCTTCTCGATGTCTAGGCGCCAAGGGACGCCAATCTTCAGGTGCGCTGAAAACACGAGGACTTCATTCAAAGGGGGGGGGGAACCTGCAAGTCGGTCGTTTATATGCTTCTGTAACGCAATTATCCGTCGCTCTTGGGGCAGGTCGAGCATTGGCGGCACCGAATCACTGTTTATAACTGCGCCTCTTCCCCTTTTGTCAACCGGTATTATGAAATAGCGGTGGCTGTGGAGCGTTCTCGACAGATGTCAAGCTGCCACCGAGTTTGACATGGCGGGATCTACGGCTCAGCCAAATCCGGTAAAATTACCTGGTGCCGCGTGAGTTCTGACAAGCGGGCTGATTTTCTGGCTCGACTAATTTTAGATTTCAGGTTCGGAGTGCCCCATCTCCACGTTTATACAACTGTCCCTGGCACTGACAAGGGCTGCATCAGCCCGCGCTTAGACCGCTCCCAGGCTTGGGCGAACCGCCGAGCTAATCGTGGAGGATGCTGCCACCCTGTGCGTCAATGTATAAAGCCGCAATATCGGGTAGATATCCATGACCATCGCCCACCCACCGTTCATGGATTGGCTTAAATGCGACCGTATAGTGGACAGCGCGTCCGACACCTCTTCCACACCATCCACACCATCTACCGACCTTCCCTCCTCGCCAGGAAGTGCAGGTTCTTTGTCAACGCGACCACTGGGGACTGTCAACGATTTATTAGAATCTGTCCTCAAAGTGCGTAAGACCTGGAAGATCTCGCGCGGCGGGGACACGGTGTGGCCGGTGGAACTCGAGGCACGATTGCTCGAAGGTAGGCATTCCTGCTGATAACCATCTGCATGCGATACTTATAGCGAGTGCATGAAGCCCTCGAGAAATATCAGCCTGATGACTCCCGGGAAACGCGGATGCTGGGCCGATTTCCGCGCCGGAACCGATTTATTTCAGACTACATCTTTGAGAAGACCGGGAAGTGGCGTTCCCCAAAACAGGTTAGCAGTCGGCTGCAACAGCTGCGGGAGTCATGCGGAGGAAAGAAATGTATGCTATCGAACTCTTACCCTGGGACTTTCGCTCATATTACCCTTCTCATAGTGCTGTGTCTACTATCTCCTTTCCGAACACCCATCGACGACGACTCCGACGAGAGTCCCCTCCATTCGCCGATCTCACCCATCCATGGCGACTCATTACTCTCCACCACGTCGTCGGCCCGCCATACCGTCATTTACATCGACATTCTCGCTTCAGGCTTCCCTGATGAAACATGGAGCACCACTGATGATTCATCGTGGGCGGACGGCGGGGAAATTTTCCACGCATCAGATCATCCCCGCTCCCTTGCATCCATAAATCCTACCGTCGCGTTCAAATCGCGCTTACCGCTCATCGCCCACTCGCGCTTCACAGTATATTATGAGGGACTCGTCCTTCACTCCGAGACCGTGCCGCTCTCCCGCCTGTCGCAACCACCTACCGCGTCTGCTGTCCTGTACAGCACCCAATTGGTCCCGAAATATTGGAAGGTTATACTACATAGTCCAGGTACGCATATTAATCTTGCCCTCCATACCGAAAACTGAAATATGGAGGCCAGATCCCACCCGATTCACAATTTTTCACGAAGTTGTGAAGGAGGAAACCTCATTCGTCGTGTTTTCTGCGACGTATAAATTCCGGTACCCTCGAGGTTCGCCGCAAGGGAGGTCTTCACTTCAGCTTCCCTGGATATCAGCTGGATCCCCCGACTTCAACTCGTTTTCTGATCCTCAATACCCCATGTATGACGGTGCCGCCGAGTGGCACTCTGGCCTTTTTCACCCTCACGGCGCCTTATCGAAGCCGACCAGTCCAAGCGACTGATACCGTCATTGCACCCCGATAAACCATGTATGTCTGTCCCGCATGTAAGCCGTGCTTGCGGGTGCTAATGAGGGATATTCCCAGGCATTATAATTCCTACAGCAAGTATTATTGCATTTAATCTGAACTCAAAATCGATGGCTGTCTCGAGGCGGTGCCGCCATCTAATCGTAATTTGCGGGATCTGGGTCGCGGAGGGAGGGGCACCAGGCCACTTGTATCGCGGTTCTTTCTACATGGCCCGTCATGCGGTCTGGTGATTTTTGCGAGGGATATAAGCCTCCCCAGAGTCCCCACTAAGTCCTCCACTTGTCTGGCGATGTACCGTCGAGTGGGGGCGAATTTATAACATTCTCAACAGTAAACAATGGCCATATCTCCGGTGCTCCCATCGCCTGCGATCTTTAGCCGATGTATGAAAATAGGAAGGTTCACGCGTGCAGTGAAGGATAGGGCATGAAACCGTCCGTTTTACGCCCACGGCCGTAACTTTTACGCCGTAATTTTGATACGCCACGGCTCTACCCGTACGTCGAGACCGGAGGCGGAGACCCTAACGAGACGGGAAACGTACGTACCGTACGTATACAGCGTATTTTACGGGTTTTTTCTGATCTGAGAACTTGCAGCACAAGGAACACGAAAGAGAACTAGGTAGCGTAACTAGGTGGAATCATCCTCCTCACCAACAAGATCAGTAATCGCTTTGCGTGCCAACCTCAATCTGGCCTTGACAAACATAAGGGTCTGAATCGTTTCCGCCTTCAAGCTCGCCCAGCGCAGTCCGATGGTATCGCGACCACCCGAGAAAGTCCGCTCGACTGCGACAGCTGAACCTACAGATTTTCATCAGTGACCGGAGGGGAATAGAGTTCCGCGTGCTGCACGAAAACATTTAATGAAGAAGTGGAGGTTGGGGAGAAAGAAATGGGCGCACTTGGGAGAAGTTACCCGCGGGGGCGTTCATCGTATTTATAAGCGCCTCAGGCATGCTGAGTACTCCGAGTGGCTTGAAATATTTAGCTGAAGACTCAGGCCTTAAATACTGTTGGAAAAATCATTCTCGGATGCTCAGAGCACATGCTTGATGTTGGCAGACGGCAGGCTGGTCCTGGCTTGGTAACTTGCCAGCGACACAGCAGGGTAAATTGGTTGCCTGCAGGGTTGGCGGAATCGTAGCTTGCAGGGTTGGCGGGCAATTCACGGTTTTGTAATGCTTTTATAATTTTCCTTTTGGTCATGTTAAGGTACCGTGCCCGGCAGTTTCCGTAAGCCCTTGCTATTTTGGGTGGCTGTTTACGCGTAAATGGACGGTTACGGGTAGCCCGTTTATGGGTCAACCCGTTGCGTACCCGTACCGTATGAGTTGAGCAATAAGATGCTCACGGTACGGGGTCGTAACCGTTTTATGGCCCGTGGTTCCGTAAAATTACGGGACGGTTTCATGCCCTAGTGAAGGATCCCGGGCGTCCTTCGACACCATGCCGAAATGATCCGATCGTGATGTCAAAGATAGCCGACAATACCCGAAAGGCCGTTTCCTTGCTGACGACGAGCATCTCGATGCACCTCAAGCCAACCACATCTGGCGTTGTATTTTTGCCTTTATCCCAGTCAGAATCGTTTCGGAGCACGTTAATTAAGATGCACCAGAACCAGAATTCAACAAGAGATCAGACACTCTGATTTGATTTTGTTGCATCGGCCCCCGTGGATTTTGCGTTTCCATCATGGATCCCACTCTCTAACCGCCGCCCGCCTGACAGCCTTTCTGATCCCGCTTCACAGAAACTATACAAGAGAAGCTTTCCTCTGACCTTGTAATCCCCCATATCCGGATCGATACCCACCCAAAATCTGGCGCGCGCAGCGGAGTTCTCCGTGGGGCGGCGGCGCACGATCGTACATGGATTCGTTCACGTCCCGACTTGCTATAATGAAGGCGTCGTAGATCAACGTAGATCGTTCTCAGCCTTTGGCGTAGTTCTGGTTTGAGGAGAGACACGCGGGTTCGACCCCCGCCGACGCCGTAGCTGTGGAGAGCTCCTTTTTAGCGGCCCCGCTCGTCCGTATTGTTCTAAGGTTCCCTCCATGTCGAGTTATCCAGCACCTCGCTCCAAAGCATCCATCACAGTTCAGTTCCACGCTCTGCCAATTCAGACTCACGTGTGGTCGACTTTCTATTAGTATTTGGCACCGACGCTGCGTTCCTCGGGAAGCGTTCAGCGCGCAGCTAATACGACAGTAGTAGTAATGAATACGACGGTATGGGCGTGCACCTCACTTCGCTTTACTTGATCCTCCGCCTCCTTCTCCTTCGACTCACGTAGCACTGTCGGCGTCGGCGTCGGCGTCGTTGGGTTTACCTCCAGGTAGCTCTGCGGTATTGTACCTAGATATGGGGAGCACGTCCCATAATCATTCATATCATCTATTTGCTATCTCCCCCGCGCGACGAGGATAACACGTCGAGCGGGGTGCCATCCGCGTCGAGCGGCACGCCGTCGGATCCTACTGACGGGTCAGATGGGGGGAGGTCGAGCCCCGGCGGCGGGGGAAAGTGCTGCGTGGGGTTGAGGAGGCAGTATAAAGCGGCGGCGAGTGGGGGGTAGCGGTCCTGGAATTGATTGTGATAAAGCGTGAGTGGGGGCGGCGGGGAAGGGAGGGAGGATGGGGAGGGAGGAAAATAAGAGAACGAAGGGGAGGAAAGGAAGAACGAAGAGGAAATGGAAGAAGGAAGAAGAGACGCACGTCGTACGTCCAGGTCCACGGGCGCGGCGTGCGTGCGCGTCGGTGGCCCATTGGCACTGGGTCCGGGAGGAGAACACCCGCGTGCACGGGCGGGAGGTGCGCGAACTGCGGAAGGTAGGCGAATTCGCCGAGCGGCCGGAGGACGCGCGCGCACAGTTCGTTGTCGTTTGTCGTGCGCTCGAGGCGCACGAGCGCGGAGCCTGCATGCGTGGCGCGTCAGCCTGTCGTGGCAGAGCACTGAAGGCAGTAAAAAGGACAAGAAAAACGCACCGAAGTGCGCGACAGCGGGGTAGATACTGGTGCGCACGAGCGCGTGCGGACCGAGGACACACACCTCCGCGCGCCGCGTAAAATCCATCACGAACACCTGCGCGAGGTCGTGCAGGAACGTCGGGGCCCAGTCGTCAAGCGTGTGCGCCACGGCCTGCATGCGGCGCGCGGTGGCGGACTGCGCGTCGGTGAGGATCCCGTCGCGCACGAGCAGGCGCTGTGCGGGCTCGCAGCGCTTCCGCGCGAGGAGGTGGGCAAGGGGGACGGTCCAGGGGAGGCCCGCGGGCTCGAGGAGGTCGTACCCGGCGGCGAAAGCAGAGGGGGTGGGCGCAGCGCAGGCGCGGAAACGTAGGCCGCCGGAGAGGAATTGGGTCGGGTAGGGGAGGTGGTAGTAGAGGAACCCGTGTACGCGCTCTTCGGCGATTGTAGTCGCAAAACCGAGCCGGCGGAGGGAGATGTGCACGGGGTCTTCATCTTTTGTGGTGGGGAGCCGCAGTTGGAGGACGCTCATCCGCGGGGCGCTGATGAAGTCGTGCGTCTCCAGATGGCGCGGGTGGAAAGTTTTCACAGTGCAATTCACTAACATTGAGGGGGAACTGGGGGAATACTAAGTCCAGGCGTTGAAAGGATAGCAGAATTACGAGCCTCTTCATCTTCAAAGCTTTCCTCAAGCCCCTGGCTGCCCGGCTAACCATGAAGAATATTGCTTGTAGAGAAAGCAAAGTGTCACGCGTCACGTCACGACTCGGGTCGACTGATCCCGGTCCGAAAAAGCCGAGGTGGGCGCCGGGATTTCGCTTCATCAGAGCAAAGGATGGATCTTGATACATACAGTGCAAATTTACTGTAAGTATCAGATGAGCGTCAAGCAGGCCGTACAACCGGAACCGTCAAATATGAATTGTTGTTGAGTTGTCCAACGCCGGAGCCTTTCAGTGCAGGCGTCGTGGATCAATGTAGATCACGAGACGCGGGTTCAAATCCCGCCGAAGCTCTGAATTATCGGGGAAGATTTTTAGATTCTCTTTCGTAGCCACGCTGCTCATCCCAAGTTATCTAAAAAACTGGGCGAAATTCTAGTAAGGTCCTACATCCCGCAGCATAAATACACCTGGCCGAGCGATTTACTCACCCCCCTTTTGTCACCACATGTGCAGTCCCCAGAATTTCAACCCCGCCCAGCACTCTCCTCAGATCACGGAGTTCACAAGAGAGATACGGGTTTATTCAACGTCCTAAGTCCTTTAACAAGGCTTCGTGGATCAGGGCGATCACTCTCACAGCATTAACGACGTGTTCCTTCTGCAAAAATGAGGAATGTCAGATCCGATCAAAATCTTGTCCCCGATATGGTCACCCTGTCCCGCACATGCCCGTCCTGTCACCTTTCTCCACCATTCATCCCCGCTGCTGTACCTCGATCCCACCTTGTACTATAATCTTCCATACCCTAATCCATGTCCTAGATGAATACCCAACGACATTTCCCTTCGGTGATTACTAGTCTCTGACCTCATTTCCCGCAGATTGAGCCTATTATCGCGAATTTACAGTCTCTATTAACCCCGGAACTCTACATATCGATGTGGAACATATCACAATATGTCAGACTGCTTCAGAACACACCAGTTTTATGCGAGGGGGAGCCCAAAACTTATTGTTGACATGCGCGACGCGACGCGAACACGTGACCAGATCCATACAAATAATTACGTAAGTGGGACAAACAATGCGGCCACCAGGCACGTACTCGTAAGATTAATGGGGGATATTGGTGTTGCAGCCCGCAGTAAATTAATTGTGGCACAATGTAGCCTCCACAAAACAGCAGACCCCCAGATTCGCACAGGGAAGTTCAGCCCTGGAGACATTATCGTTGTTTTTTCAATACTTCAACAGGGAATCATTCACAATGAGTAAGTACAGAATTTGTACTCGGGCTTACCAAAAGTGACCGGAATTCTGATTTTCAGGGGTATAATTTGCAGTTTTTGATGGAGTTATGCACATGTACATGTAGTCTTGCATCCAGAAAACATGTCTCATTCATCCAAACTCAAAATACCAGTAACATTAGCGCACGACGTCAGCCACAAATGATGAAGATCAAAACTGTCGACACTCTCACAAAAATGTATGCTGTGGCTGCATTAATAATCATAGATGGCTGGAGATCTCTAAGACGATTTTTAAGAATGTTTATTACGAACTGATCACAGACAACGCAGGAGGAAAGAATGCTGGGACAGTCAGTGAATGAAAAAACTTTTAATGGTGTTCAATTCTGCTCCGCAACTCAAATAATGTGGCAAACATCCACTCACTTGCTGCCTCTATTTGCAGGATATCCTCCAGTTAAGGTTACTGGGGAGTATATTGACCTTCAATTGACCCTGTCAGGTCAGTTACTTTCTCCAAAAAGGGCTATCTTCCATCAGAAACACTACATTTACGATTCCGGTCACTTTTGGTAAGCCCGAGTACTCACAGGCTTCCAAGCTGACCGAATCGAGAAGGCCTGTGCCCTCGGGCACGCCACCGTAAATCCCGGGGAACCACTCTAGAGCAACACGCAGGTACTCCAGATTCGAGTCATCGATGTGGGTGACAAGGGCAGGATAAGCCATTGTGTCGGATGTCGGATCAGCAGCAAAGGGGAACAGGACGCACGAGCCAACCTCCGGGCTGCAGACCCCAATCAGAAAGAAACTGGTGAGTAGACTGCAGTAGGCGCGTAGATAAAACTCACACAGTGCGACGCTGATGCTGCGCGGCAGACCAGGTTTCGAGAGATGGCAAGCGTGTAATGTTCGTCGAAGCCAACCGAGGGTGCATGGCCTCAACCATCAAGAGGTGAAGTGTATATTCCTCTCGTCCAAGAGGGTCTTTTTCCTTCACATTAGCCGGCAGTGAGATACCTAGTGCATGCATCTGGCGAACATTGCGTTCCGGGACGTCGGCGTGTATTGCGGCGGAGAGTCGGTTGGCTATGCGGATTCGTTCGAGATCCGAATCACCGCTGGTAAATTTCCAGGAACTGAGGTCGGGGTGCCCTGAAGCGAGTTGCTTGGCAAACCAAATCACATATACCCCGCAATTGACAGTGGAGCCTTGCTGTGGCACGTCAAGCTGTGGATTGTATGCATGAGAGTGCCATGATTGTGCAATGGGCAGGAGGACTTACAAGTGTCAACTCTGCGCTCCATTCTTTCCCAAGAAAGGACCGGTTGCGAGCGCGATGTTCGAATCACAACATTTGATGTACGCGCTGCAATAAATTGTCAGCCGATGAAGGGATCGGACGGGAGGTGTAATCAGGGATGACAGAATGCCCTGTAAACTGCACTGGATGCCAATTTCGTTTGGGGCCTCACTTGCATGGCTGAGACTGTGCCGTTGGGGTCAGGAGGCCTTCCAAATAATTGGGGGTGCTATAATGTGCCTCATTTCCCAAAGGACACACACAATACGTGAGTGAAGCCAAGTATTTTTCGCTTTTGCTCGACAAATACTTATCTAGGGCCGTGGCTGGTATTTTTGCTGGACTTGGGTGCTGAAAACGACCCCAGAACATATCCCATTATGAACATCGAGCTGGCGGCTGATGTGGTATGAAGAAAGCTGACAGGATCGCCATCCGGAAGTGGCCGGAAAACTGATTGATCCTGGCGAGAAGCCGAAGTGATGCCGGCAAGATGTTTGATGCGGGCTGACGGTATTGCACTGGATACCAATTTCGTTTGGGGCCTCACTTGGATGGTTGAGACTGTGCCGTTGGAGTCAAGAGGACTTCCAAATAGCTGAGGGTGCTATAATGTGCCTCATTTCCTGAAGGACACCCGCAATAGTTAAGGGAAGTCATGTATTTCCGCTTTTGCTCGACAAATACTCACCTAGGGCCCTGACTGATATTTTTGCTGGGCTCGCATGCTGAAAATGACCGTAGAACATATTCCATTATGGACATCTACCTGGCGGCTGATGTGGTATGAAGAAAGCTGACAGGATCACCATCCGGAAGTGACCGGAAAACCGATTGATCCCGGCAAGAAGCCGAAGTGATGCCGGCAAGATGTTTGATGCGGGCTGACGGTATTGCACAGTATTGCACTGGATACCAATTTCGTTTGGGGCCTCACTTGTATGGCTGAGCCTGTGCCGTTGGAGTCAAGAGGCCTTCTAAATAGCTGGCGATGCTATAAGGCACCTCAGTTCCCGAATGAAACCCACAATAGTTGAAGGAAGACTTAGGAAGTGATGTATTTCCGCTTTTGCTCGACAAATACTCATTTAGGGCCCTGACTGGTATTTTTGCTGGACTCGCATGCTGAAAACGACCCTAGAACATATCACATTACGAACATCTACATGGCAGCTGATGTGGTATGAAGAAAGCTGACAGGATCGCTATCCGGAAGTGACCGGAAAACTGATTGATCCCGGCAAGAAGCCGAAGTGATCCCGGCCAGATGTTTGATGCGGGCTGACGGTATTGGTAAATTAAGGTGACCTGAAGCCCTCACCACCCCGACAGGATACCCAGTGAAAAATGGTGAGATGTGGTTCCTGCAGTGGCCAGTAGGAGTAGAAACGGTGACAAGATTTGCACAGGAACACTACACTTGAGGTATAAACCGCATGCAAGAAGGTTATCAAAATCCCACAAAATCGGCATTCTGGCAGCACAGAAAAGATATAGATTGGTTACCAGTTTGTGTTCGAGGAATGACAAGATCTTCCCCCCTGGGACCAGATTGCCATCAGATCTGACAGTAACTGGTCATGCCTTCCTTCTTTAGAGAGCCGCGGGTTCGACTCCCAGCGAAGCCGTCCTCGATCATGATTCTTTTTTTTTGGAGCCCGCGTCCCTTCTGCAGATGCCTGGTTTATCATCCACGCCGCAACAGCAACCATTCCGAAGTCACGGTGTCGTGAACGAAGTTCGAGTTCATTTTCGAGCTACAGTGCATCCCTGATCGCTGCTTTGTAGCATCTCTATAGACACATGTACTTGATTTACTCAACATCCCATCTCCCGTACTCAAGGCGTCGTGGACCAGGGTCAGGTCACTCTTGCTCTGTGATACTGATAGGATGTACCGAGAGATTACGAGAGAGATGCGGGTTCGACCCCCGCCGACGCAGTGTTGCTGGAGTAAAAGGACCTCTTTCTCCTACCTCCTCCCGCATTCTCATTTCGGAGATCCATTGAATCTGCGCGCGTTTAGTTTGGGGCGCCTCTGCAACATTCAACCTGCTGAAGCAAGAAAGCGCGTCGCGCGTGATTCTAAAACAATGTTTATTCCTTCGACAATCCGCTATCTATGCCGCACGCAGTCCGCCTCGTCCGCAGAGCATCAGTACGTTCAGACCGCGAAGGAAGGAGCAACGGATAAACGGACGCAAAACGAGAAGCGAAACGGGAGCAACGCCAAAACAGAAGCCCCAAAGGAAGAATGAGGAAAACACAATGCAGAAACTTAGGCACGTAGCGCGGGGAGGGGCGCGTACTTACGGTGGTAGACGCACTCGGAGAGCCGGCGGAGGACGCGCATGTGGAGCCCGCGCCGTCTGCGCGCTCTGCGGGCGCCCGGCGGTGTTCAGCGCAATGCGCAAATACTTTATTAGCTTTACTTGAGTTGTGGGAGAAATCATCGCCAGCAGAACGTAAGTCGTACTGTAGATCTTAAGACATACTGATATACGTAGAGAGGTATAATATGCCCTGTATCCGTACCTTCATCAGAACTCAAGTGATCAGTTTCTGTGAACTTAAGATGTAGTACTCGAACTGAAGAGGTAGAACCTTCACACTTTAAGATATGGTCAGGTTAGAACTTCAGTTCAGAGGAGTTTAATATATATTGTGCATGGTTCCGTTGGACTTGAGTTCCGGATCGAACTCAAGCGCAGAACTTGAGTTGATGGTCACTCAAGTTCTACCCAACGACTTGAGTTCTGGAGGGATTCAAGTTCTGGATGGTGTCTTAAGTTCCGTGGTGCATCTAATAATAATAGTGACACCTCTCGTACCTCTTTGTAGGACCGCACGCAGCTTTAACGGGGGACCTCTCCACGTAGTCCCAGCTGAAATTCATTAGCAACACTGCCCTCCTTACACACACTGCAAGACTCACCCTGGTTCTCCGGCCCCGCGAACCGTCACAGCGAGCTTCTCCTCCTGTGAATGCAAATCAGATGATTGTCAATCGTCTGATTTGCATTGAGAGTTGAGGACGAGGGAAACGGCTTAGCATGGCAACGATATGGATCTGTTGGGCCGTATAATTAGTTCCTGATAGTATTCTGTGAATTTGAAGAGTGGCATACCACATTCACAGCGCCACCGGTCGGCAGATACGACTAGCTCGGGCGAGAGAAAGCCTGAGGTGTTGGGTGAGAGAGGGATGGGAAATTGTTCAAGTTAAAGGTAACCAGCTATTCCAGGAATTCAGGGTAAAGTCTCGAGGAGAGGAGAGGTCGCGACTCAAAAGCTCGTCGAAGTACGAGCCAAGACGAACGTGTGGCGTGTTTGGCCGTGATCTCCATTGTGCCACCGATTGTGATGTCACGCGTCTCATTCTCTCTTTCTTTCGTCCCACCATCTTGCCACCTACCTGCAACTCACGCACAGAATAGCGTCAGTCCTCCTTACTTCCTACTTGCCAGCATGCTGATGCTTGTCTCCAGTGCATGCGTACGGCCTGCGATTGCGAAGCACGCAGTCGTTGCCACCACACACTCTCGTTGCCACCACAGGTTCGCCGCAGTCAAGGGGGAGCCGTCGTGGAGCTATTGACAGACTGTGTACATGTAGTATCTTCCTTCGCTCACTGCTGATTGGATCTTTCAATGTGTAGTCTCATGGATATGTGTCTGCTTCCTCCGCGTAACACGGTGTGTCCTTGTCTTCCGCACCCACTCGACTAGAGAATACCACGAGTAGCGAATATCGCGAATATTCGTGAGTATCCACTCGCAAATAGTGAATATTTATATTCGCGAATGGCTGTGGCTGTGCTATTCGTGCGAATGCGAATAGCAGTTTTTGTAGTGGCGAATATTCATTGAATATTTGTGGTCCTCTGGATGAACTTGGAAGGCACCTGGGGTCAGTAGAAAACATTAAAAGTTTGGTTGGCAGACTAGTTTTTGGACTTCAAACTACAAATACACCAGATCCTCTGCTCCTACCACTTCAAATTCTTCATATCAGTTTCAAGGTTTTGGTGAATATTCATATTTGCGAATATATATTCGTGGTATTCTCTATAAATTAAAATTCAGAATCAGATTCACAAACTGATATGCCCCGAGGATACTGTAAATGTCGGCAATGTGCAAACTTGTGAGAGTCAGAGCCCCGAAATGCAAATTACAGCCGAAAATTGCTGATGATGGTGTTGATTAGATGTGAATAATTTGCAAATAGTGAATATTTCAAGTCGTGGAATCTGAATAGTTGATATTCGCAAATATTCGCGAATATTGCTTACTAAGCAACGAATAATTGCCATCAATACTCGTACGAATGCGAATATCAGTTTCAAGGTTTCGGTGAATATTCATATTCGCGAATATATATTCGTGGTATTCTCTACACTTGACTGCATAGGTCCGCAGAGCGCATAGATGTCTTCAAGTCCAAAGCACTTCACCACACATCACTGGTAAGATGGGTTGGAATCAACATAAACCAAATTGTATGTCCGTTTACTATCCACGGATACATTCAACTGACCATGATATATAGCACCGATTGAAGATATTGAACCCTACATACGCGAGTACTGGAAAATGCGGAAGGATGACAAGAGCATTTTGCGCCTTTTAAACGACCATCACATTGATAAATCAATATACGGACTCGGGTCTCTCTTTTGGCTTCACATCACTGTGATGATACCCTGACAAACAATTTACAGCCTTACGAGGTTCCGAGAGATTCACGAAAGCTTAGGCCTGTTTCGGACTCGAAAACAGGACCATGATGTTACCACGATCCGTCCTGCACCGCTTCGACTCCGGGCACAATATCCAATGGCAGGGGCGAGAGAAATTATCAGTCTCCTATTTCAAGAAGAGCACATGAGTGTTTCGAGGTACGCAGTGCCCCCCCCCCCCGCTACGTCCAGCACTAATATGGTGATAGGAGCGTTGTGACCGAATATTTTGCGGTTTACGAGGCCGAGTTGGTGAAGCAACGGCGAAAAAATCGTCTCCGCCACAAACGGTTCTGGGCTGCTGGTGTCAATGACCTCTGGGCTGTTGACCAGCATGACAAATGGAAGTATAGATTTGGGTTGGCTCTCCATTCTGGGATAGATCCATTCATATGGCGCATTCAGTGGATGAAATTTTGGTGGAGCAACAGTAATCCGAGACTCATTTTGGGTTACTACCTTGATGTTATCGAGGACTCGGGATGTAAGTAAATTCGCGCACCCACATTGGCCCATCCCCTGACCTTCCCCAAGTCATGCCTCTCGTATCTCAGAGCGATCCCAATACGGAGAACTTTGGCCTGGCCAATGGACATACCATGCTCCGTCATTGGCACGACCCAAGTCTGGCGGGCACTCTGCAGCGTCGTTGGATGCGAGAGAAGAAAAATGTTAATATATTGGATGTCGGTGTAAACAATGGGTGATACGATCCAAATGTTCTCCTTGAGGCGTGCGTCGTCAATTTTTTTGGTTCCCCGCGCTGACACGATTATTCAGCTTGGTGTTTCGTTGGGTTTTTATCCCGTGGCTGCAAAGCGAGCTCGATGCGTATCGTGACCGTGTCAACAATACTGCTAAGCGTGCAGACCGTAACAAAGTTCTTCCTCATGGGGTGCCAAATGACATGTATCGGCACCCCGAGAATTATGGGGTACTGGATTTCAAGGTGAGAAATCCACGAATTCTCAGACCTTTTCTCACACAGTACAGATCAAAGTTAAACCACAGGCTATTGAAGAGGTTCGGGCACTGTATGCTTCGAGGGACCACGATGTCTTTCAGTTGGTGCCGCCTGACTTCCACGCCATTATCGCCCGGATGCATGTTACGATCGGGCAGCCCTCCGTCCCTCGTGGAACCTGCTGGAATGTATACCTTCAACTCCTGGAACAATTCAGTGTGTTGGACGATATTCATAATATCCCGCCAGATCTAGATGCAGAATGGGGGTACGCGTTGACAATGGCTCTGACGATAATGCAGAGGACATCGACCTCATTCCGAGCTTAACGCCGCTGCGGAACGGGGACAGTGTGATCGGGCCTGGGGGCTCATATTATATGGGGGGTGTGAATAATGGGGAGGGCCTAAGTGAAATCACACTATTGACTTTGGGAGGTTGCTGGCATGATCTTCAGACATTGAACAGTTTGCTAAGCTCGATCAAATGCTGGACGAGGACGAACCTAGTATGGTGGGGGGGCAGGAGACAGATCAGGATGATTTGGGCGAGATTTTTGCCTGGTTTTCAGATGAAGAGTTTGTAGATGGGTCAGATGTGGATGAGTGGTAGTTGCACACGATGTCAGGGGTGTGATAGGTCTGATGAATTCAACACCGAGCAATGTTTATAAATTGATGGGGATTCAGATCTAAGATCTATCCATGTTCCAATGAAAGGCAGGGCGATGATTATTGCGTACGTGGCACAACAAGCCCAGGCCCAAATGAGACAGGCATAGAGGTAAGTATATAATAAATACTCCTGTGTTTTGACTGCTGAGATGTGGCTCGTAATAGGTCTATCAGTGATTAACTCCGGCGCCTCCAGCAGGTGGGCGAGGACTGGGGCCCGGGGCACCAGTCGGCGCGAGGCGTGCATCAGGTGCTATTTACCGCGTAAGCGACACTCCTAGCGATGCGGTGCATAGTGTGTTCCCGCGCGAATCAAAGCGTCTGCGAAATGCGCTGAAAGGGGCTGAGCAGAGTTGAAGCGCAGTGCAGCGCTTTTCGGCGTCCTATATCTATACATGAAGAGACGAAGAGCACAGCTTTTGTTGATAAGCCACCTGATAAAGTCACATGGGTCGGTCCCACGGATCCCACTGGAGGCGCCGCGCGCCGCGAGCGTTAGCGAGCGGCAGTGCGGCGCCTCTCTCGAATCCGCCGTGTGCAGGCGAGCTCGGAATCCGCTGTGTGTGGGCGAGCTACCGTGACGAATGCACGGGTCGAATATACTTGTGTAACTGACAAGGGGGAATTGGGATTCAAAAAACGGATATAGGGTCAAAAAGTTTTTGTCGACCCTCGGCCAGAGCCCCCCCTCCCCCCATATAAGGAAGGAAGTTCCCACCCCTGGCGGTGGGCCGCGCTTCCGAGTCATGTGCGGGCTCACAGCCACCACATTGACAGCATCCAAATCCAAACCAAAGATGTTGCGGCCCATCTCTGTGGACTCAACTGTGACTAAGAAGGCCTTTAAGGTACACATTACATCCATACATCCCTCACACAAGGAAATTATATTTTTGGAGCTCCAAACATTCAATTTCAACATTGACTGAGGGTCTCCGGAGTGCCGCTTTGACCACATCTCTGGCCCACTCACACAGATGTTAAATGGTATATGAATCTGTTCTCACATATATATTGTGAGCATGTTTTTAGCTGCTAACCACCCTTAGAAGGAAACTGGGACACAATGTTCGCGCCAATTGATGGTATGTAAGCACGACCCGCTGTCCAAATCGGGATACCCACACGATATTTGACTTCTGAGACCCAGAGTTCATCTTCCTGGCATCCTGTGGTGCTCCAGGAGGTATATATTGCAGTTTTGGAACTCCCTCATACTACATGCTCAAAGTTTTTTAAAACGGTCGGGCAAATCACATGCCATCAATCGGCATCGATGCCGGGGGTCGCTTAAAAGCTTGGTGCTCCGGCTTTCCATAGATGACAGTGCCGGTCTCCGTATGAGCCACGAGCATGAGGATTATGTGGGAATGAGTTTCCCAGGCGGTCAACTCGTCTGACGCACGAACCCCCGGAAGGTGGGCCCAGTAGGTGTGAATACTGTAAACGGGATTCATTTCGACGCGCGTAACCAGACGTCCGGAGCCGTCCCGGGAGAGAGACGATCCAGCTCAATGTGAGCGAGCCCTATCAGCGCGAACCTCGCACCGTCGATACATGAGAGATTCCGTGCGTTGGTCATGAGAATCTCAAGCGAGTGTGAATCGGGAATGGAAGACGGATCCAGATGGAAATACAACACCGGCAGTAACAATGAAGATTCTTCCCGTTTCGTCTTTCCCTCAACAGACTGGGAAAACAGTGTCGCGAGGTCTTTTAGATCCATTGACGGCCGCTGTGGCAAAGGGCGTAAAATAATATTAACCGGAGAAAAGGTGAGGGAAACTAGTACTCCGGAATACAACAGTGTTCCGGGAGCTAGGGCCGCTGACCTCACTTGAATCCATGGCTGTTTGTCTCCTCATAGCAGGGCAGAGCCATTCTAACTCTTTTTCCGAGATAGTGGAGGGGGTATCAATCCTGCGTTGAGATGTGGTCAAGCCAGACAAACGGATAGAGACAACTTTGTGGGATCGTGGAGTTTATACACGAATACAAGCGAAGCATTCCGAATATATGCACCGAGAACCGTGTGCGCGGTGACGCTTGGGGGGATTCATTTTTCCGGTCCTCTGATTACAACTCTCTCAGAAGTCGTAGACCCGGAGCACTACGAGATGATTCTCCGTATATCCCCGTCTATGCGCCAAACCGGTACGGCACCGGCCCATTTTTCCTCAGGGAGTTCACGACGTCCAGCGATGTCAGAGTCGATCTGTACTGAGTCAGTTTTTTCGTCGCATCTCCTGGCCCCAAATACTTGCCTGTATTCATTGTCCATGTAGAGCACTGCATCCCGGATGACGCACTCGAGGTACTTCTTCATCCCCCCATGGGCGGCACCATAGATGCGCTTGACGCCCCCGCGGCGGGAAAGTCGCCGAAGGTTCGGTTTCGTGATACCTGATGGTGAATGGATTAGGCAATAAACAGACTACTCGAGGGCAGTAGGGAGAGTCATAGTGACCTTCGTCACTTCGTAACTTCGCTTAAAGGTGCGAAGGTTCGTGACTGGGCACGGTGAAAGTGACGCCTTGACGCCAACCGTGACGCCAATTGACGCCACCCAAAACGGAAGTGCCGCCAACTTGGCGTCACTTTTGTCACACTGCCGCCAACATCGACGCCAACTCAAATACAATTTTGCCGCCAACTAAATGCTACTGAGATTACTTTTCCACGGGATAAGGGGATGCTCAAAGTGTCAGCTGACATCAATGAAATTTCTTCATCTTTCATCCCCACTCTTTTATTCACGAAACAGCTCTCAGAGAAAAAATACCAACTGCCTCCCAATTGATGCATTAGGGCTCGCAGAAATGAATTATGGCCGTTCATCAGTGACGTGCGTCTCAATAACCAATAAGGAGCTTTTGAAAACTCCTCCCGAAGCCTTACTGACTCTATCTTGCACAGGCAGCCTGCCTAAGGCAGGCCCTTCATCAATCAAAGGTCTCGATTTGTTCGTATCTTCAAATTACCGATCCGAAATGGCCATGGCAGCACTCTATATTTCCCAAGGTGATCAGGTGAAACTAAATCCATGCGCTCCGTGAACAGTGCTAGCCCACTTGAGCCCACCAATCCAAAATTTGGTTGAACGAGTGACCTGTTCAAACTCTGAGTTTGATCCGAGTCTCGATCCCTGCTGTTCGAAAATTGCACGATCCACGGTGATGTTTGTTTTCTGGGACCCAGTTTGTGGTGGATTTTCGCAGGCTGATTTCTGCCGCACAAGCAGACTGGTGCCAACACAATTATTGACGCCACGTTGTCACACACTGCCGCCGATGTCACACTGACGCCAGGGAAAACTGACGCCAAGTAAAATATATTGACGCCCACCTGAACCTGACCGACGCCAAGTGACGCCAAAAATTTGGGCTTTGCCGCCAACTTTGACGCCAACTAACGCCAACTGACGCCATCAAAACGGCTACTTTGACGCCAACTGACGCCAAGACAACGCGTAAATTAACTGCTTAGAGGGGCAGATGTAAGTTTTATGGACTATCAATGGGCGCTACAAGAGCGAGCTACCAGTATGTAACCTCAACTACGCGGGCTTGGCCTGATCCCGCGCAATAAGTCTCCATCAAAATATGATTGACGCCAACTGACGCCAACTGGCGTCAATGGCGTCAGTTGGCGTCAGTTGGCGGCATAATCCCTTTGCCCGTTCGTGACTTTGATGGAAAGTTGGGAAAGTTCGTCACATTGGCGAGTTTCCAGGGAAGTTCGTGAGACATAAATCAAACACATCAACCCGGCCATCATTTTTCTTCAACTCAAGTCTCTCCGTATTCTTTTCATATAGATACCTTGCTAACCCTAACCGCTAACCTCTAACCCGAACCATTAACCCTAACCACTAACCGCTAACCGCTAACCCTAACCCAAACCGCTAACCTCTAACCACTAACCCGCTAACCCGAACCTAACCGGCCACTCTCGGCAAGTTGATGGCACGCATCACTCCGTGATGTGCCGAGGAGGGCCGCTTGACAAGTAACTCACGAACTTTCACAGAAGCTCGTCAAAATCACGAACTTTCCCGGATTTCCATCAAAGTTACTAAGTTTCCCGAAACTAAGCAAAGTTACGAAGTGACGAAAATGGCGTGGACTCCAGTAGGGACGCACTGAGCATAGTGGGCGACCGACGCCGGAGGCACATTCGACAGGCGGTTCTGCCCCGTGTGATCTGCGTTGACTTGATGGAGTCGAAAACAAAGGAAGAAATCCTGCAGGTTTGCGCATACCTGTGATACGGCAGTTTGGTTTTGAGTAGACTGACGTGTGGAAACTGGAATTGGAAGGGCTAATATCATGAATGCACTGGTGAATAGTGGGAGGAACTTAAAGCCCTCTGACATGAAATAGCGCCCAGAGTCATTCGGTGATGGCGATGCGTGTCAATGGTAATCTAATTACATAAATGCCCACGGAAGCGGACCGACCTCGAATCTAATGGGAAACAGAATATCTAGCGGGGATTGAGCATCACCATCGGAGAATGAACTCTGATGAAGCGTGTTGGAAATGGTTGGAAACAAGGGCGGATGCATCGCCACTGATGGACTCTGGGCCCGGCCCGTGTCCCCTGTCTCCCTTATCTTGCCACTACGACCGACATGCGCGCAAGCGTTCACAGTCCCAAGCACCGGAACTAAGGACTTTCTATCTAATCGTACTCGAAACACTGCAAAAGGTCACGAGGCCGCGAACTTGGCCACCCAAATTGGCATTGTGGAACTGTCTGGGCAATCCTGAAAGAGAAAGACTAACGCTCTTGCTCACTCTAACGTTCCTCCAGATTGGTCCAACCTATCTTCGCATTTGTATCGTGCTACATTCCTACTCTTGAGAAGCAACTCATTCTGGATTTGTTTCGATGTGTGAGAAATACACGGGCTGATGCGTTGGTACGTCACATCCTAATTACTATTCGGCGTCGTGCAAACTTTTGAATACTCGTTCTGTTTCATCAAGGTGAGCCCGACTGGTGCCAGTGTCTCCACCGTCGCGTCGTTGGCGCAAACCTTCAAGGATCGACAATGACCCGGCTGGGTCACGGCGGTACGCACGACGACTGGACCCAGGCTTCCATCCGGCTGAACCTCCTTGAGCATGAAACTTGGCGCGTCGTCGGCTTTCCCGTAAACCCAGTCCTTGTCCACCGCCCTCAATCCCACGGTGGCTGGCGTCAAGGAGTTGTTGAGCGTGAATGAGAGGAATCAACTCTCATCGAACGAGCCTTGGGTGCACTGGCTCGTGTTCCCTGCGCATGTGACGACCAGCGAGGAATTGGCAACATCGTAGGTGACGGTTTGGCCGATAGTGAGCGCCTGGCCAGGAGCGGGTGCAAAGCGCCATAGCGCCGGATCGACACCGGCGTTGGTCAGGCTATACTCATACTGGTTGTCAAGAATTCCGTTCTGGCGGAAGAAAAATGAGGCCACTGGCGTCGCGGTATTTGGCGAGTTGAATGATAATCCGGTGAGTACGATTTCGACCGGGAATGAATCACAGCGATGAAGCCATGCTTGCTGGAGGGAATGAGGATGAATGAGGATATTTCAAGATCTGACTCGGCAGCACTCACCTCCTGCGCACGTCTAACTCCAATGACTGGCGAGAAGAATGGCCCGAGACCCAGAATGACGGCGAAGGGGACGAACACCAGGATACGTGCACACTTCCAGCCATAGTGAAGTACATTAGAGCGAGCAACACCCTTCCCGGAGCGTATTCTGACTGGAGCCCGCGCGGCCTGGACGTACCACAGGCACACCACGATGTTGACGCAGCCCCAAAAGAACCCGAAAACGTACACTGGTACGTCCGTTAAGTTGGTCCGGTTTAATTACAAACATCGTACTCAGCAAATAATACGCCTGCCACCCGGCGTGACTTCTGTTTACCGCTGTTCTTGGATTGGGATCGGTGGCGGCGCGAATATCTGGAATACTGTGAGTTGGTACCTATCCAGCCTCCAGCGAACGTAGGACAGACAGAAAGTGATCCAGACGGCATCAAGACCGTTAATGATCAACCACGGAACTGTGATAACATCAATACTAAAATTTGGGGAGGAGAAGACATTCGCACGGAGCAATCTCCAGTGCCTCCTCAACGGCCCCTTCGGGACACCTGTATCACTGCTATGAAGGCTGATCTCGCTCTCGGATTTCAGGGACGCTTCAGATTCCCGAGATTCCGGTCTTTCGTCGGAGGGGAACAGGAGAAGGCCAGATCTTGCGTACTTGAAGGCGACCACATCACACACTCCACTCAGGCTAAAAATGCCTTTGACGATGAACTGCGCTTCTGCCGAGGCAAACGGCTTCACGTCACCGTGCACGACGAGGAACCATCTTGCCAGGCTTGTTGGTAGGACCGGCAGGCAATACGCCAAAGCGCAGCTGTGCTAGAAGCATGAGCGCCGGATATTTAGGGGTTGGGGCGGAGCACATACATGATGAAATTAGAGCGGCACTCGCCGTTCCGGGCATCGCCGTTGTGTAGTTTGAATGTCCACCACTGTGGATCCCCGGGGACAATGCGCCCGGTGTCCCAGAATAACAGCGGGACATACAGGATAGCGACTGCGAACCCGATCCACAACCAAAAACTCTCGAGGGCAATTCGGTACTTGGGGTAGCCGCTGCTTATCCAGCACCAGTACTGCGTGCTGCTTAGAACTCACAACTGCGATAATTCGAAATGCTCTTACCGGTGTCGGTGCGTAGAACGGTGGATCCTTGTGCACAGAGGTCGAGATGACAACGGCAAGCACCAGGAAGATCCAGACGATGCTAACAAGGACGGATGCCCATCTCACCAAGGTGACCCCCCCATTTCCGCGCCAGATGCTGTCGAATGTATGCACTGTGATGATCTTGAGACAGTCAGATACAGGACATCGAGCTATGTTGTGTGCTTACAAAGGTGGTCATCGCAATCCCGGCCTGGCCAATATTCTGAAGTACTCCTGTGGAGTCGTCAGCCGGGCTTGAAGCCAGAGAGGAGGGCACCTTGCCTTGGGCGGTACAGAGCCTCCCGACCTCGACAATTCCGTTGTTGATCCATCGTACATCCATGACCACACCTAACGACTGGAAGAGGTCGGCGGTAAACAATGACAGCTGTGGTCTGGTCAGTTGCGAAATTGAAGACATTCTTTAACCACCCACCAGGAACAGATCCATCGGCCGTCTGATTAACTGAGACCTTTCGGATTTTGGGAGCTTTCGGTTTCTAATGATGTTCCTCTGAAAATTCGGGGCCGTTAGATAAACGCACGAGCGTTGTCGATGATAATACTGACCAGGATGAGGCCGAACATCGTGATGACGGCGGCAAGAGAGATGAAACCGGCAAGGGAGACAACCTAACATCGTTGAATACGTGGGGCCGATGTCCAGGAAGTACGAACGAACGCACCACAAGGCCAACATTCTGTTTCCGGGGGTAGCAGTAGAAGTGGGAGAATCCTGAACTCGCCAGCTGCTCAGGGGAACAAACTGTTTGGTCGGAATTGCCGGACATGGTGTGGGCGATATCGATTCCGGGCAGCAGTGCAGAGTGGAAAGAAGTAGTCCTCCAGGCGTCAAATTTGGCCCTGAGTGGCGCCACCATCTCATAATTGTGCCTGTCGCCCTCTGCTACACGACGGGAACGCCCCCGCATTGCTGTGGCTTCCGTCAAGCGTGTCACACGACGAGCACGGTCTTGTGGAGAGGCGCAGTCGCAAAATTTGCTTATTGCGCGCATCTGAATTGAAATCTGATTCCATCTGCGAACCGGGTGCAATTCAACAGCAAGGTTAGGGGTCAGGCATTTACACAAAAATGTACAGTCCGGGGTCACCCTAGATACGGGTAGCGTATGTCGCAGCGGGGCTCAAACCGCATCATCCAACTGCTCTGGAAATTGAGTCGATATTACCTGTCGAAGGGGTCAGATGAACGCAGCTGTCGTTAAGCACCCCATGTTCAATTTAGGCCCGCCTCCCGCTGGGTGTCCATGTTTAATATAACTCGAACGTGTGGCTTTACAACGCTGATAGGAATCTGCGGGGGCGGCGCTTGGAGAGCGGCGCGTCGCAAAACGGTTCCCCATGCCCATCCAGCGATCGTCCCGCTCCTGTTGTCGAGGTTCCGTGAGCCACGGGGGTACACTTTCAATTTTAGCCGACCGAAACCATGCTTTGTGTATCTGCACAGAGCTGCACCGGAGGTCAGTATGTTCCATTTTCTCAAATTTTCACAATAACGACTTCAACCGGATCCGATTCTACAGCTGTTCAACCACGTAATTGATGTATTATTTTGAGTACGGCAGCAATCCGTACTCGCAATTCAATGGGCTCCGATCACCACCTGTCACTTATCCCATAATTTTCTGCTTGAATCACCGTCCCTGGAGATGTTTATGACATCTCGAAGGATATAGCAGTTTGCCGCCTGGACAGGACCCAGAATGCTGTGTGCAGGCATGATCCCAAGTCAGGTACAGCCTTTATCTTCGAAGTCAAAGGGCCGAACGACCCGTCGGAAGTCGAGAGACACGCATGCCCACTCTGTCGCCCCGCTCCTCCTCCTCCTTTCCCAATGAGCGCCGATCTTGCCTTCGCAGTTCTGGCCCTCAGTTTGTAGCCTCTTATCTATGGTGCTACCTCTAATCTACTCCATAGCGAGGGACATAACTGTTTTTATCCGAAACGGACCACGAAATCAGGTACATACACCGTTCCTTCTCAGTGATGAAGTGGGCTAACCCTGGCGCCAGAAACAACTCGAAGAACTCAATAACCGATGCATTGTTTGTCTCAATACCCTCAATGACCCGGCGATGGCCTCAGTCGAGGACTCTATCATTTCAGGCTTCCTGGCGGAAATGGAACTGTATTTACCTCGCGTGATGTCTTTCATAGCGCCCGCTGACGATACCCATCAGAATACTGCAAGGAATCATCGAAAAGCTGGAGAGGCGGAGAGCGATGAGTTCACTCGCTGCGTTGTTCCGTCAAGAGGAGGTTCAGGGGTGGATCGCCGAACAAAATCAGAGAATCGACGAGACTTTCCGCACGATGATTGTAAGCGTCCTGAGCCCGTGCGCTGGCTATTCTCGTGACCTCTGCCCAGATCCGAATCCTAGTTGCACATGCGCGTCAAATGACAGAGACCCGGGAAAGGCAGGAACATGCGCTGCATGAGATACTCGCCGAGATCCGCTCGCATTTGAACAGCGAGCCCGCGATCGACTCCGGCCTTGTCACGGCGGCTCTGGATTTTGTTACGCCAGTACCTGAAACCCTGTCCCCTACCGCATCGCCCAGATCTGCCCGACCATTTCATCACGCCCCGCGACTACCGCCCACTCCTCCCGCGCGACTGTCTTTCACCGGCGTCATACCTCCATCTCCACATCCTCCGTCTCCAGGCCTTCTGTCTGCCCATGGGGGCTTGGTGGAGGCCTCCACCTCGCATGTCGCACCTCAGCCAATTCGCCCAATTTTCACGGAGGAGAACGGGAGAGTCTATGGGAATGCACCGGGGCTCATTGCCCACGTGCTTGAAACAGGTATGCTTCCATCGTCGCACGAATCCAGAATGATCTGACCGGCAGGCAATGAGCATTTTAAACAAGTGATGCTGGGGACGTATCCGGATTACGCAACGCCGCAAGAGTGTTTCGATATATTCGAGCAGCGATTTGAAGAGATTCGGTCGGAGATGGGGCAGTTTGTCAGGCGATCCGAGTGCGTGATCGAAAGCCTCGGCGCGCGCAAGACTCCTGACTAAAGCGGAATTAGGATCGTCGACGTGATAGTCTCGTGGTTGCATACTGTCCCTTCTGATTCGGACATATTCGAGCGAGTGGGGCGGTTTGCGACGAACCATAGGCTCATTGCCGACCACCAGAGACGGATTCTTGAGGCTATTAGAGCCCGCGTGAGTCACCACCACCTTTGTCGACTGTAGTATATAGTTCACTGATTGCCGTTAGACGTTCAAACAGCTAGGACCTCCGGCGCGAGGACCGGCAGTGGAGCCTCTGGATCTAGACGAACTTACCATTGCCTTGACACATATCGAGAGCGATCTGTATAGGCCAGTTAGTTGGATCGACTACTTGTCGTACGCCAGAGGCTTATCTTCCCGTCTCGACGTCTTGCTGTCCACCCACGCCAAGATGACTCGCTGGGTCAAATATTCCGTTCTGAAACACGACGATATTCAGGACAGGGCCGACGCGATGAAGAGGTTTGCCGAGGCAGCTGAAGTGAGTAACCCGCTTCCGGGTGGACGGGTCAGTGATGAGTTCGCAGGGGTGTCGCAGGAGGCAGAACTACAACTCCATGGCCGCCATTGTTGCTGCACTGGATTGGAAGGTGAAGCCGATGTCCGACCTGCCGCGGACCATGGCCGTTGTATCCAAGGAGACACGTGCCACGTTCGAAGAAATGTTTAAAATAACCGATCCAGGACATGGACTACAAAGCGTACCGGAAGATCACACAGAAGAAGACGAATGCTGAAACTTGTATTCCATGGTTCAGTGCGTTGATTTCATTGGTCGCCCGCCTGTGTCGGACTCAGCCGTTGTTCAGCCGCACAACTGGATGATACGACAAAATACCTCTCACAATATCCGAGGACAGTGGGCGACCTGATCAACTTCGAACGCTACCAGCGCCTCGCCCTTAAACTGCCGATGAATTCAGCCCAAACGACCGTGGAGGGCCATCGGCAGGAGCGGCATATCGCGTATTTGCGCCATCAATTCGAGAATGATGTCTATGATGATGAGGCCGAAGCTCAGCGCCGGCGCAAGCTCAAGAGGAAGGAGGAGGTCGACCTACTGGAATCGCAAAAAAAGCCTCAGGGACAACGGCTTCCAAAAAAAAAAAATAATAATAATTCGGGGGAATGGACGCGTATCCCGAACGTCTGAGGTCCAGCGCGTCGGCTTCATTGATGATTGGAGTCGGGAATATCTGTAATATCCGTAATTTGTATATCTATGAGTAACATTCTGTAGTATGAAGTATTCTCACTGCGAGGGAAGTCAGTGATGAAAGGGGTTAGGATAATTACATACCAGAGCATGCCCCAAGAGTGGGAGAGACACGACTTGAATTGAAATCGGAATCAAACGGAATCAAACAGGGGCTCGGGTTCTGATCCATTGATAGCCGGAGGGACCTAAGCAGCACTGAAAAGATCCAGCGTCGAGTTGGTCCCCGGCTTCTCAATAGCAAGTACGGAGACCGGAGCCACGAGCGTTGTGGGAAAGGGTAGGGGTTTGAGGGGGTTTGTATAGGCTGACATGGCCGGTAAGTATCGGGACGAGTACGGGATCCAAGATTCCACTCGTGCGAGGATGTCCAGAGGATACTACATGGGCCAGTTCAGATTTATAAGATTTTTTACTAGTGCTTTGTGCAGAGGTTACGTCCAGTATGTAACTGACAAGATGCCATCGAGGAGGCGCAGTATCCTCGACAGAACCTCGAACGACAGCCAGAAACGAAAGACTGGAACCTTGAGGGATGGATCCAAGCCAAGCGAAGGTAGTGAGTCTATGAGTGAGGATCGAGACCAGCAAATGCCATATTGTCGCCTGCGCGAAGTGAGTGCGAGGTGGTGATGGGACGCAAGAGGGTGACAGCTGGCGGTGCTAGGCTGGTGCCGGAATGATGCGACCGGTTGATCGATCACGAACTCAGATAGGGCTGCCCACCAATGGTGGGCCAATATTGGATTAATGTGGCACCACTGCCTCTCCGCGGTATAATCCTGATGCAGGAGTGATACATATACGCAAGTTAGTTCAACGGATCTGCACGAGGGTGGCTCTAACTGTTAAAGGGCTCGGAAATCTAACATCCAAATGAATCACATCTAGCCAGCGTCAAGATTTCGTTACTGTTAATTAACAGGGGATTTATTTCACTTGTTTTGAGTTTCTTTCTTCTAGTTCAATGAAGTCACCTTAGTGGATGATAACTGTGGGGGAGGCCGCTACCTCCGATTCCCGAACACAGCATTAGTGTCTGTGTCGCCAGAGGTCAGCATTAGACAGCTTGCGCAAAAGCCATTGGAGCCATAACATGGCTTATTTGGCGTGCACACGAATGGCTCCACCCGCCAAAATATGACGTCAATGGCCAGTGGGGCCATTGGCCTGGCATTTTGGGGCGGGTGGAGCCATTAGGTTGCGCACGCCAAATAAGCCACTGATTGGCTCCAATGGCTGGTGTGCAAGCTGTCTATAAAGCGGGTAAGGCCGACAAGCGGCACAGCCCGCTACCAATTAATTGTTGGGGTCTTTCAAGCTGATTTAAGTTTTGTGCAGATGTATACATCAAACCTTTGCAAATTTCACCAAAATTCCTTGTGCACAGAGTTCAAGGCCATGATACATATCAATATTAAATAATGGTGGCCCAACGCTCGCTCGGTTCGCCGTCGTGGGCGTCCCGCGACGGCGACCAGTTCACATTGGGCCACAGGAAATTGCACTTGACTGTTCAACTCTCTACCTTGATTTCTGATTGCTCAACATCCTCATGTAATTTAGGTGCATGGATGAGATTTTTCTTTGTTTTGTGTGGGTGGGCACTGAAGCAGTTGCTGAGCTCTCATTTTCAAAGAGATGACTCAGCATATTTACGAGTGTGGCGGCGGCAATCATCGGCACACAGCTCGGCTGGTAACAAGCCGGAGAATTTTGGCAGGAGAATAGGTGCTTCCGCAAAAAGGCTGACGAAAATGTGATCGTCCGCCAAAATGCACTTTGATGGGGCGCCCTATAAGAACCCGTACCTAAAGGTAGCGGGAATTAGGGCTCTCATACAGTGGCGGCAAAAAATAATGCCCGTGGCTCGTTTGGGCTCATTTCTGAGTATAATCACTCCGAATAAAATTCTGACATGAACCTTGATCAATTTCAAAAATTGGAGATGGTTAAACACATATCTTAATTGGTCAGATATTCCGCAATAAAATGAATAAGGGGCTTCTGAAAAAATGACTTTCTGGATTTGTACAGGATCGGGAAATGGTGAATATAGCGTGAAAGTACTTGCAAAGGCGACCCTATCCATATTTTGGATCACCCAGATTGATAGGGTTTTAGCCTCAGAATGTCCACTGCAACATGGCCATTTTGAATATTTTCGGGCCATTTATCTTTAAAATATTCAAAATGACCGTATTGCAGTGGACATTCTGAGCCCCAAACCCTATCAATTTGGGTGAGCCAAAATATGGATAGGGTCGCCTTTGCAAGTACTTTCACGCTATATTCACCATTTTCCGATCCTGTACAAATCCAGAAAGTCATTTTTTGAGAAGCCCCTTATTCATTTTATTGCGGAATATCTGACCAATTAAGATATGTGTTTAACCATCTCCAATTTTTTGAAATCGATCAAGGTTCATGTCAGCATTTTATTCAGAGTGATTATAGACAGAAATGAGCCCAAACGAGCCGCGGGCATTATTTTTTGCCGCCACTGTAAGACCCGTACCTTACGGTAGCGGGAATGGTCTAGAAAGTTGCCATGTCGACAAAGATCACGGCAGATGCAGCCGTGGAACTGCTTACGCAAAAACCGCTGACGAAAATTGTTTGTCCTTGTAATGAAAATGTGATCTGCTGCGAGAGCTGTCAAAACGGGCGCCCTATAGAAACCCTTACCTAACGGTAGCGGGAATTATCCAGATCTTGCCAACGTAGTACCGAGTCGTACCCACCTTCGTGAGTCCGTAACTTCGCTTAAAGTTGCGAAGTTTTGTCACTTTGATGGAAAGTCGTGAAACCTCGTCACATTGGCGAGTTTCCAGGAAAGTTCGTGAGAAGTACAACCCACACAAACCAAACACATCAATCCGTCCATCATTCTCTGCCACTCAAGTCTCTGCCAATTTTTTTTCATATAGATACCTTGCTAACCCTAACCGCTAACCGGTAACCCTAACCACTAACCTCTAGCCACTAACCACCTAACCTGAACCTAACCGGCCCATCTCGGCAAGCTGTTGATACACATCACTCCGTGATGTGCCGAGGAGTCGCCGCTTGACAAGTCCAGAATACTAACTCACAAACTTTCACAGAAAGCTATCAAAATCACGAGCTTTCACGGATTCCCATCAAAGTTACAAAGTTTTGCAAAACTAGCGAAGTGACGAAGTCACAAAAATGGCGTGGACTCCGTAGTACCTGTTTACTCTGCGGTGGAGCCTGCTGTGCTACTGACTGCGGGGATCACGCCCTTGGCGTAGATGAGATGACTCCCCGAAAACAAGAATGCACCGCCTCCACCTTGGTCTGAATAATATAATAGCTGATCCCAACAACGACGTGTCCCTGTTTACGATACAAACAAGTGATGTAATGCAAAACGGGGATAAATGAAAGGTGCATATAAAATGAATATAAAATGGTTTCTACATGCGGGCCCTCCGACCCTACCACACCGTTGGGTTCTTTCCTGGACTCCCGGGGATCCCGACCGCCTGGCCTAAGTACAGCTCCATCTATCCAACGCCCCGGCGAATCCAACAAGGCTTCGTGGATCGGGGCGATCACGCTCGCTACTTAAGGATGTCGCATCTGCTCCTGTTAAGAGAGAAGCGGGTTCGACTCCCGCCGAAGCCATAGTTGAGTGATTGTTACCCTTTTCTCGCGAAAAATTGCGAGTTACTGTCTTTCAGCGTGCAGAGGATATTCTACAACCCATCCACCTCCCTCTCCAGATTCGAGTCTGATCCAGAAGGACGCGCACTCGACGAACCCAGCGCAACAGCCACATTCGTAAAGCCCAAATTGCTGCGCTCAGCACAGTGACTTATTCAACCGCAAGGCTTCTCAATCAAGTCGTCGTGGACTAATGTAGGTCACTCTCGTCCGGTAACAAATGTTCAGCGAGAGGAATTTTACGAGAGAGAATGCGGGTTCGAGCCCCGCCGACGCCGTGTCTGTCTTCTGCTGGATCATTTTTGCGCGACGCACCGGCCCCTGGGATTCGTCTCACAATCCCCTTTGGTAATTCCAGTGCCCACCGAGACACTCACCCCACAACACCGAATTGACCATTAATTATCTGGGCGCCAGGGTAAATATCAGATCAATTAACTGCCCCGATCCCGAGACCGATCACCTGTGTTCCTTTTCAGCGAGGCCCGCATCCATAAGCTGGGAGAACAACTAATCACAGCTTTGTGGACCAAGGTAGGTCGCTCTCGTCCCTTGCGTCTTTGGTCGCCGACTGTACGAGAGAGACGCGGGTTCAAATCCCGCCTATGTAAGCTCTGAATTATCAGGGAAGATTTTTTGATTTTCTTTCGTAGCCATGCTGCTCACCCCAAGTTATCTGAAAAACTGGGCGCAATTTTAGTAAGGTCCTCCATCCCGCAGCATAAATACACCTGGCCGAGCGATTTACTCAACCCGCATTAGTCACCATATGTGCAGTCCCCAGAATTTCAACTCCGCCCAGTACTCTCCTCAGATCACGGAGTTCACGAGAGAGATGTTTACTCAACGTCCTAAGTCTTTTAACAAGGCTTCGTGGATCGTGGCGATCGCTCTCACAGCATTAACGACTTGTTCCATCTTTAGAGAGCCGTGGGTTCGACTCCCAGCGAAGCCGTCCCTGATCCTGAATTTCTCTTTTGGCCCGCGGTCCTTTTGCAGATATCTGGTCCATTTTCCTCGCCGCAACAGCAACAATTCCGAAGTCACGGCGTCGTGGACGAAGCTCAAGGACCCTGTGTATTCCGAGGCCGCGTTGTTTGACCGCGCTGTCTACCCGTGGATCACGACTGTGGATTTAGTCAACACACCGCGTCTTACAACTACAAGAAGGCATCTCGTTCCGAACAGGTCTTGTAATGTTCCCCATGCGCACGAAGCCCGACCCCCTCGCTGCCTCATTGTACATCGGAATTGCAGATCTCTCGACATGGGCTATCTTGCTGAATTCAGATACGAGAAAGAGAGATGCGCCCGCCGGAGCCGTTCCGCGGTCGCTACTTGTTTTCATTTTCTAACTGCACTGCACCCCTGATATTGGTTCTCGGACATCGCATCCCACCGCTTTGTAGCATCTCTATTATAGATACATGTACCTGATTCACTCAACATCCCATCTCCCGTACTCAAGGCGTCGTGGACCAGGGTCAGGTCACACTTGCTCTGTGATACTGATAGGATGTACCAGGAGGTTACGAGAGAGATGCGGGTTCGACCCCCGCCGACGCAGCGTTGCTGGAGTAACAGGACCTTTTTCTCCTACCTCCTGCCGCATTCTCATCTCGGAGATTCATCGAATATGTGCGTGTTTCGTTTGTGGCGTCTCTGCAACATTCAACCTGCTGAAGCAAGAAAGTGCGTCGCGCGTGATTATAGAACAACGTTTATTCCTTCGACAATCCGCTGTCTATGCCGCACGCAGTCCGCCTCGCCCACAGAGCATCAGTACGTTCAGACCGCGAAGGAGGGAGCAACGGATAAACGGACGCAAAGCGAAAAGCGAAACGGGAGCAATGCCGAAACAGAAGCCCCAAAGGAAGAACGAGGAAAACACAATGCAGAAACTTAGGGGCGTAGCGCGGGGAGGGGCGCGTACTTACGGTGGTAGACGCACTCGGAGAGCGGGCGGAGGACGCGCATGTGGAGCCCGCGCCGTCTGCGCGCTCTGCGGGCGCTTGGCGGTGTTCAGCGCAATATGCCGAGCCCGGTGTCGTTCTGTGTGCGCCCGCCGCCAATGTTCCTTGCGCACTTGACGCGCACGAAGGTCCGCGACCGCGGGATAGATGACCGCGCGCGAGGTCGAGCACCCATGGCTGCGATCGCTCGTGACGCACACGGGGGCGCCGCCTCGCGCGTGTGCGCACTTACGCCCAACTCGCGCGCGTGGTGGTGAGCGGCCGGTGGCGCTGCGGCGACCAAGGCGACGCAGCGGCTGCATGACGAGATCATGCTCGATGTCGTCAAGTACCAGAATGAGATGCGCAATCGCGGGCGGAAGGGGCGCCGCGTCTTCGATCTGAGGGAGGCGGAGGGGGAGGGAGGAGGAGGAGGAAGAGGAGCGGCCCAGCGCCAAGCACAGGAAGGTCGACGGTGCGAAGAAGGGGAGAGCGTCGACTGGCGACGACAAGAGCGTGGTTGAGCAGCCAGTTAGGGCGAAATCAAGGAAGAGCGAGGTGGCGTTGAGGTTGTATCCTTCTGCTCCTGGGTCTGCGTGCATTGAACGTCATCCGACGAGCTAGCGGATGCACGGCGCGTAGGCGGGGGGCGCACCAGGATGCGCGGGAGAGGCACGGCGCAGAGAAGGGATGGTCAGGGAGGCGTAGGCGCGGAAGTGCAAGGCGCCGGCGATGAACGATATCGTTGTGGTGTGGCCGGAACCGAGAACGAATGTCACGCATCATCCACCTAATGTGTCATCCGGCGTATTCCGGGGCCCGGCCTTGAGCTTTATGTGCCCCGTTAATCATGAAAATCGAGGACTTTATAATACATGTCCCAATGCTCTAGCAGGCTTTGTCAGTCTTGCCCCACTCGCCGAGAAAGCGCCACCCTTGCGCGCGGCAAAAATAGGCTTTAACACGATTGAAGTCGCCCCTTTCGATTGCGCTCGACGCATCTTCGAGCGCGAGAAAATCGAGGACTTTATAACACATGCCCGCTGCGGAAACTCTCGGATTTTAAAGCTTACAAGGACTCTAGAGCGGCGAGCCCCTTTGTTCGATGTTGAATTCACGGTTCAATATTGGCTTGGCTGGCACACAACTTCACAACTTCCGACTGCATCGATCAGGAGAGCGCATAAATATATTCAAAACCAAAGCTCTTAAATTGAGGCGTCATGGATCAATGTAGATCACTCTTGTCCTTTGGTAGGGCCACCCGGAATCTACGATAAAGATGGGGGTTCGAGCCCCGCCCGGCGCCGACGCCGTGGGGGCCGTACGTCATTGGGTTGGTTGTGATCCCGCCACGCATGCATTTCAACCCGGCGTAGCAGGGATCTATTATCTCTCCAATCCTATACACCCAGGCGACCCGTGCACACGGTACACCTCTTCCCCTGACATTCACCCCTGCGCCCTGGTCGAAATCCCCGCGCGACATTCCGCCATCCATCCTGTTTCTCCACCAGTTAAGACCCCTATCCATGACCTCGTGGACCAATGTCGGTCGCTCTCGTCCGTTGGATGTATGACTTCAATACTCTACGAGAAAGATGCCGGTTCGAATCCCGCCGTGGCCGTTCGGAGGAAATACTCCCTTTGTCGCGGCGGGCTTCCAGCTGAATGTGTGAATGGCGTAAACCGAGATATAATCAACGCCCCAGGGCGTATTACAAGGCTTCTTAGATCGGGGTGATCCCTCTCGCTGCCTGGATGGTATTCCCGCTATGGAAGAGAGCACCGGGTTCGACTCCCGGCGAAGCCATGCCATTGCATACTTTATCTTTTTTTGCCTCGGGAAGAACTCATGTAGGTGTTCAGAACGGTGCATAGACTTATCCAACGTGCCAGTACATATCGAGGAGCGGGCCTACATACATATATCCTTGGGACAGGCCAAGAAAATGCAAGGCGGGATCGAAATCCCGTACGAGCTTCGACGTGCATTCCTCTTTGCCCAACAGTTAGCACGTATATCCAAGACCTCGTGAACCAATGCAGGTCGCCCTCGCTCATTATATCGGTCGGTCAAGGAATACGAGAAGAGATGCGGGTTCGACTCCTGCTGGGGCCATTCATGGTACAATTTCGGTTTTTTTTTTGGCGCCGGGGCCCTTCTCCAGCCATCAAAGACCCTGCGAAATTTGTAATGGGGATACTGTAGGCAGCCAAAAAAAGATCAAATATGTTACGCACAGCCTCGGCGGGATTCGAACCCGCGTCTTTCTCTGATAAACTCGTTCATACCCCTAATGTAACGAACGAGAGTGATCTGCATTGGTCTACGAGGCCTTGGGCAGCCTCCGACCCTACTACCACACAATTTTTCTTCATATTTGTCGTCCCCGTCTTCTACCTTTGCATCGTCGTCTGAACCATAGTCGAAGTCGTTCATATCATCTACGAATTTGTCCTTCTAGCTCATGAACCCAGGCGCAAACAGGCTTTTACCGGAGGCGGCCGCCAGGAGGGGACCGGTGGGAAGCTAGTTTTCGGAGGGCTTTGCAAGTCTATGACGGCCCTGCTCTGGGCGCAAAGGTGGCAAGAGTGCTCTGCTTGATTGGATCATCGGTGCGTGGCGTAATTATCTAATCAAGCGAGTGCCGTGGCGCTTGCTTGGCGCCTGTTGATCTGTTGAACCTTTGATTCTTTGAACTTATGACCTCACAATACTTTTGAATCTGGATTCTGACCGAGGGTCCCTTGGGCGATATGTTCATTCCCCAGAGTGTTCGCCTCCCATGAACGGGCAGGGCGAAAGTGACATTTCGCCATTGCAAGTGCCGCAGACTGCCGCTGCAAAATTTCAAATTGCCGCTGCATGTGGCAATGCTGCCGCTGTGCGTCACACTGCCGCAGAGTCACGCAGTTATTGCCGCAAACTCATTGAATCACTGCCCACGGCTGTAATGGGTCCCCAAACCAACTACATTCGACAATAAATCAGTGAATACATCTGCTCGGTTCAAGGTGTCCCTTTACTTCTTTTGAATTCTACAGCTCAGCACCGGGGACGTTTAACTTCTACCCTGACTAACACTTAATCTAGGCAAGAATTAACGCGACGACAAGGACGAAAAGAGAGGAGAACAGCCCTGGAAATGGATCCCGACTCGCGGATCCCGTGCAGTTGAATTCCAGAGCATCGTATCTGGATGAGTTGACCAAAATGAACCAACAGAGGAACGAAGGTTGAAACAAGTTTCATCAGCCTATGTTGGGGGATTTCGCAGTCTTTGACCTTTCGGCGACTCACTTTGGACCTCCCTGACTCTCAACTTCATCCAAGGTATCCATAGTGGCCGAGATAAACCCCGATGAGTATGTGTTCATTCGGCAGCAATTTCCGTTTAACTCGGGCAAACTTGTGAATGAGAGGTTTTCGCTCAAACAATATGTATACGACCTCAATTCAAGTCATTCGCTTGCATAATTTCAAAAATATCCGAGGCATGTTGAGTAGCGGCAGCGAACGTTGCGGCGCAGTGGCTGTGTAATTGCCGCTGCACCCAGTACCGCAAGACGTGTTAGACTGAGTTTCGGGCCGGAATTTCAGATATCCGAGGCCTCTGAGAGCATGTGGTCAGTATATGATGGGTTGAACGAGCGTAGCATGCGTAGAGCTACAGATATTAAAAAGACAATTTTAGAACTGTTGAAAGATTGCCGCTGCATGCCAAAAGATTGCCGCTGCAGAGTGGCTGTGCTGCCGCAGACCGACCGTTTTGTTCACCGCGAGCGAAAGAACCCATTGTATCGATTTTGGACACTCGTTTCGGTTCAGGATCGTATGCATTGATCTCTTGCGCCATTAATGTCGGAACTCATTTGAATCATGCTGGTGCTATCCGGCGCCGCCGACACCCTTTTAACGGCATCCGTAAGCTCGAATAAACTTCTAATGGGAGCTCTTCGCTCGCACAGGATATATACGACGTCAATTGAAGTCGTTCCACTGCATAATCAGAAAATATCGAGTATCGGCAGCGAACATTGTCGCTTCAGTGGCTGTGTAATTGCCGCTGCACGAGGTGCCGTATAACTTGTGGGACTGAGGTTTGGGCCGGAATTGATGATATTCGAGGTCTCTGAGAGCATGTGGTCAGGATGTAAGAGGTCGGATGAGTGTAGCGTATGCAGAGCTAAAGATATTGAGGAGATCAATTTTGGAACCGTTGAAAGATTGCCGCTGCATGCCAAAACATTGCCGCTGCAGAGTGGCTGTGCTGCCGCAAACCGACCGTTTTGGTCACCGCGAGCGAAGGAACCAGTGGTATTAGTTTTGGACTCTCGTTTCGGTTCAGGATCGTGTGTATTGATCTCCTGTAAAATTATTGTCGGAACTGATTTGAACGATGTTGGTGCTGAGCAGCGCCACCGCCGACACGTTGACGGCGTCCGTGAGGTTAAAATATTTCCAGACCGTTCATGAAGTACTCAAACTAACGGGAGTTGATCTATAAAGCATCCGGTAGATCCCGTGGAGACTGAATCAAGAGTTGCTCTGCCTTGGCGCCGACGAAGAACTTCCTGTGTGAAGGCGGCGTTGCGGCGAGATCTGCCTTCTTGATGAGATCAGTGCGGAGGGAAGAAGATATGTGGGACGGAAATATGTGTTTCCCCAATTTTGAGCATTGCATTCCCGAGACCCGTTGAAGGCAACGGCGAAGGCGGTAGGAGCTGACGGGCCCAATGCTCCTCGCAGAGTGATCAACGACCATTCTCGTGGTGTGCCGACAGGAAGGCTCTGAGAGGATCGGAAATAAATCGAGTGCTCACTGTCTTGTCCAGCGAGCGGTTACTCTCCACCAACTGCGCTGGCCAGATGCCCGACTGCCGTTGCATGGTTGAATTATTGCCGCAGCAATGTCACATTGCCGCGGTGTCACGCCAAGATTGCCGCAGACGACTTTGAGACTGCCGCAGACAATGAGCACGACTGCCGCAGCATGCATGAAGATTGCCGCAGCAAAGTCGAAAATTGCCGCTGCAATTCTTGAAAACTGCCGCTGCAAACATTTACTCGTGTTTGGTTGCCGCAGACTGCCGCTGCAAAGAAATTTATTTCATGTTTTTGACGGTCTCAACGCTTGATCTTCAGTGTTATTCCGTCGCCATTGTGTTTAGCATACACCTATATATCGTGCTGCATACTCAGTTCGGTCGAATTTGGACTTCGAGGCGAGTTCAACATGTGCCGCAAATGTGCCTGCCGCTGACTGCCGCTGACATTGCCGCTGCATGCGGCAAAAGCAATGCAGCGGCAAAATCCCTTTGCCCCCCATGAACAGTAGTCAAATTCAACCTCTTTCTCGTTGTCCTCTGAATGCTCTGTTCAGTGAGTCTCCGTGTTTGAAACATCCGGGGTTGTTACAGTAAGTTGAAATCTTAGCCATCGGTCACTTTTTGTTAACAAGGATTTTCCAAACATCGATTCACTAGGACAGTACAACCACACGGTCTCTTCAAGCCTCTCCATAAAACCCTAAGCACGAATATCCGGGACTTTCTTTGCGCGGCCTGTTACAGCATTGCCCTGCGGACGTGTCAACGAAGATCGCCTCTGAATTGTAAAGAAAAAAGCACATCTCTTTCCGTCAGACGCAAGAGAAGCCTTCTCCATTTTTGACACAGCAGTCAATGAAGTTTTGCGCCGGGCCCATGAGAGGACTGCCAATGAGCTGACACTGAGGCTGTAACACCCGTTAGAAAAGGCAATTCCAGTGGGGGTAAGAGTAAGTACGTACCGGGGGAGGAGGGACGAGTACCCCTCCTGCTTGGGCACAGCACTGCTGGGTGGTCGCCGGGTCGTATTCGCCTTGTCTGGTGCACTTGCACAACCACTGTTGCTGCTGCCCTTTTACGCCGGATAAAACGGCGAGGAGAGTGAAGAGGGAGAGGTTTCGCATGTACATGTTGAGCTTTTCGAATGTGCTTCGATGAGGGATGTGGTGATGTGAGTTCTGGTTGGATATTGCCTTTATATCTTTCCGTAGCCATGCGCACGTGCAAGACATAACAAATAGAATGACCTCGTACCTCCATTAGACTCGGGGTACACACAACTTACCGCTATGAACGTTCGAATTACTTGGGAGACTCATGATGAGAATCCCGCCTTTCAACTGGACGACATTCAGCGGTCTCGTCTCATTGCTTCCGAGGCAGAATGAACAACACTCCGATGACCTATTCGCTATTTGCGATCGAGTTTGAAAGGCCGGTTGAAGTGCATCGGCACGATGGGGAACTACATTTGGCCATGGAACTCATTGCAGGCGTTGTACGCCATATTTCATTTAGCGAAGAATTGGCTCGCGCGAAGCGCGCAGAAACCTCCATGTTTCCAATTTGGGATTGTCCTATGTGCGAATCTCAGGCACAATGAAGTCAATGACCCAAGCTAGGGTGGGGTACTCGCGACCGACTCAGGGCTCCGGAAGGCACCAACCTTGGCCCTCAGCACGCAGCTAGGGTTTATTGTGTTTATTGCATTTTCCTATAGCCGCACCTTGCGTGATCATGGTACATAGCATAGAGAATGACAAAAAGAGCGACAGATGTATATTGCCGCCGCCAGTCAAGGGGAAGTAAGCCTCATCATGTAGCGGATAGCGCCGGGAACCATCTCAACGCCGGCATTTGGGCGACACTAGTCAGACCAAATATCAACATTTTTCTTGTTTTTGAGATTTTGAGTGGGGAAAAAATAACCAGATATTTGGTCTGATTTTATTCGCGCATCAAAAGCCATAAGTCGGCCTTTCTGATTAGGACAGTCCCAAAACGGAAGCAAACCTCGTGACCTCATCTGCCGCCTTCTTGCAGCGCGTCTCGACGCGTCCTCTGAGCCGTTCTATGGCCGACTTTGGCGTGTTTCTCACCTGGGCAGAGCCCACCGTGCCCAACTGTGGACTCTGGGTGATTGATTTATTATATAAATGAAAAGGAAATGGTCGTGTACTGGTGGGTTGGGTGGTAGATGGTCCAAGAGGTTCCAAAAATTGTTTAGAGCAGTACAGATCCAGCTTCGGAGGAGTACGACTTATTCCACATCGATTGGCGGCGGGCGCACGAAGAAAAGTCCAGAATGTGATGGAAGACAGCGGTAATTGTAGAAAATCGGTGGGGCACGTGAATAGGTGTGTGATCTCAGCCCGAATGCGTCGGCGAGGGCGGGAATCACAAAAAACACGTGAAACCGACGTGTCGCGAAGGAAATGGAACACGTATCGGTGTGTTTGTCTCGGAGGGTTAATCTGACCGATTCGGCTGATTCAGAGCTTAGCAAGGCGCCTGGGTCCTAAATACACACTCTCTGCTCGATTCCAAGTATTCATATTGACGGAGACCTCCGGCCTGTAGAACGTCATTGTATGCAACCACCACAGGTATCGGAGAACCCCGACAGTCGAGGAAGGTGATTCAGTTCACGCCCAAGTCTTCAAGAATCAAGGCATCAAAAAGTTCAGAATATAGAAATATAAATAATATTCCAACATGTATCAGGGGATAGTCTAAGCTACACTACTCGGGAAATGTTAGATCTCAAGTTGCATGTTGCAATGTGCCAACCTGCCTAGTTGTTTATGATGAGTTGTCGCTTTCTGAAGTTGTAGAACCACAAGTTGCAGTGCCTTGAAGTTGTGTATAAAACTAGGGGTGAGAGTGAAGCTGTCTTCAGCCCTCAAAAAAAAATTATCTAGGTCCGCGGCAAAGTTGTTCGAAGAACTTTTTGCACAGTATATCGCCCATACGGAACAAATGCCGCACCGCACAATCACCCCCATCACTTCTCTTTCAAATACACTTCGGTCATGTGTCAGCCCCCTGTTCTTCCGTTAATGAATAGTTGAACCTGAAAATTTAATATCAACTCCACAAAAGAGGGTGCGAGGCCAAGAAGTGGCCTAGCAGCCGCTTGTTATCCCTGTAAATGAATGTTTGACCAATTCTTGGCCACACAAAAATATTTCTTTGCTTAGCCCACGGAAAGCTCTTGGATGTGTATTCACTCCATACGATCCGTGCGATGTTGGAAATTCCAGTCATAGTTGATTGAAGTCGCGCATTTCTACTGAAACATTCCATGGCATGGGGAGGAGGGCCCTAATCGCTGCCCATTCGGAGTTGGCGGAGAGCGGTCGTTACGAGACCTCTGGTTTGCCTTGTCGATGTCTGAAATCCGCGAAATTATTCAATCAAACTGTGGTTCCAGGTTTACCTGAGAGTGCCTTTCGATAACCGAGATCCTTGAGCGTGGGTTCGAATGTTCAACCGGGGATCTCGAGACAGGGAGTCATCCGATTCTCAGTGCAACAACTGAATCGGGCGCATAAGAGTCGTTGGCCTGGCCTCTGGACTAAATCTACATCCCTGATGGTTAAAGACGTGGACCGAGCTGACATCTATGTGTTCGAGACCTTCACTGTGTTCCGGCCCTATGTAGTCAGACCTGGCCGAGTTGTGCCTACGGCATTCTACATGGGTCTACCCCCGTAGACCCAGTGTGCCTACGCGACATCGACCCAAAAAAGGCGAGGTTCACCTACGTCATTCTACGTGACGTAGTCACACCGTAGTCAGACCCTCGGGACCTGCGTCTACGTCGGTCTACATTGGCCTACCCACCTCGATCCGCCTCGACCCACCTCAAAATAATTATTTACCCTCATTTTGAATGTCAGCTACTCTTTCAACTTCTCCCGCTGCGTGGCTGGCCCAATTTAGACTAACTGATCGCTGGATAATGCCGAGCGATGCCAGTACACAACAAAGGTAAATATCGGATATTCAACCTGAACATCAATGTGTGAACCACGCAATGCCATCTTTGGGGCATTAATTAAATTTTTGGTCAGCTATGTGTGCCTATATAAGATGGGGGTGAGCCTACCTCAGCCTACGTGAGCCTACGTGGGCCTACCCGCGTAGACACATGTAGCGACATGTCTACCAGCTGCGCCTACCTTGGGTAGGCCGAGGTAGGCCAAGGTAGTCATACAGGTGTGCCTACGGTCTGTGCCTACGCGTGTAGGCAGACCCTCTGACTACAAGGGCCCGGAACGCAGTGCTTGTATCTAGATGAGTGGCTATTTTTTGTATTTCTTCAATGTCAACCGAGAATTGCCGAATTGCTGTGTCACACCGATCCATGAAAGCAGGGGCAAATTCATCTCAGGCGGTGGACGAATTTCTGTTCTTTCCCCTCTAAAGAACTGAGCACATCGAAAGACACATTATTGACAGCGTTACTTTCTCCGACATACAATATTCTTTGGTCAAATCGCCGCAGACTTTAACTCCGTCGGCGTCCTCTGTGTTTTGAAGTTGCCGGCTTTCGATTCCAGGTCACATTTCCTAGGCTGAACCCACCCTCAGTCGTCGCAGCCATCTCATAATGTCGCACTTCCTTTGATTCCGGTTGTCTGGTGTCTGGTGTCGCCCAAATGCGGGCGTTGAGATAGTTCCCGGCGCTATCTGCTACATGAGGCTCAACCGGCCTTTCAAACTCGATCGCAAATAGCGAATAGGTCATCGGAGTGTTGTTCATTCTGCCTCGGAAGCAATGAGACGAGACCGCTGAATGTCGTCCAGTTGAAAGGCGGGATTCTCATGTCTCCCAAGTAATTCGAACGTTCATAGCGGTAAATTGTGTGTACTCCGAGTCTAATGGAGGTACGAGGTCATTCTATTTGTTATGTCTTGCACGTGCGCATGGCTACGGAAAGATATAAAGGCAACATCCAACCAGAACTCACATCACCACATCCCTCATCGAAGCACATTCGAAAAGCTCAACATGTACATGCGAAACCTCTCCCTCTTCACTCTCCTCGCCGTTTTATCCGGCGTAAAAGGGCAGCAGCAACAGTGGTTGTGCGAGTGCACCAGACAAGGCCAATACGACCCGGCGACCACCCAGCAGTGCTGTGCCCAAGCAGGAGGGGTACTCGTCCTTCCGCCCCCGGTACGCACTTACTCTTACCCGCACTGGAATTGCCTTTGCTAACGGGTGTTACTTTTAAATGTACAGCCTCAGTGTCAGCTCATTGGCGACCCTCTCGTGGGCCCGGCGCAAAACTTCATTAACTGCTGTGTCAAAAATGGAGGAGGCTTCTCTTGTGTCTGACGGAAAGAGATGTGCTTTCTTTTTACAATTCAGAGGTGATCTTCGTTGACACGTCCGCAGAGCAATGCTGTAACAGGCCACGCAAAGAAAGTCCTGAATATTCGGGCTTAGGGTTTTAAGGAGAGGCTTGAAGAGACCGTGTGGTTGTACTGTCCTAGTGAATCGATGTTTGGAAAATCCTTGTTACCAAAAAGTGACCGATGGCTAAGATTTCAACTTGCTGTAACAACCCCGGATGTTTCAGACACGGATCTCACTGACCAGAGCATTCAGAGGACAGCCAGAAGAGGTTGAATTTGACTGCTGTTCATGGGAGGGATAGGGAGGCGAACACCCTGGGGGATGAACATATCGTCCAAGGGATCCTCTGTCAGATCCAGGTTCAAACGCGTTGTGAGGTCATAAGTTCAAAGAATCAAAGGTTCAACAGTTCAACAGGCACCAAACAGTCCCACGGCACTCGCTTGATTGGATCATTGACGCCATGCACCAATGATCCAATCAAGCAGAGCATTCTAGGCACCTTCGCGCCCAGAGCAGGACCGTCACAGACTTGTCTCTAGCATTCACTCGCTCTGCCTTTGCAAAGCCCTCCGAAAACGAGCTTCCCTCGGTCCTCTCCTGGCAATGCGTCACAGATGATATTAACGACTTCGACTATGGCTCAGACGACGACGCAAAGGTAGAAGACGGGGACGACACATGCCTCAGGCTCTGCAGTTCTGCACAGATCTCCTTCTCCAATATCCGCTGAAGTTTCCATTGCACTGATGTCCTTTCGACATGAACACAGAGCTCATCAGATCTCGCTCAGCCGCCACTGGCCAGCGGCTGCATGAATCGATGAAGTGTCCTGCTATGAGGTGGATGCGTCCTTCCAAGCCCATGCGCTGTGGCTCAATCACCGGATCACTCCCGATCAGTTCCTTGCGGTGCCCCGCACTGCGGGATGTCTGGAACTAATGAATATTCTTATACGAACTACAAAATAAATACGAAGATAATGACTCCCTCCGATCGAGCCAGACATCAGCCCAATTTATTGAACCAGAAAGCCGCACACCCTCCGCACCAAGTGTCATCGTTCGGACGCACGGATCAAATCTCGAACGTTCTGTTCCCAGGAGCCTCGTGGAGAGCGCCTTGTCACCATACGCCCACCATCGATGTCGATTTTGCCGACGCCTTCCGATATCCCGCTTCCGACGAGCCCGCGCTGCTTACCTCTCGACGAGTCCCACCGCGTCGAGGAGCTTTGGTTTAAGGACGGCACACTCGTGCTTGGGGTGGAGCGCTCGATTTTCCGTGTCTATGGTGGTCTGCTGGCGGAAAAATCCCCCGTCTTTCACGATATGCTCGAATTTCCACAGCCTGACGACGCGGAAGTTTTCGATGGATGTCCGGTGGTTCATCTTCCGGACAATGAGCATGATATGAAGTGCTTTCTGAGAGCCCTCTTCGACTTTGAGTGTGTCTGTATATCCCCGTGCAGCGCTCGTCAATTCTCAATTGCACCCAGGTTCTTTCTCCCCTTCCCGGAAGAAACCACTCTTGATACTCTGATCGGTGTTATTCGAATCAGCACGAAATACCAGGTGGATTCTCTGCGCAAACGGGCATTGAAACACCTCTCCTCCTCGTTCCCCCCCACTTTGGCCGAGTATCCCGCTAGCCCTTCTTGGCACATTCCCGGCGCGGAGTGGATCCACGTCGTCAACTTTGCCCGAGAGATGTCGCTCGACTGGATCTTACCCTTCGCCCTCTATCATGTCGTGGCCCATTGCAGGCCGGCCCTGCTACTAAACGGGACTGATGTCGACGGAGTCCACCTGGAGCTTAAGCCCGCGGATAAACTCTTATGTCTCGAGCAGGCTGTCACCATGACCGGAGACGCCTCATCCCAGATCACGGACTGGCTGTGGGAGCCCTTACCCATCCCCGGTTGTTCGAGCGGGTATAATTGTACTAAGGCCAGGATTGCAGCGCGAAAAAATGCAGAGGGGTGGAGGGCACAATTGACGCCTCCCTTGAGGCTCTGGGAACCAGAAGATTGGGACACGCTGAAGGTGTGTCAGCAGTGCGAATCCGCGATGAAGACCCGATGTCAGGCGGCCCGGGAGGCTTTCTGGCAGGGGCTGCCGGGACGTTTCGGGATTTCCGGTTGGGACGCGCTGAAGCAGATGAAAGAGGAGCAGCTCGCGTAGAGTCCCATCTACAATTGTCTTGATTGTCGTTCTCATTTTTTTTTACGTTGAATGCAGGATGCGAATCTGATTACTGTGTGGTTCAGCATACTGATGTTTGAACGGAGCTTGGATTCACCTATATATGTAAGTCCTGCACATCTTCTTTCGGGCTTGCCGCGCCAGAATGCCGTGGACAATTTGAAGTGAGCGGATCGCGTCCATCCAGTCAGCTTTTACATGGCGGGGCGTTTCCGCCTCATCCGACCACTGAGCTTTCAATTCTGATAGGGATCCTTCAGATACTAGCACCGGCTCCGGGTGAGGATTAACGGTTGCTGGTCCGTTCCAGCTTATTTGATCGCGTAATGGTCCGACTCACTGTTCAGCCTCTTAACTCTTCCTGTAAACTGCATCCGTGCCCTATCTTCTTTCACTGCCTGCCTTACCCCTGGAATGAACCGGCATCATCACCGATGTCCGACGTGCCTCACTTCACTGGTGTATAGCCCGTTTCCTTTGGAATCCCTCACCCCGGCCGCGACCGTGTACAACCCACCGTCGCCGAATGCGGAGTCATTCCGCTGCTGATCGTTCTCTTCCTCGCACGGACACGCTAGCTGCCAAGCATTTAGACAACAGCATCCCATCCGGTATCCCAGTCACGGCAGTCCGTTCGCGTTTTCGGCCTACTCAACCCTCTGAATAAATACGAGTAAGTAAGTGCGGCCTGTTCTCCGCGGAGTTCCCGTGAGAGATTGAGTTCAAACATAGAGCAGAGGCGACTCAATCGTGGTGTGTCGCGAAACGGATACAGATGCAAGGGTGATGGATTATCAAGGCGCCAGTCCACATATTTTTGTCGCCGCGGAGTCAGTGGTCGTGTGATATATGTCCCTAAATAGTGATTGAACCGTCATGGCATGCACAATCCGAGGCCACGTATCGTGATACTTGTATCCAATGATACCGAAGACTGAACATCTCCACTCATCAATATAGGGTGGTATTGGGGATAATTGACTAGTGATAATCTACGGTGGGGTAAACGTCCGGGGGAGGAAGACAGGGATGGTGGGACTTCTGGAAATTACATGCACCGTATCAGGTCCAGGTGACTTACTCTGCACTGGAACACACCGAATCCTTCCCGAGCCCCAAGAAAAAAATGACCGGTTGAGTTAATGCGCCAGATGACGCATACTCGTGTGTTCGGCTCATAGAGATTGGACGAGGGCTCCGCACCTTCAACGGAATCTGGGATCGTAGCGGATGGAAACAGTACTTTCCATCCGCTGCCACTGAGCGCGAGAAGACATCAAATCCTTCCCGAGACCAAAAAATCGTGCTCAGCCCACGGCTTCGCCGGGAGTCGAACACCCTGCCTTCTTACGAATCATTGTCATGTACACACCGGGGATGATCGCCCGGATCCACGAAGCCTTGCGATATGAGCTAAGGTCATGAGTAAACTATGTTTACGCCATTCGTACGTTCACTCGCCGCCAAAAAAAACTACGAGGATTTCCAACGCACAGCCCCAGCGCAAAGTACGAGAGCCCCCTGCATTGGGCCCTGAGGTCTCGGGTAAGGGACGGGTAGCGGGATCTCGGTCGGGGATTCAGACCGAGGGGGAATTTCCATGCTGGGGTACCGTGCAAGGCCCACCTGGGTGTGTAGCATTGGAGAGGCGATAGATTTCTCAGATTTCGGATTTAACAGCATGCATGGCGGGACCAAAACCAACGCGCATTTCCAGAGCGTCGGCGGGAGTCGAACCAGCATGTTGCTCGTAATGTCGCGGACGCCGTAAGGACAGGACGGGAGTGATCTACATTGATCCACGACGCCTTGATTAAAGGACTTGGTAGTTGAATATATATCTATGTTGTGCGCTCTATGGTGACGCGCACGCTTGCGCGCTAATCGTGCAATCGGCTCAACATAGACGCCCAACATTCAACTTCAACGGATCAAACCGTCCCGATGCCATCATCTGATGCTGTCCCATCCCGCCGCCACCGTTGTACCCCCTGAGCCCCGTTGCATGCGCCACATGAATGGCGTCTCCGCCCGTCCGACTTCGACCCTGATATCAATCGTTCCTCCAATCAAATCTCGTGTTGTCTTGGATTCTCATTTTATTTCAATTCCTCAACCCTGCCCAGACGTTCTCCCTGGCTATGGCAATCTCGGACTTGTTGTGCCCCCAATCCACGACGTATCCTTGCCGATGCAAGCGCTCAACATTACTCCATCAAACTTAATTACTTTCCTGTATAAATACCTGACCCATTCGCAAAATACTACACTTGGTTATTTTCCCCAAAGTCCTACACTCAGTTTCAACGTCCCCGCACTCGCATTCAGCTCCGCCTCCGTCTTCTATCTCGCTCTTGTCCACACCTACGTCCCCGCCTCCGTCCACGTCTCGTACTCAGTTTATTCGGCCGTTCACTCCATTGCCAGTTTCGGCGCCGGACTTGGTTGAACCACCCGCCTTTTATTATCTCCTCTGTCTGCTTTGAGCCGCTCACCTGTTATAGGTCTGCTCGCGCTTAGCCGGTCGGTAGGCGTTTCAATGGAGTCGGAAGGTGGGTGCAAGCGAGTATTGAACCGTAGCTCAACAGCGGGTTCTGGAGTGTAAGGTTGAACCTGGGAAAGTCTCCGCGGCAGGGCCTACAGCGCGGGATCTCACTCACAATTTATTCACCGATGCCCAGATTATTAACGCCAACCCTCAAATTTTCGAACCGGCGACGGGTAAAGTCGGGTGACACGTTACGTGACGCGCGACACTCTCTTCTCTTTCCTGCCAGTGCCACCATAAGCAATATCGGTCATAGCGGCCAGCGTTTTCGGGCAGCCACTCGAGAGGCCGGTAAAACTGTCTTCCAGGCTCGATTTCCAGCGTGACCCCCGTCAACATGATCTTCCTGTGCCGCCTCGCCCGGCGTACATCATCGCCGCGGAACGCATCCGCGGCTTCCTATACTACCGCCGCCCCTCCCCTACGCACTTCCGTGCCGGCGCCCCCCGCTTCTGTGCCTTTACCTCCCCCACTCTCTGTCCTACCGCAGAGGCATTCGCCGCGTGTACCACCTCCCTGACCATGCGGGCCGCCCCAGGGCCGTCCCCTATCCGCGCCTCTTCCCGGGATCGTGCACTCCGTCTACGCATCGTGTATCCCCCAGCTCGTGCGTGTAAGTGCTCAGGCAACCATCGGAGCTCCACCTCGCGTGCACAGATCTACCCCGGCGCCGCCGAAGCCGCCTCCGGCCTCGTGCGCTTCCAGCACGCGAGAACCTCCGGGCGCACGGCGCAGAATGGCGCGGGCCTCCACGTACGCGTCCTTCACGTTCACGCAGTGCATCTACAGTACCTCCTCAAGGACATCTACCTCCCAGCGCTACGCCATGATTCCATCAACAAACTCGATGCATAAGGGCCCAATTTTCCGGTGTTGCGTGACGCGCTCGGGGAACATATGGGACGGTGGCCGAATCCATTGTATACTTACCGTGAGGGCACCTAACGGAGGGCTAGTAGCGGCGGCTTAAATCTTGAAAATACGAGACACAGAGACCTTGCGCAAGGGGTCGGACGCCTTCCGGGAGACACTATAACTCACGGCGACGATTAAGGTCTCTTCTTTTCTCTACATACACCCTTTCCAACTTCGAAAATATGGGGCTCGAATCCCAACGGGAACCGCGTGCCTGCGAGTGTGTGTGCTACATACACAGGTCCGAACGAAATATCTTTATTCTAACATGATCGGGTCTCAACTCTCAAAATCGCCGGTGACATTGCATTCCAACTCGGATTGCCTTAGGCCAGAATCCCAGTAAAGCAAGCCAAAGAAAGTTGGTGCAAATTTCAAAAAACTTGCCCACAAGATCACACCTTCCGGGAGCAGGAGAGTTCAAAACCGTTGACGGTATGAAATCGAAAGGCCGCGAGATAGCTATATTGACAAAGACAAGATAAACTCTAGTGTGGGTGCAGCAGAGCTTGGCGAGGACTTCCGTAGAAGGAAAAACAGAGGCCGGGATGCCGAGTTATTCGAGGAATCTCATTGAAGATTCGCCCAGACGCCTCACTCCTTGGAGTAAATATCGCGTCAGATCCTCGGGAGATGCCGAACGGGGAATGCCGACTTATCGGCGATCACCCTTATCTCTCTGCTCTCTCATCGACGGGGAGTTCCCAACGAGCTGCAGCTCGAGGCGCTCATCCATCTGCCCCGGGATCCTCCTGGAACCTCCCCTTGACACACCACACTTTGCGCGGTGCCTTGCTCTCCCCATTTCTTGTTGTTTCCAAACATGCCCTAACCTTGATCGCCTCCGCCGTAAACATCGACCACGTTCTGTAGCTTCTGAATAATTGGCTTTGCCCTGAATTACACACCGAAAATTCAAATTACTCGGTGTCGGTACCCCTGTCGATCGCCGAGACATTTGACTCTTGTCGTCCGACCATGGCCACGCTGTTGACTCTGTGCGAGGACCTGCTGCAGCACATTGGCCGCCAGGTGAGTATCCTGTGGTCTTTTCGGCGCCCATAATACCGAAATCTCCGTCCTCAGACCTCTATTCACGAGCAGAAGGCCCTGCGAAGCGTTTGCAGGGATGTCCGACATGCGGTCGAACCGCTGCTGTTTACAGCGACGCCAATCGTGGTCGACATGAGCCTCGAGAAGAGCCTTGCCCAGCTCGAGACACTGGCCAATGGTCAAAGCGTTTAGTCTCGGGTCAGCCGAACGATGCGGATCTCACAGATATCACCGAATGCAGAAGGGACACCAGTGGCTCGGATGGAGGATTTCCTTGAAGAACATCCGCACGGGTGAGTGAGTCCCGATGTCCCGTACAGATCTCCTCCCCTCACTCGGATTCCAGATGGACAATACAGTCGACCGATACCGCCGAGGCGAAGAGCACCATTATGGCGTTCCTCAAGACCATCGACAGCTTGGAGGACTTCACTCTGGTCGACAAATCAGACACAGACGCTCACTACGTATTCTTGGACGTGTCTTCGAATCTGCGCAGGCTCAGTGTCACCGTGGAGACTAGTCTCACTCCGGAGAGCCTACGTTCGAACTGTTACCCTACGGCTCTGCATTGGATGGGTATGATCGTCGGGAAGAGTCCGCAGCTTGAACAGTTGGTCCCGCCGTCCAGATACGCTTGGTCCACCATATGTCCCATTCTACACTCTGCAGACATCCATCTGAAACAGATCTCGGGCGCCTGTGCAACGGAGGAGTTGCTGGCATATCTGGCGTCGTATTCTGGTCTCGAATATCTAACGATCGCGAGCGACACAGGAAAAGAGGCGCTCGCACATGCTTTCTTCGACAGTCTGCTGCAGCACAAGGATTCTCTTCTGGCGCTCATCTGCCCGGCCTACCATGAAGGCGAATGGTGTTTAGGGCCGTACAACCTCGCCATCATCTTCCAACTCCATGCCTTGCAGAGTTTGGAGATGAGTGTCAATTCATACGACATTGCGGATAACCCAAACAATATTGTGAGTGGTAGTTTGTCCTCCAGCGCTCATTTCGCCTCATTACACCGTGCAGGAAGCGTCCCTCGACATGGCACCCGAGATTCCGGCCCTACGCAGCATCTGCATACGCGCCACACCCACGGTGTACTCGTTGTATAACGCTTGTGGAAGGAACCGGATGGCGGGGCAACGGATTGCCCAGATGAATGTCGACCGCGTTTTGACCAAGTACAGCGAGTCCACGGACTCGACTTTTGTACGTCAACTAATCGAAACCCACCACCAACTCATGTCTTCTCGGTGGTAGTGAGCAGTTTTATTACGTCGACCCCTGGTTATCAAAAGCAATATACGGCCTCATCATTGGGCCTTGACTTGCGGGGAAACATATCCGGGTTTTGCGTCCCTCTGAGCTCAAAATCCTGGCTTCTGGTTTCTCCCCAGGACCGTTCCTTCCCTGAATTCGATCTCTGATTCAAATCGCTAGAATGGCGAAAAATCCCGTCACCATCGGCTGAGGTGTGATCATGATCACCGCGCAGATGAACATAGATCGCAAATTTTGCTTGGCGTGTCAAGAAGAATGTCCGTGGAAAATCTCAATCGTCTTGTCGTTCAGAGTGTCTACCCCACAGCGCCTATCTGGGCGCCGGGTGTCTCAAAATCGTGATTGCCACGTCAAAATCTTGAAATTCGACATGGCCTCTTGAGCGAACCTGTCCGGTGTCACTATGGGCGCAAACATTGGGCGCACATCCCTTTGTGAGTTCAAGCTTGAAATCATCGAGTTCTGCCAGATTCTGTCAACTTGGTCCGCGCTGTAGCCGATGTGAAAGAGCAAGTTTAACGACAGTTGGGGCCTGGCGTACGTGATAGGCGTCTCGACATTGATAGGATGAGTATATTTTCTGTCATTCATACCTGATTCATACAGTAAACATGTGGTCCTCTACCGTGGTCGGCGACAGACATACCCATAAAAGCGTATCTCTGAACGCGTTGTATCGTCGGCAATTCTGCAACACCCTCCAATCTTTTCAATCATGCTATTATCTACCCTCGCGTCCTTCGCTTTCGCCGTTGCATTCGCGCGAGCTCAGACTACTGTGCCTGTCTCGAAGATTGTCAACATACAGGACTTCAAGGGCAACGTCTTTGACCTTGCTTTCGGGAGCGCGTCCGAGCTCTCGCCTGTCCAGACTCTCAACCACAAAACGGGTGCTACCGCGCAGGCTGTAAGCCGCTGCTTTATATTTGTGGCTTTCGATTCTGATTAACAACAAATGCAAATACAGTGGCTCATCGAAGCCGGCGTGGCCCCGGGTCTCTTCACCATCCAGAACATCGCGGCCGGGACCTTCCTCTCCTCCACGGGTGCCATCGCCAGCTTGAACCCCACCTCCACCCAGCTGTGTGGCCACGAGCGCGCATTCCAGTGGAACATCACTGTCAACGGAAACAGATTCAAGTCTGTCCACTCTCCTCCGCTTATAGCCGCCTACTAACGGTTCTGCAGCATCATTGAGCCGAAGACGGGAGAGGCCGCGACCAGCTGGGCCTTCAGCACTTCCAATATCATCGGGCTGAGCACCCCAGTCAGTCTTTTCGTTGATTTCTTTTTCTTTTTGTCACCGTCACCGATGCTTGCTTGTAGGTCACTCTGCAGAATTATGATCCCGCAGCCACGCAGCAGCTGTTCAGCCTCCCTGCCTGTAAGCCGTCCCTTCGCCTGTTAGGCGATGTTCTTACTTTTGATTGTGATTCAGTTACTTAAACTGCCAAGATGGTGGCTTTGAAATTGTGAAATTTTAATTTGGCCTGGCTCGTATACTCGTATTTAATTAGGGGATCAGTGAAGATGTGATTTCAGAGATTGAATAAAGGTTTTATCCAGGAGTGATGTTGAAATGCGCTGAATTGTACGATCCTGTACGTTCGTCTTGATTGAGCCTGCCCACATGTTTATTTAGCTTCCGACATGCATGAGTCAAAAATACAGGATATGAAAGAATCATTAGCTCTGGAAAAGGCTGATGGTGGAGGCTCTGAAGAAGAAGATACATCTGCAACGCCATTATTCCGGTGTATGAAAGGTGCAGGTGTGGATGAAAGCAGTGAGGCGCCCTACCGGTTAAAGCATGGAGCCTCTGGTGTCTCCAGGATCGCGGTTCACCGATGGAGAGTAAGTTGGCACTGAGAGTCCCTGGAGCTTTTGCCGGTTCAAAGCAAGTGAAATTACAGTGTCTCCCCTGGAATCTTCTCCAACACCTAAGCCAATGCCCAAAGAATTCCGGTTGGGATGTAAATTCAAAGGCGCCTTGCTGCTAGTCTCTCCTAGACAGACACTTCAACATATGCAGCTCGTACCTCGCTTGTTGAAGTCTGTTGGTTACCGTGGGGGTCCGATCAGGGTATTCCGTTATTACCAATCATCGGAGTTTGAATCTGGATACATTTTGGTTGCAACTCATTGTATTTAATGTCGGCCACTCAGAGTACATGCACACATGTTTGAGCATTGATAGAAGCCTTCCAGCAATTTTTTCATAATTTTATGGAGCCCAGATCTCGACTTGTCATGTTTTCTGGTTGACAAACGCCTGGGTCACATGACATTTTCACCATTTTTTTCTCACCCGTTTTACTATCTTTAAAAAAATATGAAGCGCCAGAGCATCGTGCACAGGCTCCACTGATTAGTCTGCGTCGCAATCTGGTGAAAAAACGCGTCTGGTATGAATTAAACTTCGCCCGAGGAATTCAAACTCCGATGATTGGTAATAAGGGAATACCCTGATCGAACCCCCGCGGTAACCACAGGACTACCTTGCTGCACCTGATCGTGGGACAGTATGATTACGTCCAACCTACCGTGACTTCTTTTCACGCCTCCCTTTTGCCTCATCCCGCTTTCCCTCTTCCCACTGCTCTGGTCTTTCCTCAAGCCACGTCCGATGTCGACTCCTACGCGATATTCTTGGACCGTTGGGATTCTGGCGGATGCTGCCCGCTGAGCCGGGAGTTGTACCAGGTGTGGGCGCGACATTCACGCTCGACGTCCAAATCATCGGGTCAGTGGACCTGCGCGAGTGGTTTTTCTCAAATACTTTATTAGCTTTACTTAAGTTCTAAGAGAATTTATCGCCAGCGAAACTTGAGTTGTGGCACCCCCAGCTTAAGTTCTGCTGCTGCGCTGTAGAGAGCCTCCCCCAGTAATCTATAATTTAAGTTCTACAACTACTTAAATTCTGTTAATATGCACGCACCATTGCGCCACGCATGTCTCTTTGACTACTTAAGTCCCGCACCCGAACTTGAGTTCCTACGTGAGACTTAAGTTGCTTAGGTGGAACTCAAGTTTCACGCCGGAACTCAAGTCTCGTCGATGACTTAAGTTCCGCCCACGCAACTGAACTTTCAATTCGGGTGTGTGGGCAGGCGTGTCGGTGCGCACAAGCCGGGCGTGTACGAGATGAGCATGGGCGTGGACGAGGCTGAAGGAGGCGTGATGGCAGACGCGAGGCGCGGGCGCGGGGCCCAGACGACGCGGGCGGACGAGGCGGCCGTGGACGGGGCAGGCGGGCAAGGTGAGGCGGGAGAGCGGCGAGGCAGGCGCAGGCGCGGACGTGATGGCGGACGAGGCGACAGCCTTTTGCAGGAGCTCGAGGACTGTGCAGTGGCACCGGCATCGCAATCAGCATCCGAGCGATGGGGAAGGCAGGCAGAACACACCCTCGCTCGCATTCACGAGCTCATGCTCCATTCAAGTTCTTCCACCTCAAGTTGCCACGCTCATGTACTCCGAGAGCGTCTTACAAGAAGGCAACACCACGGCTGACCATCAACCTCAAATTGACCTCCTCCTCTTCCCATTCGAAGTATTTCCAGTGTGTCTATTAATTTCCTTCACGGCATCTATAAGCTGTGCCCGCAGGCGCTGTGTGCGACTACTTGGGAGGTTTTGCCACCCAAGTTGCCACCTTGTGGAGGCCGCACGCATCTGGAAGGATGACGGGATTAATTTGTAAGTCCTTGTATCTTCTCCATTGCGACCCTCTTTGACCAGACGCGCCGCGGCAGCTAATTCAATTAACACCTCGTCCGCACATCCGAGCCCGCACCCGCCTCCGTGCCCACCTGGTCCACGCCCGCGTCGTCCGCCAGCGTCGTCTGGGCCCCGCGTTCGTGCCCCGTGTCCGCTATCACGCCTCCTTCAGCTCTTTCACGCCCGCCTCGTCCGCGCCGACGCGCCTGCCCGCACACCCGAATTGAAATTTCAGTTGCGGGGCGGGCGTAACTTAAATTATCGAGGAGACTTAAGTTGCGTGGTGGAACTTAAGTTTCACGTAGGAACTCAAGTTTCACGTAGGAACTCAAGTTCGGGTGCAGAACTTCAATAAGTGGTCAGAGAGCACCCCATACACACGTGTGGCGCGCTGGTGCACCCATATTAATAGAACTTGAGTACTTTGTTATAGAACTTAAGTTATGGATTACTGGGGGAGGCCCATACAGCGTGGCACGCGAGGTCTGCAGAACTTAAGTCGGGGGTGCCACAACTTAAGTTTGGCTGGCGATAAATTCACTCGGAACTTGAGTGAAGCTGCTTCTATTTCATATGAAGCAGTGCACAGCGAGAGGCCACTGCCGCGGGACACATCGTGTGAGGCCATCAACTTGTACTCTTCCGAATTCTGTAACCCTGGTACCGCCATATTTTATTTAAAGGCGTTCGCGCAGCGTGCGCCCATCGTCAGTAGTCTATCCCCATTGGGCTATGGTTTTTTCAATGAGCCGACGTCCGGCTGACCACCCCCGGACACCTAATACTGGCTCTCCACCCTTCCTCGAGGCTCGGAATATTTTTACTTGCCTGGATTGCCCTCTTGCCACCACTCATCCCCCGCCAAAAATTCATTGTGTTCCGACCCCGCCTAAACTTACCCTGAGGCTAGGTCATATATAATCAGCTACACAGATAGGTCTAGATGGCATAGAAATGATCTGTTCAGCTGAGTGAAGGTCAGCTTAGCTCTGTTGATGTCTCTCTATGTCTGTGTAGGCCTGCTTAGATCTGTCTAAATCTGTTTAGGTGTCTACTCAGAGGTTAAACACACCTGATGTTACCGACTAAATGGACTCAAAATTTGCTGATTTCCCTTTATCCGGGCCTCCGAGGATAGCCCGGAGGAGCCAAATACCTGTGTGCAGCCTAGTAGAGAAGACCTCCACTGATCTAGCCTCGGCTATGCTGATGTGCCGACCTAGACTGATGTGTGTTTAGCTCACAAGACTCACCTCATGCAGATGCGCAATATGCTCGACATACCTCTGTTTAGGTGTATAAAAAAGCCCTGTTCGGTCATCTACGCTGACCTGAACACAGCTAAACCCATCTAGGCTGAGTGAGTTTAGGTGACGTCGGAACGCAGTGATTACCTCTGACCCACCTCTTGAGATCGCGGCCCCACTTCACCCCAGCTTTACCAAACGACTCCAACATCACCAGATTACCTCAGGAAGCCGTATGATTGGTCGTCGAAGTGGGAGGCATCTCTCAGTGCTGGTTCGTGCCCCCGACAGGGGACACCTTCCCGCCTTACAACCTCACTTGCTCCGTTGCTACAACCCGCCGCTTGTTTGCGCCTCTATCACGCCAACGCCGCAGATCTGATATATATTTCCTTTACCTCCATCGCCTCCCGTCTCTGCAACGAATACACGTCCCCCTGACTCGGAACGCAGTGATAATTAATACTTGTCTCTAAGCTTCGTGCGAAATTGAATTAATCGGTATCAGGAAGTAAAGGAGCCAGTTCATGCGACGCGGAAGCATTGGAATTAGCGGGAGATCTAGAGTGCAGCCCCCGAAGAATGGGTCGTAAAATACGGATTACGGCCACAACAGCGACCCCAACTTAGATGAGGGCGGCAATCTGGTCCATTTCGATAACATACATGCTGGTAGCCAGGAAGTACCCCACCCACGGGAATAGCGCGAGGATGTACATCGGCCACCACAGGAGGACCCACAGCCCAGCCCAGGATACTACGATCCTGGCGATGACGAAGAAACATACAAAGCAGGAGCCACCGGCCACCGAGAGGAGTGCAGTCCTTGTCGCGGACCACAAAGCGCGTCTTCGGTTCTGCCCCCACATGATGCTTCCCAGGAACGCACCGACGGTGACCGCGCCCGTTATGGCGCTGCCCCACTCGGCTATTTTTGCGAGGCGGACATCAAATGTTCGGAGCGCGATTAAAAGTGCATCCGGACCGCCAGGCGGGCTCAATTCTATACAGAGGGAGACTCACAGTACATTGCACTACATCGACAAAATAAATGTAACCTACTATTTTCGACCCCGTACTTGGCCACCTAAGCATTCATGCTTCGCTATCAGCCTTTAGCATCGTACCACGCACGCAGAACAGCGTCAGATGAAAGGCACGCATCCTACGAAGAGTTTAAGCCTACTTCCACCCAAATACATGAAGATCTGCCCTCGCAGTGAGTTTCTTTTAGACAGCAGTTCAACAAGCCCAAAGAACAGGCTAGTTGGCCACCTCCCCAAACCAAGCTTTGAAGCCGGAACTCGGCGACTGGAGCCATCGGGAATCGTAACTAGGGTACATATCTGCAATTAGAACCTATCTCAGTCTACATGCGACCCATACCCGGGGTGTACATGAGTGCTCCTCGGATGGGGGAAAATGCCGAACCGAGGGCGCTGGAGCAATGGCGTGTCTAGCGAAGGATGGAACGATGCTGTGGCTCAAATTGGGCTTCAAACAGCGTTAAAGAAAGCTATACAACATATTTACATTGATAACTTCATACACAAGTGCTCCTAGCTCCCCAAAAAAATCCCACTGTTGGCAGATCAAAATTGCGTGGTTTGCAGCAGAGCATTGCACTGAGAGGGGAGCTGACCAGTTAAATTTTCGAAGTGCCTCCTAAATCGAAGTATTGAATTCCAAAAGACCTCGTGCCAAGTTCCAGACCAGTAGCCCAACAGTGTCGTCTTATACGACGTCGGCCAGTATGAGTCCCTCAAAAAAAGCAGCGGTACCTTCACCCGAGAATAGCGAAGGATTTTCTGGCCTAAACACGACAAGAATTGTGGCAGATTATCCGCCCAAACCAGGGGAGCAGAACGAGCCCACGAACTCCTGGAATGGTGAAGAACTGGTCGAAAGGGAGCTGAGCCCAGAAAGCCGAGCCGCGTCGGCAATAAGAAAATGATGTTCACACGTTTCGGAGCCTGATCCGACATGTCATAACTTTCCATCAACTCATCACTTTGACTCCAAATTCGGTTCAGGTCTTCGCTATGGGTCCTACTCCCATCCCTCATGATGCCAGCTTATGAACATCAATTCTCCGGATGCTAGCCACCAAATGGCCAACTAGGGGGGGTGGCCAAGTACGGGGTCCACAATAGTATTTCTTTTGGTGATTCCTGAAGTAACTGGGCATGTTTCGGCCCAAATTCCAATATGAGAGTGTAGAGCTAGTCGAGGCCGACATGCCTGGGATCAAATTCTATCGGGCGGCCCGAACATGAAATTGCGCTTGCCCTTCTAATCCAGTGCATTCAAAGAAATACATACGGGCCTTCAACTTTAGAACGATGACTTGGCCAGCTCACATGTATCGGAATGGGAGGTGAAAAATTCGATTGTCCATTAGAGATACTATCCCTGCCCGCTGGGCCAAACAAATCTACGGGCAATTCTATTCAGAAACCCCGGTTGCAGGCAGCCACCCCCCCCTCCAAAAACATTATCTATGCAGCAACCCGGGTTTCTGCGCCGGAGGCCACCGGGACCTGCCTAATTCGGACCAGTGGGGTTATGACCCTGGACGAGGTGTACTTTTAAATGAATCGAGTCAATCTAGTGGCACGCACGGGCCTAGCCATGATTTGAGGGCCCATTAAGTGGTATGAGTACATATGTCCAGACTCCATCGACGCGAGAACGTGGTCATCTGCGTGACCGCAACCGCCGCGACGTGGGTATCCAGCTGAATTTTTGAACAGCTGAAGTAAGATAATCTCGAGAGGCTATACACGGCTTGTCGTAGAGACACGAGCGGAAGATGGTTTGGAGGTGAAAAGGGAAACTCATTACTCGACACTCTCGGCAGCTCTTGAGACTTCACCCGGCTCACAGTTCCCTCACCCCTGCATTGCATTTTTAGAGGACTTGACTGGATTGAAAACCGACATCATTCGCCTCCAACTAACTTTTTTTGTTCACTGGCAGTTGGTTTCAGGGCAAAAGGAAACCGACGGGTAGCCGTGCCGTGACCATGCCGAGCGCTAATTTCCGACGGAACGGCACCGGGTTTTAACGGCAACGGTCGGCACCCTCGCCGCGAAGCTTGATTCATGCTTAGTGCTGTGCCAAGCCCCGAGCCTCGGGGCAGATCACATGTGGGATGAGAGGCACGAAAACACCCCGAAAACATTTTTCGACGCGACTTACGAGGTGAACGGTGTTCGGTTTCGGCCTGAGGCCCGGATCAGACAGAACCCCCGAAAGCTCAATAATCTGAGGACTTCCGAATGAGAGGGGGTTTCTGTCTGCAACCGGGGTTCCTGAATAGAATTATCTGTTACCTATAACTCGGACACTTGAAAGAATTGTGCTATTCATCGACGAATGGGCCATTTCACACAAATAAAATGCTAGACCGCATTAAAGGGAGGATCCGCGTTGGATGGTGTACTCGGATTGTGCTAGAAATATGTCGATAAGATATTCACCGATCCTCGTTAAATTTCCGGAATAATCGGGAAGGATAGTAGGAAAGGAAATATACATCCGAGGACTGGCCTTTCGCAAGAAACTTGCAAAAACACAAAGACGCGGCTGTGACCGTCAAAATGGGACTCTAAGCTGTGCAAGGATCAGAAGGATCAGAGAGATGGAGCCGGATCCCCGGTGAGAATCCCGTTAGACAGCGTTAGACAGAATGAGCTGCACTGAGGCAAATCGAGGAATTTGACAGCTTTTCGATCTGCCTCGCCAATTTGGACTGAGCTCGTTCTGTCTGGATGCCAAATCGAGGTAATTTGACGCACATCGAGAGACATCAAGATAGGGAGTCCTCCATTCCTGAATCCCATCCCGCATACCCGAGCAAATTCCAAGCTCAATCTCGAGCTCGCCGTCGTCGACAAAATTTATCAGCAACACGACAGTGTGTGAAACCACCAAAAGCGGCAATCAAAATGTCAGATTGTTGATGTCAACAGCTGCCACATGGGCCTAGCTTCCAGCCAATCACACAGAAGGCAATCCGGGCCTCGATGCCGGGCCTGCCACATGGCTGCTGTGCTCCGTTCCAGCTGCCGGAAATTCTGCGTTCTCCGGTGTCAGTCTCGCCAGCCCACATACAGATTTCATGCCTCGGTCCTCTCTCCCCCCCGACGAGCAGCGCTCCGTACTTGGCGACGAACAGACCAAGAGCCAAAGGTGCCAATGGCGAGACTGCGCCGAGACTTTTCCAGACCCAGAGACCCTGTATAACCATCTCTGCAACGAGCACATCGGCTTCGAGAGCACCACTGACAATCTCTTTCTCACCTGCAAGTGGAAAGACTGTGGCGCCGCTTGTGCGAAACAGGACCACATCACCAGCCATCTCAGAGTCCATGCCCTCCTCGTATGCCAGGTACACCGTCTCCATTCCCGCCTTTCCCCCGCGATATTTATGATTGCTATCAGATCTGCCAAGAATTCTTCATACTGCCCCAGGACCTCAAGAATCACGAGACGCTCCACACAAAGGAACGCCACGGGCACCCAAGCGCTACTGTCGTCGCAAATACCCCCGGCGACTTGACCTCCACTGGGCGTCAGCCCCCCTCGGAGCCGCTTCCGCCATCTAATCCACTTTCGAGCTACTCGTGGCCGCTTCCGCCATCTAATCAACTTTCGAGCTACTCGTGGCCGCTTCCGCCATCTAATCCACTTTCGAGCTACTCGTGCTCAATCTCTGCTCTCCACTCCCACTCCATTTCATCCTCTGCCTCCGATGGTAAGTCGAATTATCCCGCGCAAAAACCTTGTTCTTTTATCGCTAAGTACTATCAGGCGAGACTAGCTCAAAGCGCAAGCACGATTCCAGCGAGCCCGACGATTTATTGCCCAACATGAAGATGCGCCGCCTCAGCGAGTCCTACAATCCCCGTGAGTCCTTTCCGCTTTTGCAGTCTCGCATCACTAATGCCCGTACCGGCATAGCCTCTACTAGTATACCACTCGATTTGCATCTCGACAGTTCCGTCCCCAACCTTGCCCCCGAATTTCCATCGGACTCCTATGACTTTGACTCCTCCTTGTCCTCATTCTCCTACATGGACGGCTACTTCCCTTACCCAGAATTCGATGCCTTCAATACGGGCCTGGAGTACCCTCTCGCGTTCGCAGTCGCCCGGCCCTACACCCCCCCGTACAGCCCGGTACTCCTGGTGCTGCCCCCTGCCGGCTTGTCACGGGGGCGCAGCCCCCGCGCCTCCTCATTGAGCGGATTCAGTGATGCAGGAAGTGAAGAGTCTCTCGATTCTCCATTCTCGGGCTCGTACTCTCCCCAAAAGGAATGGAACCTTCCCAGCATTGACTCCGTCGCGCACCGACTCATATTGAAGGAGCTGGTGGGCTCAAGTCATTTACTCGTTTTGTCCGCATCTGAAGTCCCCATTTTAAGGATTTGACTGGCAAGGTCAAAAAGCTGGATATTTATCCTTTCGACTCTGGGGGTGCCTCCGACATTTATCGTGGATTACTGAACGCACGCTCCCAACCCGTACTCGACTGCATTTTCGTTACTTTCCTTCAAAATTGACTTCCCTTTGATAGGTTGCCATCAAAACATTCCGGCGCATGCATTCCGAACCACAGATCTTGGAGAAAACCAGTAAAGTGAGCTTGATGTTGGCCGACCGAGACTTAATGTGATAGAGGGAATTAATCCTTGTATGAAGAAGCCCGAAACTGGTGGAGGTTGGATCATCCGAACATTTTACGGTTTTTAGGAATAGCCTTAGACCTTGGACGGTCTCCTGCTCTCATTTCTCCGTTGTGTGCCTCGGGACCCATAATGAAATATATACAACAAAACTCAGAAGGTCTGACGGAAAAACTGCAAATGGTTGGTTCCCTTGTTGACTCTGTGAATGTTCATTGAACAAATTTCAGGCAATCGGTGTGGCGAATGGATTGGCCTACCTTCACGCCGAGGGCATTGTCCATGGAAATCTGTGCAGGGTTCGCCTCCGCCTTCCTCCGAATATATTCCGATGGTGACATTTCCACTGCAGAAAAAAGTGCTGGTCAACGGGGAGGGTGTTCCGGTCATTTGCTTCTCGGTCGATACCAGCATATCCTCCGTCCGCACGACATTCGGAGACGTCTATTCTCTTTCAATGGTCACACTAGAGGTCGGTACCCGTCCCTTCAAGCGCTGTCAGCTCTTATTTTTGAACAGATTCTCTCCGGGCTTGAGCCTTATCACCACTTAACCACTGAGCACGCTGTTTTCATGTATATCTTGCGGGGTGATCGGCCAATAAGGACAGATTTGGACCCGCAGATAGTCACTAATCGCATCTGGAGACTCCTCGTGACCTTGTGGAATCAGAACCCGTCTTTAAGGCCCACCATGGCGGAGGTCATCTCAAGTTTAATTAGAATGTGCGCGATTGTATCAATGTCACAGAATTTCGCTGACAATTTATTGACTAGATTGCAGAAGGGACGATGAAAGTACGACGAATGAAATTTCTGCTCCCACGGATGTGCGTTGCCCTGTATCTGCGAATGGCTTTGGTCCTTACCTTCACTCTGTTTCTGCCGGAGCCTTCCTCTCCCCGAAATGAGAACGTACTCCGGTTCTTTCCCGCTGAATTTCTTTGTGTTGAATTTGTGTTTCCAGGGTGATGAAATCTCCAGCGGAGAAGAGAGCTCCTTGGCAATGTCGCCGGTGTGTTGCTTGCGGCAGTAATTCTCGGATACTGATCGCATTACAAGGAACCGACTACTCACACTCGGAATCTGAAGGATCGGGTGAAACAGGACGATCCCTATCCTTTTGCTAGCGGAGGCAATTCGAATATATACCGCGGAAAATTAACTCGATCCGACGGCCGAAAAATTCGGGTGGGTATTCGCCCCTCCGTCCGAGGGGCCCTCGTCCTCCAACAACTGCCAAATGTGCTTACTGCTCGTAGGTTGCTATCAAAATGATCCGCGTATTTGACGACGGCACTGGTCAACTTGAGGATGTCACGAGGGTAGGTCTGCGGACGAAACACTCTTCCTCAAATCTGACGTTTTGTCGGCCAGCGGCTGCGACGTGAAGTCGAGGTCTGGAGTCGACTCAAACATAAAAATATCCTTCCATTCATCGGAGCGTGTGACGATCTCGCGCCAACACCTGTTCTGATATCTCCATTTTATAAATTCGGGCATGTTGCAACATACCTCAGAAAGCATCCCGAAATCAATAGACGGGACCTTGTATGACCTTTCCGCGGGCAACTTTCTCAAGGATACTAATCGAGATATCCCGCAGGTGCTTGGTATAGCTTCAGGATTCGAGTTTCTCCACGCCAGTGACATTATTCACGGAGACCTCAAAGTGGTATGTATACGAGTTACCCAACAAAATTACATGCTCCAACACTCTTTCCTCAGCAAAATGTCCTCGTCAATAAACGAGGTATTCCGTGCATATGCGATTTCGGTGTCTCCAAGATCATTAACCGCCGGGGCTTTACGATGTCGAATTTCGGAACGGCTCCATACATGGCCCCGGAACTGTGTTTCGTCATTGACGGAGGGATTCGAGAAGAATCGCCGAGCACAACCAAAAGCTCCGATGTATATTCTTTCGGTCTTTTGGTTCTAGAAGTGCGTGTATTACCCGATTCTTTTAATCTCGCAATTTTAAACGCAAGCTTTTAGATTCTGATTTCTGAACCCCCGAAGGGAAGACCAAGCAAAACGATCGTTACTACCAAAATTCTTGCCGAGCTTCGGCCCAAGCGGGTGGACTACGAGGTACATAAAGTCAACAACGAAACATGGTCTGTGTTGGACCGGTGTTGGAGTTTTGAACCGCAACTGCGGCGGCCAATTTCCTCAGTGCAAGATGAATTGATCACAAGTCTTTAGCCGCCGATGGATAGCGCTATAGCCGCAGTATAGGTTCAACTGCTTGTCGGTGAGTTTAGGGGAATAAATAAAGGCTTGTAGTCCTCGCACAGTATTCGTGTGTTTGGTTATGTAATTGGTTCAGCTGAACGCTTCACGGAGCTCATACCTCGCTTATTAAGCTTCCATACGTCCCTACCAATCTTGATCCATTCTCGACCTTACACTAATTACATCAATCCCACCGTTCCTGGTCCGTCCCTGGTCGTCTAGCGCTCACATAGATTGTTTGCCACTTCATTCTAAGATATGCCAATTTTATCTCTAAAATCTAACTGTAGTAAGCCAAAAGATCATTTTTGAACTCCACCTTTGTTTCAACTGCGGGTCATCCAATATGGAATTCCAAATCACCATGAGACATCAGCCTCAATGGATGGAGGCCGCCATTTGTTGGGTTAGCCGCAGGCGTTTGTTATGCCCTCGTCTGGCGTCTCTGTTGAGTTCAGTCTCGCCCATTCCCATCGCCCTATGACCTGGAAATCGGCGGTTCCGGATCAGTCCCCCGTTGCTCTCTCCACTCCCAACAAATATACGACTGTCTCTTCCGGTTTAATTTCTTTTGGGTGATGAAGCCTAGAACAAGAAAAGGTTTTTTCCCTCGTTTTTGGTGTGACACCATGTGCTGATATCTTCTGCTCCCAAAGCGGTGACCTGTACAACAGCAGTGTCCAAGGCAAAGTCGACCGAGACCCCTAAGAAGATCGCCAAAGTCTAAGTAAGGACGGGCATCGATTTCGTCCGTGTACAGCTCCGGACAATCAAGTCGACAAATTCTTTGACCGAGTTTCTTAGTGATGTGAAAGATTCTCGGAAGGTTATAAACGTGATAGAGAGCTTACTGTATTTGTTCGTTCAATTCGACAGTCACCCGTCCCCAGGGTGCTTGTCAAATGTGAACTTTGGCAAGTGTCACGCATCACCGGGGCCTGGTATTGAATTGCATTTCCGATTTTTAAATCGCTGAAAAACACTTATTTCGCTCTGAAAAATCGCCAAAACCACTCCCGAGGTCCCTCTCTATTCGAAAGAGGCACATCTAACTTCCTTCATCCCCCCGCCTGATGGTCAGGAGGATTCGATGCGTTATCCTCGTCGCGTGCAGTAGATATCAAACAGATAATCTGAATGCAGGTTCACGCTGATCTACGACGACTTGAGTCACTGCGTTGAGACCCCCCGTAGACACAGGTGAGCAGCGGTTCGTCTACGTGTGTCTACATGTGTCTACCTATGTCTACCCGCGTAGACAGGGGGGGTCTACACCAGATCGACGCACCCTTTGCAGCGGTTCGTTTACGTTAGGTCTACGTCATGTAGACACCATTGGGCTACGTTCGGCTACGTTCGGCTACCTTTGTCTACTTCCGTTACCGCTGGTAGACACATGGTAGACGCCCTGGCCACAGGTACCCCGATGTAAAGACGGGCAAATAGCAGGAAGATTCCTGGATTGGATCGGAGGATGGTTCAATGTTGGTAACCACGCAGCCAGTGCCGAGTGTGCCGAAACGTGAGAACACAAGAATAGAAGTGCGAGGAAATGTTCAATTCACAATTCATGGTCAGTGGGAACCAGAAGATGTCTAGAACATATGTCTACATTTGGCCAGATGAGTCTACATGAGTCTACCTTAGGTAGACACACTGTTGCACACGTAAACACAGGTAGACAAACATTGATGCTCTATGTCTACTCCATGTAGCTATACCTAGACATAGATTTGTGTCTACCCATGGGTCTACGTGGGTAGACATAGCCTGTGTCTACGGGTGGCCTCAACACAGTGAGTCTAGTGCTGTCTGGCCTCGTCGGGAGTCGACCCCGCTGCTCTCATATGCATCAGACTTTTGACAAAAAACTTGTGACCTTTTTGGGCTTGTGAGCTTGCTGACAAGCTCACAAGGTCAAAAAGGGTCAGAAGTGAAAAAACACCCTTCGTGAAATCGGCAATTGATGCCATGACAATCCTTGAAAAAAAAAATTTGAACAAAAATTTGACCTTGTCGAAATTAGGACATAGTTTGTGGCCTTGCGAGCTTGCGACGTTTTTGGTGAAGCTTGTGACCTTGTTTGGCCTTGTACAAGGTCACAAGTTATTTGTCAAAAGTCTGATGTGTGCACTCATATCTTTTATACACGGCGAGAGCGATCTCCCCGATCCATAAAGCCTCGTAATACCAGGTGGGGGATTGAGTTTACGGGGTAGCTTAATGGCTGGAGAAGCCCCCGCCACCAAAAAAAAGGGGAGACTTCTCAGGCACAGCCCCAGCAAGATTCGAACCCGCATCTCTCTCGTAAATTCTGGGATGCCCGACGTAATGGACGAGAGCGACCTGCATTGGTTCACGAGGCCTTGGGTAGGGGTACTGATTGTTGGAGAAAGGGATGGGTCGCGAGATTTGACTGGAGAGGGGAGTTGCATGCCGGGGGGAGAGGAGTACCGTGCAATGCTCACCTGGGTGTGTAGGATTGGAGAGCTGAGATTCGACGGAGCCCTGAATCCGGGCCTAGGAGGTATTAGCAATTCAGGGAGTAGGCGATTTTGCGAAAATAGCAGTCATTTTCCCGAAGCCACGGCGCAAACCCGCTTCTCTCCTTCTCACGTAAATTCCTCAAGATAAAGGTCAACGAGGTGTGAAGAGCGATCTACATCAATCTGCGGAGCCTCGAGTATCGGTGGTGGGAAATTTTGGGAACGAGACGGTTTACGACGCCTTGTTTCAGGTGAACAACGGGGTGAGTCGACTGGATCACGGTCAGACAGCGCGGTCGAAGACCGCGACGTCGCAATAGACAGAGTCCTTGAGGGCGTCCAAGGCGCCGCGATATCCGAATTATTGCGAGGGGAACAATACGAATACGGGCAACAAAAACTGCCGTCTCTCCCCGCACGTGTTTCTGGGAGCGATCTACGTTGAATCTACGCTGATCCACGACGCCTTGAGTATGGGAGGTGGGAGGTTGAATGCATTGCATCTGTGGAGCGACGTGTGTGTAAAGCTGCATTCAGCTGGCTGCGGTTCACGGAGCAGCGACCCTTCTGGAATGGGACGCAGCATTATTCCTGAGCGCGAGCAGCTGTGGGGTGGGCGCGCGCGGAGACATAACGAACGAACGTCGTCCATGCACCCCAAAAAACGGGAACTGATTCTCCCTCGAACCCTCTTCTCTGCTGGAAATATTCTAGGCTGGACTGGAATTGGTTGCGAGCAGCACGAAGCTCGCGATCATTGCCGGATGGCACGGACCACTTTACGTAAGCCTTCAATGATATTCTATCACTTTGTCTCTGTGGACGCCATCCGCTTGCCTACGTACGACCACCATGTACATCTAGGACAAACATATTCTACCTCTTTGTTTGCTGGTTTGTCTCTCTTGTGCTTGCCAACCATAGCCTCGCTGGGATTATTCCAACATTCTCTCTCAACATGCAATCAGCACCCGTTCAATACAGCGAGAGCGATGTCCCCGATCCACGAAGTCTTGTTAGAGGGAGTGGGGCGTTAGATAATGCACCTGTGGTTAAGCAGGACGCTCGTATCACCGCGGGTGCTATTCGCAGTCCAGGAAAGAAAACGAAAAATTCGGTCCGCACAGCTTCGGCGGGATTTGAGCCCAGGCCTCTCTCGTAAACTCAGCGAACATCGACGCAAGAAACAAGAACGACCTACCTTGGTCCACGAGGCCGTGAGTAGGTGTCCTTACAAGTTTTGGAGGCGGGCCTCGTTGACAAAGATCTATCGCGAACCCGGGACTATCTAGCCGCGGACTGATGATGATGTGTTGGATCAAGGGGGTGTCGGGATTCGAAAAACGGATATAGGGTCGAAAAGTTTTTTTCGACCCTCGGCCAGACCCCCCCCCCCCCCCCACCCCCCCCCCCCCATATAAGGAAGGAGGTTCCCACCCCTAGCGGTGGGCTCACAGCCACCACATTGACAGCATCCAAATCCAAACCAAAGATGTTGCGGCCCATCTCTGTGGACTCAACTGTGACTAAAAAGACCTTTGAGGTATACATTACATTCATACCACCCCCTATATGAGTAAATTATATTTTTGGAGCTCCAACCATTCAATTTCAACATTGACTGAGGGTCTCCGGAGTGCCGCTTTGACTTTGACCACATCTCTGACCCACTCACACAGATGTTAAATGGTATATGAATCTGTTCACCCATATACTCCCATACATATTGTGAGCATGTTTTTAGCTCCTGCCCACCCTTAGAGGAAACCGGGACACATTGTTCGCGCCAATTGATGGTGTGTAAGCATGATCCGCTGTCCAAATCGGGATACCCACACCATATTTGACTTCTGAGACCCAGAATTAATCCTCCTGGCATCCTGTGGTGCTCCAGGAGGTATATATTGCAGTTTAGGAACTCCCTCATACTACATGATAAAAGTTTTTTTCAGCCCTCCTCGGGACCCCCCCCCCCCCTATATCCGAAATTTTAATGCCGACACCCCCTTGTGTTGGATCAAGGGTCGGAGAAGGGACTAGAACTATAAGACGAGGGAATGTCACGCAAGAATTCACAGTGGATGGAAAACGGCGTCGAATCCGCAGCTTTCTTAAAATCTTCCGTGCTGTGCAATACCGGACGAGAATGTTTTACGTTAGTCCACGAGGCTATGAATAAGGGCCTGAGGGTTTAATAACTCTGTTCTCTGTGTAGTACTCCGTACTTGACGGTTGTGGTTGATTTACGGACCCTGATTCACCTTGGATGTACCTAGCTCTGAAGGAATGAGGAATGTAGGGCGCCTCATTTCTTTCCAAGGCCTCAGGTGACGGATCAACCCGAGACGTGACGTGACGCGTGACACTCTGCTCTCTCCTACCACCACAAGCGAATGTCGGCCATGGTGAAACCCGAGGTACGCAGCGGCTTTAGGCACTCAAAGGCGAAGAGGCCTGTAAATCTATGACTCCCTCTCCACGCCTGGACTTAGTATCCCCCAGGTCGCCAACATTAGTGAATTGCATGGTGAAAACGTTCCACCCGCGCCATCTCGAGAAGGACGATTTCATCAAAGCCTCGCGACTGAGCATCCTTCGACTGCGTCTCCCCACCACAACAGACGCCCCTGTGCATATCTCTCTACGCCGCCTCGGAGTTCCGAATACAATCGCAGAGGAGCGCGTCCGGGGCTTCCTGTACTACCACCTCCCCTACCCCAGCCAGTTTCTATCCGGGGGCCTGCGCTTTCGCGCCTGCGACGCGCCCACGCCCGGTGACTTCGACGCCGGCTACGACATCCTCGAGCCTTCGGGCCTCCCGTGGACTGTCCCCCTCGCGCACATCATCGCGCGGAAGCGCTCCGAGCCGGCCGAGCGCCAGCTCGAGCGCGACCGGCTGGTGACCCGCGAGCAGTGCACCGCCGCGCGCCGCATGAAGGCGGTAAAACACACGCTCGAAGATTGGCCCCCGACGTTCCTATACGACCTCGCGCAGACTTTCCTAATTGACCTCGCGCGGCCCACGGAGGTGGGCGTGCTTGGCCCGCACGCGCTCGTGCGCACGAATATCTACCCCGCCGTCGCGCATATCGGTGCGCCCTCTTCCTCGTGACTGTTCTCTGCCACGATGAACTGACGCGCACACGACCGCAGGCTTCGCGCTCGTGCGCTTCGAGCGTACGAAAAGGGACGGTGAGTTGTGCCTGCGCGTTCTCCGGCCGCTAGGGGAATGCGCCTACCTCCCGGAATTCGCGCATCTACCCCCCGTGCGCGAGGGCACGCTTCTTCCGGACCCCAAAGGCCGCACCCTCAAAGGTCGCGCCCTCAAAGGCCACGCCCTCGCCCCGCGCCCGTGGATGTGGACGTACGACGTGCGTATCTCCTGGTCTTCCCCTTTCCTATGACCCTCCGCTACCCTCTCCGCCCTCTCCGCCGCCCTACTCACCCATCGTTATTTCTTTACAACAGGACAGCCAGCCCGCGCGTGCCGCCGCACTGCACTGTCTCCTCAACCCCATCCAGCACTTCCCCCCGCCGCCCGGGCTCCCCCTCCCCCCACCTGACGCCTCAGTAGAATCCAACGTTCTGCCACCCGACGCGTTCGCCAGCACCCCACTCGACGTTTTTGCCTCGAAAGGCGCGGACATGTCGAGCCGACCCACAGTGGCCGCCATACCCGTGCCTGCGTCCCCTGCGTCCCCTGCGACGCCGCACGCGGAAGTTACGACGGCGACAGATGAGCCGCGCGGCATGCTGTACCGATCGCGCCGACCGCTCGACGCGGCCAGCTCCCCACTGAGCGCTGTATCCTCTTCGGACGTCGACGCCAGTGCGGCCATCCCCGCGTCCCCCGCGCCTGCGTCCCCTGCGACGCCGCGCGCGGAAGGTACGATCCCGAAGGCGGCGACAGAAGCGCCGCGCGGCATACTGTACCGATCGCGCCGCCCGCTCGACGCGGGCGGTTCCCCACTGAGCGCGGTATCCTCTTCGGACGCCGACGTCAGAGCAGATGCCACCCCCGCGTCCCCTGCGCCTGCCTCCCCTGCACTCCCGCGCGCGCAGGCCGCGATGGCCGAGGCGGGGACGGGGGCGGTCGGCGTTCGGTACGGACCCGGATCTGCGCGCCCCCCATCGGGCGGGGAGGCTGTGATCTCGCGCGCGGAGACAGCGGTTCTGGAGCCGTGGCGCCTGCGTGGGAGATAGTGCTAGCTCATAATATGAATCGATAGCATGAATGGATGCGGGTGGGAGTGCCGCGTGCGTACGATAAACTGTAAATTGAGGCGCGGAACCGCCTGGGGAGGTGAAGCCTACTGTCAGATTGACCATTTATCCGACCTGGAGGCGAGCCCAATTGCCCGGCGAGATGGGAGTCTCCCAGCGGTATCTACTGCGATGGAGCATCACAGAAAGGCCCAAACAGCTAGATACTCATGTAGCCTGACCCAAGAACTCATCGAGACCATCAACGATTTCCTACACGAATCCCCCGCCGCACTAGTTTCATGCGCGCTCGTCTCTGCGTGGTGCCCGTCGGCTCAACTGCACCTCTTTCTGCGACGTCAAGTGAGCTCCGCCTTGGATAACTACCGGCATGCCGCATGTTCCCGAAACACCCCAATCTCGCGCTTTGAAAGTCTCTTCGCCGCCCTGCGAAACTCCGGCCATCTCATCCCGCTCTTGCGCACTCTCAGCATAGACATATTTCATGAAACCCAGCACCTGCTTTCCGGAGGTTCAGGCGGCAGCAACCACCTGGAACTTTATTCGCGCTGTTGGCCCAACGCTCGAGCACCTGGCCCTCGACCGTGCGCTGACCTTGAACTCAAAGTCACTTCCCTCTAGTGCCGTTAGAAGGCCTCAACCTCGCCATGCTCCCAAATCTGCACCGCTCACACGCCACCTGCGCGAGGATACCTTCGACACGGAGCGCCTCCTCGCCGCACTGCGCACCCTCGAGCCCAGGGATAACCTGCAAATCATTGTCGTGTGGATCATCGCTTTCACCGCCACTGTGAGTGTCAAAGCTCATGAAATTCACAGAAAAAGCCATAAGGTTTGTCGATGGAATCCATTGACATTGTTGATGAAATCCACAATAAGCAAATGAAATTCATGAACTTTGGTTTCAGTTAGTTTTTGTAACATTCCAGCTACTTGATTCATGAACTTTTGACATGAATCCCATCGGTTTCAACAGTGACCGTAAGATATTCTTTCAATCTGAACCACGCAAAAAGATAATGAAAAAGATGATAATTGTAGCTGAATACAACAACAATGTACTATTGGACCCCGCCGACCCATCCCACGATCCCACTCCTTTCTTGCCTTGGTGTCCACCGACTATACATCTCTGTCTTCTTCGTCGTCGTCATCAGTGTCTTGATAAAGCTCAGGACATAGTTAACAGCGGCACGGCAAGGAAGAAGAGATTGAAATACCTGTTCGCCGCTTGAGTACTTCAGCAACGGGAGCTTCTGGAGCAGCCGGCGTCAGTCTGACTCAATGGACATGAGTCAGTACTTCAATCAACAAGGAAAGACACACACATCCTATGGACAGCCTCGTCCGGGGTGTCTTCTACCTTTACAGGCTTATCGGCCGGCAACAAATACATATGAGCACGAAGATATGCTAGAACAACGAACACGTACCTTGCACCGCCACCCCATTTGTCTCTGTCTCGATTTCATCCCTGTCAGCTGCCGCCAGTAACTCCTGTTTGCAGCAAGTAGTGTACACGAGCAGCAGCTACTGCACCTCCATCGTGCCAAATGTCGTAATTTAGCGGGGGGCGAGGACACTTAGAGGTAATGTTATGTGAAGGGCTGATGAGAACGAATTCCGGGGTGTGTGGAAGTCGTTTTCAAGACTTGGCGGTTTGGGTGTAGGTGCAAAGATGGTGGTTGAAGAGAGAGATGGAGCAGAGTGACTAGCGTGATGTCACTGTGGATATCATGCTCCACTCGAGTCCGATGCGAACGGACCAGTAGAAAGAGGACCGTATTTCCTTGTACATCGCTACTCAGCGCTCGTAGAGTGCCCAGATGCAACGAGTATGGCAGAAGAGCCATCGGAATAACTGTGTACCCTATATTTGTAGCTTTGATTATTTTCACTTGGTTTCTCAATGCCCAACTTCACGGTCTTTGGTTGTGAAATTCATGCACACTCTAATGAAGCCAAAAAGTGCCTGAATCAACAACATGACATGGAAAGTGCATGAACAAGTTTTCATGAATTTTGTGCATGAATCTTGGATTTCATGGACCAGACCCCTGAATTTCATGAGCTTTGACACTCACAGTGCGCGTCGCGCGTCCCGCACAATTTCGGCGCGCAGATTGGAGCCTTGGGGCTCGCGACGCTGCGCCGGGCGGAGGTGCGCATCTGGCATGTGGAGCCGGCGAGGGTCACGTCTCTCCTGCGGGAGGCCGTTTTTTCAGGGCACGACGCATCAGGGTACTTCGTCGTCGGCTGGCGCCTCAAGTTTTCGCGAGGATATTACGAGCCACAGGTGCGCTAGAATCCTGTCCAAAGCGCGATAATTTAACTCAGCGATACAAGAGCCACGTTGAGGAGAATCAAAGGGACACGAATGTCGCCGACTCGGTACACGGCCGCGGAGGAGAGATTGATCGGATCGGTCCGGTGCGATGCACCCGGGCATTACCTTTTTTTGCCACGTGGCGCCTTTTCCGGTCTTCATGCATCCATCACTGCATCTTCGAAATCTCGCCAACCTTCCACTATCTCTCCGGGTACAGTGACCATTCGATTCTCTCCTCTCCAAGCTAATGATATCCTGGTCAGCTAGCTGCAACCGGCGCCGTCCTGGATACCGAGCGATCCGTGATCGATTTGGCCAAACTTCGCGATTATTTGTTTCCGCCACCAGGACGACACAGGGTTGCATTCAACGACTACTTGCTTCTTCTCCCGGTCGTTTATGCTCTGTCTGACCCCGGAAATATTGGCCGCTCTATTCTGCCTCCCGAATCTCCACTCCATGATCTAGACGGACTTCAGGGGCTTTATGCGTTCCGCGCCGGTGTCGCGCTCGAGCTCCTTGCCCATATCGCCGAAGAAGCAGTCATCCCGCCGGATGCGATGCTAGATTTGTGGCCACGCATATGGAGTTGGATGGAATCTCGGTGCCATTTACTGGACGTCCTGAACGCGGACGCTGCGATGGTGTCAAAGATGTCGATCGACCACATTGCATTGCTCAGCCAACTGCTACCCCAGCAAGTGGAAGCTAGTCATAGCATCATTTCTGATACCCCTGAGCTACGATTTGTAGCCACCCGCGCCTGGAAGTGGACCACGCACGAGGTCGGCGAGCATAGGGATGTGATCTTCAAACTCATGGACACGTTGATCCTTGCGGAGGAACCTACCCACTTCGAGGAGCTCGTTCGCGGAGCTGGGGGCGACTTGACAGATCTGGCCTAGCTCATTATCGAGCAGCTCACCATCTTTGCGTCGGATATATCTTCCTACTCTCGCGGACAGCACTACCTCCTAGACTTCATCCTGACCATCGTCACGAACAACCCGAAATTTCACGCATGCCTCATGGCTCAGTGAATCATTTCTCCCCCCCTGGGGCTGATGGCAGCGCGTGTGGATAACGCGGAAGACGAACGGGACAATTATATTGTCAACCTGTCCATCGAGCTCCTGTTCAACAGTCTAAGGGTACCTCCTGGATTTTCGTGGCTCATCGACGCTCTCAACGCTCATCTGATGCCCACCCTCATGCGATATGGGGCGACCGCAGGTGGACGGAACTCCGCACAGCTCGAGGCAATACTGGCGGAAGTGGCGCGATATCTGCTATATTACTCGGTCTTGCGCGCCTTGAGCGGGCGTTGGTCGAATTCGGCGATTCCAGTTTTACCTTGCGCCTTCGAGAAATCGACATGTGGGCCACATTCTTCGTCCTCGTCGATGGAAAACTTGAGATCAAGAGAAATTTCGATGCGACGTATCAATCGACGAGGTTTTGCGATAACGCTGATGTACGTCGCAGCCGCTCTTTGTCCGCTCGGATGGTGATGTCCTCTTCTCTGCAGTGCAATAAGGTCTTACCTAAAGCGGAATTCAAGCGGTGTTCGCAGTGTATCAGTGTGTGCTATTGCTCTCGAAATTGCCAGCGCGCGGATTGGGACGCCGGTGACCACCGCCACATGTGCAAGCATTTACAACGAGGAAATGCGAAGTTGCCCTGAATCTTGCATTGAATGCCCTGCTAATATTCGCACCTAGCTGTTGTCCCCTTCGCATGCGATATATCCACCAAAGGGAAAGCCTTTCTCCGCCATCTCATTCACTGCGACTATCGCGGGCACAAAGAGATTATATTGGGTTACCGAAAGGATTTCCTGATGACCTCAGACGGCCCCTTCTACTCGCAGTTCGACTACTCGGGAGGCGACGTGAGCGTCGAGGTTCTTCCTCCGGACCGCCTTCGTTCCCTCCTCGGCGACGTCGCAGATTTCTATCTCGCCCGCATGGAACGGAGTGGCGGGCGGATGCAGCTTGACGTTGTGATGGGTGCTCAAGGCGCGATCATGTATCCCTGGATCTTCCCGATGCGGTCAAGCAACGGGGACCTCCACAATGGCCTTCTCGGTGTTGTCGCTGGTGCGAAGGCGGGGGATATGTCTGCGGCTGAGCAGTATAGAAGCGTTCGGGCGTTAATCGCGGGTTCAGATGTAGTTGAGATGCATTGAATGATATCACAGAGCATCGTGCTTGAACGCCGAACTGTAACTTGACTGTAACCCTTTTGCTTCCTTCTCAACAAGATCTTCTCGGTGTCTGTCTTCGATTTGACGGGGAGATGAGACAACCGGAACCTCCGGCGAAGAGTGGTTTGACGCTTAGGGTGGGAGCGGAGGATGTGAGCGTTACAGGCATAGGCGCTTCGCTGGTAAATGCCATCATGTGTCGGGACTGAACGACCTATGTTCGAGACTTACAGCGCATGGTGGGAAATAGAAGACGGGAAATCTGACCCAGATTCGAGAACGAGAGAAAAGGGAAGTGAGTTGCGTGAGGTCTCGCTGGGTGGATGCGTGTCCGGTAACCCGCCCGCGGCCCCCCATTATCCCGATTAACTCAGCCAACTGGTGAGCTGCTACTACGATTTCATTTCCGTACCTCATCAGCGCTCCAAGGTGCCTCATATGTGAGATATCCGCGACTCTGGTTGCTCCGCAGAATTACAACCCGTTCACCTCCAGTCATGTCAGGTCCAGACCGAAATCGCCGAACATCGCTGCATTTCGCTCTCAACGGTTAGTTCATTTTTCCGGCTGTCATCAAGTACATTTTAATGTGAGTGCGGTGATTTACCGACGACAGGACCTGCGCATATGGTCAGCTGTATAGCGGTGTGGGCGCAATATTGATGGTTTGAACACATGTGAAGTGGTGGTCCCTCTTAGGTGAGGTCACCCATATTCCTCCTCTCGCTGGCGCTGCATACCGTACCATTTAAATCAATTCGACAAGGGCTGATGCGTGACGTGTTGAACCTATTCGACAAATTGACAGCTTCGCGTAACGAACAGCCAAAATTCGGACCAGAGCGATAATTTCGCAAAAAAACGCTCCCCCCGGCGCATTCGTGCAGGTGTAACGCTGGGCCAATTCAACAAGCGGCCGGGCGACACCGCCCAAAGTTCGACGCCGACAACCGTCTGCGTGACGGGTGACTGTCGAATTGAATTACTTACCTTGTGTCTCTACGGTTTTTATTGCGTCTAATCTGTTCCATTATCCGGCGAGTAAAGGAGCCGTAGGCCTTGGGCTTGACGTGCTGCAACTCCTGTATTAGGTACCTTAATTATATCAATCCGCCAATCAAGCTGCTGGCCCGGGGGTCAAAACCTTTTTCCAAGGAATTTCGACATCTCCCGACCTCGGAACTGCGGCGTGGGCTTGACGGATTCGGGAATCTCAGACAAACCCTTGACCATTCTCCTTAGCCGCATCAAAACCCTGTCAAACTCCCGCCAAGGACAACACTGAGGAAGATCTCTTTGCGTATCATTCGTTCCAATCCTTGATTGAGAGTTCATCGGGACGACGAAAGCTCCGAGGATGTCAAATACATGGGCGGTGCGGCCTAGAGACTATTTCCCCATTGAAGATTATTTTTCCAATAACTCAGTTGCAATGTAAAGGGAGAAATTTTCGTTTGTCATAGCACTTACTGTGCACTGATCAACATCGTTCGCCCCTCAATCTCAAAATCCATCTGAAGATGGCTCACACAGCGGCAATATTCTGGTGCTGCAGAGTGGCTGCTCTATTGCCGCAGAGCGAGCGATTGGGTGAGAACTTGCGTGAAAAGGGCTGTTTACAGCCGATAACAGTACCGAGGGTGCGATCAAAAAAAATCCAGTTTTGGGTCGTTTTTGATCCTTGCCAAAGAATTGGGCTACGGGATTATGCCGCTGCAGTGACATAACAAATTTGTATGGGGACGGTGTCTCCGTGCAACACTGGCCGCATAATTTAAATTATCGGGGTCCTTTCTGTCCCCAGAGGATGAATTGGCATACTGAAACAGATTCCCCATAAGATAGCTTCTCCACTGATTCAGGGAGCGCGGGAAAGCCATCATGTTTCCTTTTGTCACCGAAATACTTTGTGTAGCCGATGCCGTTCAACACTGTGAAGGCTCAAGTTAGTCGATGTATTTGACACAGTTGCGACATAACCCAATTCATTCTGGCCCCAAATGCTTAATCAGCCCTTGTAATGCAAGATCACACCCAATCACTCGCTCTGCGGCAATAGCACAGCCACTGAAGCGGCAGTTGAACTTTGCCGCTGCATGAACCTTCCTCATATTTATTTTTCAGATTAACGCTAAAAATGATGGGGATACATGCATGATACATCCTGGTAGCGTTGAAACCCGCCCCTCTCGTGTTGTAATTGATTTATTCAGGAAATATCCTTCATTGCCGAAAGAGTCATACTAGCCACATTTGAGCCACATCACAGATATCAGGGAAGGCTGGTCTGCACTAGAATGGTTGTTTCGCCAATTAAACAAGTCTCTGGCAGAAAATTCATCGATAACACTAGCAGAGTTGACATAAAGACCGCACATTCCTTTGGTGCATGTTATGTTCAAGCCAGATGTATAAACATGCTGACCAAGATATAATTCAGAGTTGAATGGCCCGCTGGGAGAATAGCTCTCAGTGGTTGACTCAAGTCCGGCTCGATCCTGGATGACGGCACATTCAAAGTATTCTTGAACAATGTGAACGTAGACGAAACTTGAAGGATAGGATCGCGTTCCCGGCATTATGGTCGCGCGCTGCCAGTGGGACGATGATCATTGGTGGATTATAGAGGGATTTTGAGGGTGTGGAAAGCACCGCACTGGTGAGCAAGGCCTGTCACAATACTTGCGGCAGTCAAGCGGCAGTTCAGGTGTGACACAGCGGCAGTGTGACACGTGTTGCGGCACTATTGCCGCATGCAGCGGCAATTTCAATTTTTGCAGCGGCAGTCAGCGGCACTTGTAATGTCGAAATGTCACTTTCGCCCTGCCCGGTCCGGTTCGGGGTTCAAGAAATTTTGGAATTTTGCGGACCTGTCCGAACATGTTCGGACATGTTCGAACCCATAAATTTCCTCTCCAGAATATCAGTTGGAATACCGTGTTTACCGCCTGCTCGTGACCGTGTCGCGCCCGAATGGGGACACCGTCGTGATGCCAGTGCAAGGGGGCACCGGCATTCAAACCGGCGACTAAGGGCTGGTAGGTAGGTCCGGCCTGACGGCCGGAAAAAAAAAATTGAACCCTCACTTTGGGGCCAGAATTGGTTCGGATGGTGGTCTCGCAAGTTTTTGGAGTGTTCAAGATGGCTAAAAAGGCCGGCCGAGTACTCCTAGAAGGCAAATGTGCAATCAAACTTCGAATCAAATTGAACCAAAGTTGAACCAAATACAGAATCCGAGTGCAAAGGCGAATTTGAAGGGAGGGTGAGCTATATACATCTGGGAAAAGCTCTATGGATGTGTATATGAAGTCCTGATACCAAATAGATTATATTACCTCCCTGCGAAAGCTCTCCATCAAGCTTGTTGGTGCTAAACGTGTTGGAGCCCATGTAAAACATATCATTCTACACCAATTTCAAGTCTAGAAGATTCAAATGTGAATTGGGGTATATATCCAGTACTCACGGATGTCCTGTGCTAATTTGTGGTAACTCACTACCACTCCGGGGATTCAAACAGGTGCGGAATTACTATATATGGAGCGTGGGAATGCTTACGATGTAGGTAGGTCCACTGCCGAGCCTCGAAAAAAGAAAATCGGCCATATATCTTTTTTTAGAATGCCGGTGCCCCCTTGTGCCAGTGTGGATGTCGATACGCGTCATTCGGCCTTGCTTTCGGCGTCGACCTACTTTGTACGTGTACGCTCGTACACCTTCCCTTCCGCCAGCCGGCACTTTCAAATGATAACATGTTGCGTCTCTCTGTAAGCCGTTACCCCGGCCATGAGCGGGCATGCTTGCTGTCTTGCTTGTGCTAAAAAATACTCCTCTTGGACAGCAAGCCGACTGTTTTACTGGATATTATCCGCCGCGACCCTGTTTTGAGCTCAAAGAGGACATCCGCATATTACTTTGGGGTATTTTGTCTACACGATGGCTCCACGGGCGGCGCCGAGTGAGCGCGGGACACCGCTGTTTTTCACGACACGCCTTGCTCGAGCACCATCTATGCTGCTCTCGAGCAAGATCTTGACAATGGCCAGTTTTCCATAAAAGGCGAGGTATTTTTCAGGTTCGGAGACCGGCGTGCCGACCCTTCAGCTCCTGGGCTGGATTCGCACCCGTTGGGCCTCTCTGTTCACATTCCTTCAGCGGCTTATTTTGCTCCGACTTGTCTGTTTCCCCTTTTTCTTTCTCTTTTCAACTTTAAACCTGACATACGACTTTTCCAGGCCGTCAGTCGGTTCGTGCTGCTCGCTGACGACAGCGCGGAAGTGCCCAATCTTGTCAAGAAGTCATACTCGCAGTTCCGACTGACAAGCAGCGACTGGGATCAGCTTACAAAGATGCACGATGTTCTTCAGGTACATAGCGCCGTGGATACTTAATCAGAATTAAATTGATGATTTCATTTACACGTTCAGGAGCCTGGCAATATCACCCAGTCATTCTTCAGCGCAAAGTTTCCCACTGTTTGGCGCGCTCTCCCGGAGGCCCTGGCAGAGACATGGGCCAACATGGCTGCCACCAAAAGATTTGAAGGCATGCGTGATTCGATCAATGCTGGGCTCGAGAATCTCGAGAAGTGGTACTCCAAAACCGACGACACCGACGTCTATTTTATTTGCATCGGCGAGTCATGCCCTACGCCCGCAAATTTATGCTCATATTTTGCTATTTTGTTCGAAATATCCGACTGAATCATTCATTAGTTTGATGATTATTATACTGCACCGGCCGCAGAAATCATGGAGGTTGTATCTGTGCAGACCGGTCAGTAAATCCATTTTACTATTTATGTATTTATCTCACCATTTACAGGCATATTCAATACGGTCATTCCTGGATGCGGGTCGAGGTTCAAGCAGGTAAAAACAAAGATTTCGAAACCGTCAATCCACACGACAAGCTGAGAGCTTATCTGGACGCTCCGTTGCAGACCGTGGACGATGTTGTAGGCTGGTGGGGGGTATGTAAAAGTCTTTGTGGCATGTGCAGTGTCTGACTGATTTTTTCTTTAGCACCACTCATCCCTGTACCCAACGCTTGCTCGCATTGCGAGGGATTATCTCGCTATCCAGGGCTCTGCGACGGCGTCCGAAAGGGCCTTTTCCTATGGATCACTCACTGCAACTCAGCGCCGCAGTCGGCTGGCTCCCGACATGTTTGAAGCACTTCAGTTGTTGAAAAGTGCGTACCCTAATGGTCATGTCGGTGCTGCGGAAGCGGCCACGAAACATATTATTGCGGCCTTGTATGATAGTGACCTCTAATTTGCGTACTTACATTTGTATCTGCACCCAAAAATTGGTGGGACAAAAAATGAGGTTCATTCGTGTCCGAACCTGTTCTGAACCCGGACCGAACCCTTTTTGAACTGGACCGATGTCCGGTCCGGGGTTCGGGGAAATTGGCCGAACCGGACCCCAGGTTCGGTTCGGGGTTCGGATTTTTTGGAGAAAAAACCGGACCTGACCGGACCCCGGCAACACTAAGTCAAGGGGGCGGGATGTTTTGGACCCCCGCCAGAATCGCAGTCGCGCCGCAGGCAGCGCCAAAGAACACGAGGACGGTGCCGTATTTGGCACAGAAACTCGGACCAGGGGAGACAGCTGTTTGGTGTTTGATGTGTTCATTGCGATTTGTACCTCCTTGAGCTGGACCTTGAGCTCGGGATGGCGTTCCTTGAATCGTCTGGGCCAGAAAATCCTAACCTCTACCCCTGCAATATCAGAGGCGTACGAACCAATGGTGCGGAGAGTGAGAGGGTAGTCCCGACGGCCCATGACCTTGAAAAAGTTGGAAAATCTGGCCCCCACTGTGCAGCAGCGACCCACCTTCACCCACTCCACCCACTCCACCAAAACAGCTTCTTTGTTCTGTGAAAGCGTGCGCTCGTGTATGAGGAGATACAGTGCCTGCAAGTGAGTCGAAGAGTGGGTGAACGTCGGTCGGAGCGCCTGAAGTTGCGTACAAGATATCGGAATCCTTTGGGGTCCCTTATCCTACTCTTTAATTCTCGTGATTGATCTAGCATTTCCAGGCCACGACTTCTACGTCAAGTCATACGGTTCCGGGTGCGCGGCGCACCTGCTAACCTGAGATGTTTTAAGGTCCTCGACCTTTACTCACAGGAACCACGACGGCGGATCCATCCAGGGTTGGGCCCAGGTCGGGTCGAGCTCGGGCTCAGGCCCGAGCCTGACAGCAAAATTTTCAAACAGCGTTGAGGTATATGTGTGAGTTATGAATTTGTTATTTACACTATTGTCAACAGAATAGCACCACAGTGCTCGACCGTCTCCTTGCATGAGATAGCACTGGAGATTCCACGGATCAATAGCTTTGTTTCGAGAGGAGATATCCGAAATTCCTTTTCCTCCTCGGTCGACTGGAAGGATCATTTCTTCCAGTGAAACTCTGGTGGTTTTTCCGTCCCCCAAGAAGGACCGTATCAAATTTTCAAGTGTGTCTTCAATGTCCTTGGGCATTCCTTGGACTCTGGTCAGATACTGGGTTCGACCTCCAATTACCATACTAATGATATGACGCTTTCCCTCTAGAGTCGGATGCGTTGCTTGCCAGCGCATGAGGTCTGTGTTATTTTTTCCCAGGACCGTATGGCCAGGGGGTATTATAAGGGATGTTATTTCCGATCCATGCACCTAGAATCCGGCAGCTTTCGCCATCAGGCACGATTCTAACAGTTCCATTTATCTCACCAATGGGAGAGTGATCATTAATTCGTCTATCTCTTACGACTTTCTGGCGATAGGAGAGCCTCCCAAAGGGAAGGAGTACAGTTTTATGTTCATTGAACTTGGCAGTGGATGCTGCACAACAGAGGCGTAGAATGCTCCAGAGAGTTTCCATGGAGTCAGTGGATTTCAAGTAAATTGTTGGAGATAGCCAGCACATTTCTGAGGAAAACTGTGTGTTCACATTTGCGGTAGCTGCCCTTGTTCCTTTGCTAGGGGCGTGAAAGATCTCCATTTTTTTTTTTTTGTATCAAGGCTTTAATTCCTTTGTGTCTAAGACATATGGTGGAATTGAAACTACATTTTTTCTCTGGCTGTGACATAATTGGTCTTGCTTGGCATGGTTTATAGTTCAGGCTCGAATAACAACAAGCCGAGACGGGGCCCCGGGCGGCTTGCTGCCGCAAATGTGGTGAGGATGCGGGGAACTCCTGCACTGTGAGAATCCTTTCCCAGGAGGTGACTTCTTTGATTTCGAAGTCCGACCTCACGTTGCCCGCCCCTTCCCACACACCGGTGTAGTGGTGAGATCGGGTCGAGGCATACAGTATCATTGTGTGTGCATGTATGGCGAGAGCCTCTATTAGTCAGCAACAAGCCCTTTGCGGTCGACCACCTGCATCCCGATCCTCTGCGCCGCTATACCGCAGGATCTCCGGTCGTCCAACACTACCCAGCCAGATCCCCCGTCTCCACCGGGATTGGGGAAATTTTAATGACATTGAAGTTCATTGTGATTCGCCAAGTTTTAGTGTACAATTTAATTGGCCAAAAACTAGTAGTAAAACTTATTGTTTTGACAGAGGTGAAATTCATATGGAAACAGGACGCATTAGCATCCATGTTAGTGCAGATAAAATGTACCGCTGTGCAGCGTGGCGGGAGACACGCCGCGCGATTATAATCCTCTCAATTCACATCTCCAACCCAAATCAACGAGAGAATAGTCCAGGTGCGAAGAGAGCCAGCACAAGATTATCCAATCATCTTCCATTGTTCTGGATTCAGCCGATTGAAAAGTCGCGAAGCTCTGGATTTCATAAACTGGTCGAATTGATTGCTGCTAACCCTCTGAAAAGGGAGTCAATTTGTTTTCGAGCGTGGGCAAACTGGCTTACCCCTCAAAATCCTCGAATTTATCGGATTTGAGCTGGTGCACGGGTCCTTCAAGCGTGGGCAAACTAGCATACCCTTCAAAATTCTTGATTTGAGCTTGTGCACGGGTCCGCGTTGGTCAGGAAAGTACAGATCGACGACCCGTACCCGTGGTATACTGTACGGTACGCGTACGCGTACCCGACGCCACCCGTACCCAGAATCCTAAGCTTGGGTATCGTGCATTTGGACCTCCAAATGGAGGATAAATATACCTAGTCAGCTGCCAGACGCAAGCTTGATGCAATTCCTGGAATAATTTGTGATCACCCCGCTTGAGTCCCAAAATATATTTCTATTAATTCCACCTACCAGGCACACACCCGCCACACACCATTCGATAACACCATACCTGCACCACCTATAGTCATCTGACAGACCCCATACTAGCTCACAAAATTCTTCTCTCCACAATGCCCCCCAAAAACTGACCGCCAGGGACTTAGGGCTCCGTACCGTAACCATAGTCGACGGGTCTATGGGCCGTGGTACGGGTACGGCTGAGGTCGGCTGATCATGTCAGGAGTATTATATGCCCTGCTTGGCTCTATTCAGCTGATCCAGCGAAGAATATTATCCACACTGCTGAGCTTAAATGGGCCGAAGAACAGATTAATGTACAACAATATTGTACCTCCTGCAGTTCTCGACTGGCCTAGACTTCTGAGCAATATTATTTCATCCTGGACAGCTGCACTCAGCCGACCAGGGCAAGACTATTATCCTTTGTGCCCTCTTTGATTTAGCCAAAGCGTAAATGTAAATTGACAGATGATACTATTATATCCCCTGCAGCTCTCAACTGGCCGGACATGTGAGCAATATTATCTTAGCGTGCACAGCTGCATTCGGCCGACTAGGGCAAGAATATTATCTTGCGTACATTCTTTGATTCGGCCGAAGGGTAAATTGATAGACAATAATATTCTGACCCCTGCAGTCCTCGATTCGGCTGGTCATATGGGAAATATTATTTCAGCCTGGCTCATCTCTTTCACCAGTTCGTCCTGAAGCCCTCCTTTTGGAGTTTCTTGAGACTGAAGGGCTTTAGAAGGGTTGAAGGGCAGATCTCATTGAGGGCTTCACATCGTATATAATGTAGTTCTGTCGAGCCGTTGTGCCGGAAAGTGCCATTTACTTTGATGGACCATCAAAATTTTGGCCGCCGGCTAAAAAGCGTGTGAAAAATATGAATCGAAATATGGAATCGACGCGGATTTCCAAGGCGAGTTTGAGTCCGTAAAAATCAAAAAGATTCATCGAGCGGTTGTTGCGTAAAAAAAAGATTCACTTCTTGATCACATGTTCTGAGTAGTCTTATGAATCCGGCATTATAATAAACCATAATTGTTTCTTGTAAACCAGCGTGAACAATCATCAAGATGGAATAATAGCAGATAATGGCCCCCAATCTGTCTCGAACCTGCGACATTTGGTGATAATTGGCGTGAATCGTAAGGCACTTGGCCAATCTGGTAATTGACGCCAATCATCACCAATCCTAAAATTACTGCCAATTGTGTCCACTTACATACAATTGTGAGTTTCGGGTTTTCCTGATGCCTGGATACGTGTGTGGACCTCCTGCGTCAGGTTGCACGTTCCTTGGTGGCGATTACGCTGGATGGTGAATGTTTCACGGGTCAGGATCGAGAAATGGACGAGACATGGACCTACTGCCGGGCCCAAGAGCATAGGCTGTTGCTGCTCACCTAACCCTTGCATATTATCTCACGTGCCGAATTCAATCGTAAAGTGTTTGCCGCATCATGCTCATCAAATGGCACGCGCTCCCGGTCTAGGGCTACACCTGCGACCTTACCTTCACCATCCCACTGTCAGTCGAGTGTGCTTACTGTATGGTCATTGGATCCATTTCCACTGCCCCAACGGCGAATTTTCCCATCAACGATGCCACACTCAGGTACGGCCCGCACTGCACGTTGGTCAATTACCACTGCAACAGTTGTCAATTACACATGGTTGCGTACCCGCCCTTTGAGATGAATACATCCCATTTTCCTCGGGCACACGACATTCTGTACGGGAACAAGCTATTCTGCACGGGTACAAGCCATTCTGCACGCATCAACATTGCTTTCGGAGTTGTTTCGGAAACTCCCGCGCCGCCACCCCTTTAGCCGCTCTTTCAGATGAATACATGCCATTATGCGCGGACGCATGCCATAAGTAATGCGTGGGCACAAGCTATTCTCAAGCCATTCTGCTCGGGCAACACGCCATTCTGCACAGGCACAAGCCGTTCTGCATGGGCACACGCCATTCTGCACGGGCACACGCAAGGCACAAACCAAGCCGAACGAACGAAAATTAGGGGCAGTTTATGTGCTGTTTAGTGATGTTCGGGTCGGGTCGGGAAGGGATTGGGCTTGGAAATATCCCGAGCCCGACCCTGCCCCCGGATCGGGCGCAGGTCGGGTCGGACTTGGGCTCAGGCCCGGGCTTGGCAGAAAAAAGAATCTAAGTGTATTGCAGCATGCAATTGGGTGGAGAATGTGTTATTTAATGATTGCTCATCTCCCAAGAATGACACATAATCATGCAAGCACTCACACAACTCGAAGCATTCCAAATATGGTTCCGAAATGTTTTGATGATCTTGGATGGATAATCCACCCCCAAAACCTTGTTTAGAACAAGTTTATTCAGCACAGCTGGGCCGAGTATCGGATACACGCCGACCCGTGCCCAAGCCCGGGTCGCAGGTCTCTGAGAATCTTGAGCCCGACCCTGAGCACTATTTGAGCCCGACTTCGGGTCGGGCCCGGGTCGAACTCAAAAGCCCGGGCTTGGGTCGCGCTTGGGCTTGCGCCCGAGCCCGGTACATCACTAGTTCTGTTCGTGGTGGTACTGAGCCCGGCGTCGTTTCCCCTCCACAATCAATGGTTGAAATTGGCAGAGAAAAATTGGAATATCTGCTGCAAGCCGGACCGCAAGCCATTTCGTCGGCCAAATGGCTTGTGGCATGTGACACAAGCCATTCCGCCATGCCCCTCCCCCCCGCCCAGCAGTCTTCATTGAGTGTATATAACATCTTACGTACCAAATTCATGATTTCCAAAAGTTTCTACACCCATGCCTTCCCATACTTAATTTTCGCAACCACGCCCCCGCCCGCTTGATGGCATCAGACAAAATGGCTTGTGCACACCATTTTTATTCGCAGCGATGAGAATGGGCATGAAAAAAAAAAGTTCAGCGAGTGTATATAACACTGTATGTACGAATTAATGATTTCCAAAGGTTTCTACACCCATACCTTCCCATAATTAACTGCAAGCCATGCCCACGCCCGTTTGATGGTATCAGGCAAAATGGCTTGTGCAAGCCATTTTGCTCGCAGCAACTTGGGGCCAAAATAAAATGAAATGAACTATTATTTGGAGTTCAGTGACTCCATATAACAATGCAAATAGCAATAGAATGACTTCCCAAGCATGGATCGAAAAACTCGACCCACACCGGGCACAAGCCACTTTGTCACCAGAATGGCTTGTGATGGCATTTGACATGTTCCACTTTTCTCAACCCGGTGCCAATTCACCAAGCTATCACTGAAACATCCTAGTAGCATGTAAATTAGATATAACTGAGATGGTATTGACCTTATTCTGACATGAATTCCTTGACTTTCGTACCAAGCCGTGCCCACACCCCTTTTGATGGCATCAGACAGAATGGCTTGCGCAAGCCACTTTGTTGCCGAAGAAAAAGAACAATATCCTGGTACATCCTGGGCCTGCGAAGGACCCAGATCATTCAAATGTGTTCATTAGGACAGTTTACTTAAAAACATTGAGTATTTACGCCCATTTGGTTGGTAACGGTCAAGATCCTGGTTCGACCGATGTCAACTACCGAGAACCATAACCCAGAATAAATGCCCAATGGCGGGTTTCACCTCTGCTGGGGTATACAAGGCCTTTGTGTGAAGGAATCTGTTCAAATTTCAGTTTGAGGTACTGAAACACTTGTGTGGTTCAAAAGTTGAACACTGTTTTGTGAATTTCTTGGCGTAGTGGACACTTTGAAGCATTGCCTATCAGTGAAGCCTCACATGCATGTGGGGTATGAGTTACCCTCATCATTTTTCATGACGACGACGAGTATTCTCCAAATATTGAAATTATGTGACAATTGATGTCCTAGGTACCTGCGGGGGACATATAGTAAGGTGTCTGCCACATAAAATCCAATGCTAGGGCCCTACATGATGTGCAGTGAACGCAAGCCACTTTCGGCAAAATGGCTTGCCAAGCCAACAAAATGGCTTGCAAGCGGAAATGCCGGGCGGGGGGCGTGTGATACCACCCAAATCCACGCCCCCGCCCCAAACAAGCCATTTGGCGCGGGCACAAGCCACTTTGGCAAGCCAAAAACGTCACTCTCGACCAGGGCTTTGATTCGCTGGTCGTATAGATTCCGCCTTCCCCGGGAGCCCCAAAGCACTGCCGATATTCCCTCAACAAAGGGTTCCAGTTCATCATCATCGGCCAAGATTTTGACCGTTCAGATGAGTGAGTGGGCTCGCCTGCCTTCTGTACTCTTCGTCGTCTCGTCCTTTCTCCAGCGGCCTGCGCAAGCTGCACACATAGGAGCACCCGTGCTTCCCCCGGCCCTCATTTCTCAGGCGCGCTGGTCGCTGGCTTGCGCAGGTGTACGCGCGGTCCAAGACGAGACTCAAAGGCTGCCGACATGGCGGCATGTGCATGTCGTGGGTCGAGCCCCGGGTGGAACCACACAGGCGGTGATTGCGCGAGGGTGGCAGGGAGGCTGTCCCGCTCATTGTCACTTCGCGCCGCCTCACGCTCATTCGCGGGTCGTTAGGCCCGAGGTGTGGGCATCTCCCACCCATTTTTGATTTCTCAAGCCTGTCTCTTTCAGCAGTGTTCGTTCCGCCAATTACTCCGCACGAAATCTTATGCAGATCTGTCTCATGCCATACCCCAAATCTGCGAGCGATGCATATAGCAAGATGGCATAGGCAATGGTGCCGCCGTCGTATCCATATGCTGACGATGTGCCGCCGCAGATGTCTACAATAAACTCTGCTTTTGAAATGGCCGTGCGTGATCAAATTGAACACTGGCACTGCAGAAGCTAGTAGATATATATGATATGCAATAATTCACCGCCGAATGTATCGTGCTTTTTGATGTTGAGCGGTGATCAAGCCGGGTAAAAAGCAAAACACATGAAAGGTTCAAACATACGACCTCAGATCAAAGTTAGAGGGAGCACATTTTACCAACTAGGTGAAGAGACCAATTACAGTGGCGGCAAAAAAGAAATGAGTTTCACCGTCTGGGGTCATTTCTCCACCGAATCCTTCCAAATAAAATGTTACCATACACTGCACTGAATTAGATGATGAATGCTGCAGTTTGAATCATAGGACACCTGTGTCATTCTGTCAGAATAAAATAAATAAGTGTTCCTGGGAAAATCAAGATTCTAAAAATAGGTCACACAGGAAAATGGTCGATACAGCATCAAAGTGCTCGTAAAGGAGACTTTGTTACCATTTTACTTGACCTAAATCGATTGGGATTTGAGCTCACTACAACGCCTGCAAGTTCGTCATTTTTGGTGTTTTAGAGCCATTTTTAGCCATTTTGAGCCAAAATGCCGGATTTGCAGTGGACATTGTGAGCTCAAATCCCAAGCAATCTACGTCAAGTAAAATGGTAATGAGCTCTCCTTTACAAGTATTTTCACGCTATATACACCATTCTTCCGTGTAATCTAATTTTAGAATCTTGATTTTCCTGAAAACCCTCATTTTTTTATTACGGAGGAACGGGACCGGTCTCGTATGGCTCAAACTGCACGAAGCATCATAAAATTGAGGGTAGTGAATAGTAGCATTTTATTTGAAGTAATTCGGTGACGAAACAACCCCAAACGACAAAACTCAATTCTTTTTGCCGCCACTGTACGATCGTTGGGCCTAGAACGGGGTTTATGATCGACGGCATGCTGACGTGAGCGGACCTTCCTTGCTCCGCACACCCATCAGCAGGCGTCGAGAATCCGTCTCCTGCCTCGTACCCAACTCCCAAAGCTTCAGTTTTCTTCGCCCTGTGTATGAATACTGCTCACCTTCTTCTGCAGCTCACCTAGTACCTGAACTACCCAATCTTCCTCCCGGACAGAAAAAGTGTTTCGTCATGCCAGCTTACGTAGCGGTATCCACCGGATCGTACATATGCCCGAGTCTGCTCAAGTTATTCGACGGGATGGGTTTTTGGCAGCATTCCGGAGTGTATTGCGACTAGAGCGGGCTTTCCTTTAGCTGTGTCACAGTCCTCTCTCCGTTGTACAGCACTGACCCATCTCAATATCAGCAGCGAAATCTCGCTTGGACCTCTGTCCTTCTCCTTTTTCTCCTCTCACTTATTGCCCTATCACCGATCTCACCATCCCTGGATTGCCCCTTCCAATACACCTAACAATCACCCATTTCACGATCGGAGTTGCGTCCCTCAATCGTTCCGTCCCTTTTCATTTATTGCTCAATTCACTTCGTTCGGGGTCGAGTCCCTCAATCGCCATTCCGCTATGTCGGGGTTGCGTCCCTCAATCACCCATTTCATTTTATTTGGGGTCGCGTCCTTCAATCGCTCATTTCACTATGTTGGGATTGCGTCCCTCAATCGCTTCATTTGGGGTAGCGTCCCTCAATCGCTCAATCCTTTTTACTTGGGGTTGCGCCCCTCAATCGCTCATTTCATTTTATTTGGGGTCGCGTTCTTCAATCGCTCATTTCACTATGTTGGGGTTGCGTCCCTCAATCGCTTCATTTGGGGCTCGCAGCACTCATTCCATTTGCACCGCCATAGATCTATTCGAGTTGATCTCCCAAATTCTCATTTGGCCTTCAGTTGCTCAGGTGTTGTTCTTTGAATTCCCATTTGGTCTTCAATTGCTCGCCCAAAATTCCATTATAGTTTCTTCGTCCAAATTATTACATCCAGTCCCTCGCCGAACGCGGTGTGTCATGGCACCTAGTGATCGGGGAGCTCAGCATCGGGCCAGCGGCATCCCTACTGCGTCGCATACACTCCTAGGGTATGGGGATCAGCGATGACCGCAAACCCTCAGCCTTGGTGAAGACGTCCGCCGGTTATTCCTGCCGTACCACAGGCGTCAGGAATTTCTCCCGAACCCAGAGGATCGACATCAACACCCACTACACCAATTACAGTGGTCACGCTCAGCGTACAGAGCTCATAAACTACATCTCTGTCTTATGAACCTCGTAACTGCGGCTGGGTAGGAACCTGAGTAATAGCACTCCACGTACTGTGACCCGAGGGGGCAGGTCCCAGGGAGAAACGGAGGAAGCGAATAGCAGCCAGTGGCCCGAGACTCAGAACAACAGAAGGCCGAAGAGAGGTTGACACTTGCAGCTTGAAGATAAATGAGGGGGCCGATCCGGTAGGTTAGTTCCAGATAAAGAGACTAGTGGAGAGTCCGGTTCCTTGGGGAATAGCGAGGGCACGTCGAGCCCGCGGAGCATAGCGAGCGACTTGAACAGCCATAGTAATTCTTCCCCCGCGGTACTGCCACGCCTTCTTCGAGTACTGACCTCAAACGGGACAATGGAATGAGAGGTTTGGACGGTGAGGTACGTTTCTGCCGAAGAGAACAGGGTAGGATGGAACTTATGGTCGCATAGAACGAAAAGCAGTAAGGATGGAAATGTGGAGTCAAGGGATTCCGGATAGGGGCCAGACAGGCCACCCATGTGACACACATTCTGCAGTTTTCGTAAGTCTGGTTGATAATTCATCTAAGAACACTGTGGTTTGAAAAGATTGTGCGGCGGCGTTTGTGCCCCCTCTTACGCAAGCCAAGGCTTTCGCCATATAACAGAAGCCTTCGATGCGGCTTTATGTAAGTTTAGTAGAGCTTACCCATACTTTTCGACCACGTTTCGACTGCGATGCAGGGCCGGATCGGGGCGTTAGGTGGACTCATACGTCAAGGCATCCCATCGAATGAAGGCCAGTGATGGCGCCTTTCAGGCAGGGCGCGTAAGCGACGTCCGCGCCGGGGATTGATGGCGACATCAAGAACATTGATGGGGCGGGCAGGCGGTGGGCTCCCCAACGCTATTTAACAATAAATAGCACTGGTTAAATAATTAGCTAGTTAATGAATCCTCGAGATCTGACATGATCAGCCTCTTCTTAGAGGGGGACTATCATCACATCTCCGCCTCTATTTAGTGGGGGGGGGGGGGATGTATTATACTCATCAGGTCCACAACATGAACGACGAGTTTACTGAAGGTGGGGTATATTGGGCTAATAATAACTATATAGGTGTTCTCAGTGCCTGCAAATCCCGCCAATACTTATCAATTTAATGGGATTCTCACGTACGATATCATTATGCCACCCGTCTCTTTTCATGGGCCTCTGCATCCATTAATGCCGAGCATCTACATATCATGGAGACTGGATGCCCCAGTTTTTTTTCTTAACTCTCTGCACGTGACTCTGAACAAAGCATGTCATCCGGAGACCCGTACACAGAGTCGTACTTTTCGAATGAGCCAGAAAATCTGGAGCAGCGATGTTCTTTGACTGCGTAGTGCGGGCGCAAAGTAATCCATGATTGCCCAAAGAAGCCAGAATCCGAAGGTCGCTTTTCCGCCGCAGCTTCTTCAGAATATTTATGCTTGTCTTGGACCAGTGTGGTTATTGTGGACGGATTGAATGAATGTAACGGCCGCAAAAGCGCAGTGGGACACATTTACCTCGACTGGAAATCGATCTGGTAAGTACACGCGCAGCAAATTCAGGCGAGTGCCCCCCTTATTATCACCGGCCGCTGGGAGGCGTTCTTTGAGCTTATTTTCTGACTGGTGGACTCTCAATCTCCGCGGCGAATTGACGGTACCATGTGCTGAATCAGGCCTTCGATTACGGTCGCTTTTAATCACAATCAAATCACATTGTGGGAGCGAGAATCATAATTTCGAAGCACTTTTCTGAACTGACATTGTGTACATAGCTCATGTAGGCGTAACTAATCACGAGCATAGTGGAAGCAGGAAAACGAAGCCGCAAGATTGTCGAACCTCACATGCGACATTACATTGAGGTTATCGAAAATAACGGTCCATTCCTCGCTGTTGCACGAAGCGCCGCTACAGTGGCGGGTGAGTCCAAGCTGTAAATCTGGTAATCGAGTACGCACGCCCAAAAAGTGCACATCCAGTCCTTGGTGACCTTGACAGACGACATGGTGTTCTCGGATGGGAGGTTGGTGCACGTGTTCTCGGTGAACTCGACGGTGTAGGATGCACCGCCGTACTTGATCTCATCGTACCCAATGATGGACGACGAGCGAACGCCCTACGAACTAGTCAGAAACGAGTCTGGTCTATGCGGGGAGAATTCAAATTGAACTTACAACATTGATAGCGTCGATGGCACGGACATTGCCTTCGGTGGGAGTGGCGTTGACGGCAAGAGCCGACATCGCAGCGACGACGAGAGTGAAAAAGCGAGGAGTGAGCATTGCTGGGAGCGGTTCGTAGAGTAGGATCGGTGTTTTTGAGCCTGGAGTTGAACGTCCATCCGTGTGGTATTTATACGAGCAGGGGAGTGAACTTCTGGAAGAGTTCCCTGTGGAATAGTAGGACCTCAGGTCACGGGGGTGGACGGGCTTTTTCGATAGCTGACCATGGGAGAACGCCGCTTGTCTTGTTGTGTCATCCCTGGCTTTTGATGAAGTCGACTCCCGCGTCTTCTCTACAGCCAACGGGTGAGTGTAAGGACCGTTTTTGGATCTGCAGGAGCAATTAATAATTATAGGTACGTACAACAGGGTTCCGTTCCAACTGCATCCTATTCTGGAGCGTAGCGAGTTCCTTATGGAATTCTCCGCCGCGCAAGGGATACCATCCGTGAAGATCAAGTGTCGAAAAATACAGAACCCAAGCCAGAGTTCCCCGTGGTGGTAATGTGCCATGATCTCCAGCGCGATCCTCACGAATGACACGTCACCTCTGACGGCACAAAGATTTCGACGGTGAGGTACGATTCTGCCGAAGAGAACACCGTGAAGGTCCGCCGCGAGACGTAGACACATCCGCGGAGTGTCGAGGAACGTTGTCCTGATGAGAATCTGCACAGACGGGGACCTGACTCATAGGTGACCTGTCCGGCGGCACAACCTCACGTTTAGCGCAGATACGTAGTCCTAATTATGGCGCGTGGCGTAGCAGGCAAACGTGCTAAATCCCAGCGCACACATTCGTTCCGCGGAAAAGGCATATATATACTAGCCTCTAGAATAGTCGAGGGTAAACGGCGACTTGTCACTAACTCGTAGAATAGTATTGACAGTGTTCTGTGAAGAGCGACGTGACTCCGTTCCGAGTAAGCGCCGTTGAGGATGAGAGTCCGTAGTAGTATATGATTATTCGATTTGGTTAGATTGGTGTCACTATGCAATCACTATGTAAAAGAAGTGGAAGAGTTTGGCAAAAGCCCCGATGGCAGACAACCGGGCCGACGGGCCGGCTGACGGCGTCGCATCAAAGGGCGCGCGTCGGAGGGCGCGTGGCCGTGCCTTGCGCCACCGGCGCCGGCAAGATCACACATTTCTGCCAGCGGCAGATTCCAAGGTTCGGTGCTTCGGCACGATGGGTGGTCTCGTCCTAGCCTGGAGGAGCGGGCTCGGCGGCCGCGAAGGATGTGCGGGTCAGTGAATCGTGAGCCACATACACATGGCGCCCCGCGCATGGCGTCGAAGTCCGCAATCCAGACTTAAGTCGCGTGCCGGGGTCGTCCCTTCCATCAAAGACGTCAGGGTTAGAGCGTGCTCCTCGAGTGGCTAGCCGTCGTGGCCGCGACCGGTGACCGTTGATGCAGTGCATCGAGCGTGAACAGCAGCAAAGGAAGAGTGGAAGAATACTACATAAGAGGAGAGAGCAAGGCGGAGTGTGCCGAAAATGTTGATCAGATGGTTCCAGTGATGTGCCATCACTGACGCCGGGAGCGCATCAAAGCTGATGGCGTCGAGCGGGGGTTGTTTAGCAAAGGGCTTAGGCAGCGGGCGGATCGGCGGCCCGAGGACAGGGATTTACTTAAGAGAAGTATAGGTACGTGTCTTCAAGAAGAGGAAGCTGACTCGGATCAGTCCGAATAATCATAAAGCACTCTTCCCTCTGAGGGAGTATGACACCCTAGGAGGAATACGAGATGAGAGTGCATTGGTCCACGCGGATGTTACGTATAAGAAGAGAGCTCCTGCCAAATGTCGGCGACGCTCGGATTAATCAGACTCATTCGGAATTGTCTACGGCTTGTGCTGCCGAGCTTAGTTGACATCCAGCCTTCCAGCCGGGGTAGGCCGACATCTGCTTGCCATTCGGAAAGGACGGCACGAGCAGAAATCAATCCACTTGTGACGCCGATGGCCCCGGCCAAAACCTTGGTTCCGAGGATCGTTGACGTTAGCTTCCGACTCGTACACTGAAGGGCCGGCAGGGACTGGAGGACCTATATATTCCAAATCATAATAACCTACCCAGTATCATTGTAAGTTCGCGGTTCTGGCTAGAACACTAACCAGTGTCATCATAAATTTGCGGTTCTGCTAGCGGGGCCACAACAGGCGTCCGATCTGCAAGAGAAAGGAAGATCAATATCGATGTAATGGAGAAGGTCAAGACATATCTACCGGTCGTTTCATCCCCACTAGACTCCGCGCGGCCTAAATTCGATTGCAAAACCAGAAGAGTTTCTGGGCAGAATTTGAGGTCGGACGCACCTTGCCCGATCATGTCCGCAGGCGCGTCCTCTGGTTCGGTAAGCGGAGCAGTAGCAACCAACGCCTCTGGAACGGAGGGTTCTTCCGATCGCGGTTTCTCCTGCTCGCTATCGACCTCCATATGTCCGAGACCTCTTCTGGAGGCGGTAGACCTGGCTGTGGTGAACTGCGAAAGCTTCCGGTCTTTTTAGGCGCGTTCATCTTATTCGGGGGATTGGCTCCATTCAGCACACGGGGCTCACCTCCAGCGCAAGCGTCGACGTCCATGTCGGCTCGAGGGCTCTCTTCAACGGATGGGCTGGCTACGACGGGGCTTATTGGATTGCGGGAGCTGTTTACAGTATTCGGCGGCAATCCTGTCCACCGGAATTAGGGAAGCAGGGCAGGGAAGGAAAAGGTTGCTCACCCATTAATATGCGCATCAGTCTGGCACCCTTCAGACGGATCTCGCCGATGCTTTCTTCAGGAGCGGGGCTCAGCACCGGCTGAGCAGGAACTTGGGTAGCGTTGGCTCCTTCGTCGTGCGTCTTCTGTCAGATTGGTGAGTTCCCCGTATGTACTCGGGCCTCGATGGTAACATCGAATCAGTGTCCGAGCCGCGTCCGGAGAACGGGAATTGCCGATGCTTTAATCGCACATATGACTGCACCGCCTCCGAAATTATGGAGCCCCAGGCGCAATGGCGAAGGGAACAAAAGCAATCCTCGACGACGGAACTCGTCGGGCGGAAGCGATATTCTCAGTGGTGGGCATTCTCGCAGAAGCTCACCTTCCTCCGGTTGAGCACAAAGAGTGAGGAACGATTGAGTTCCTGGATATACATGCTAACATCAGCCCAAAGCGCCGTTCCGCGTCGCGCAATTTTTTTCCGCGCTCAAGCTACCGTTATCGGATACAACTCAGCGTCTTTCAAACAGACAATTGAAGCGATCATCGACACCGTGTTCAAACTGTCGAGCGTTTTCGGAGCAGATGCGATGGAGGATTGGGCGCCGGAAGTCATGACATATGAATATGGGTGCAGTCTTACGGCGAGTTCCAGATATTTCACTGTTGGGAAAATTTCTGCGGATGACCGTGTGCCATGGGCTACGGGATTTTGCCGCTGCAGTGACATTGCCGCATGCAGCGGCAATCTTAGCGGCAGTCAGTGGCAATCTCTTTTGCGGCACATGTTGAACTCCTGCCCAACGGCCTCCTCAGCTTTCTTTTGTCTATAGTTATATATCAAATGGTGTTAGAAGGTCGGATGTCACACGAGAACTAGCGCGGAGCAAGGATATATATCGCAGGAGCGGTACGGGGGGTACAGAGCGCGAGGGGGATAAAGCTAGAGTATCTACGCGATGTCGAGGCAATATATGTGTGATCGAGGGTCCGCAGTAAATGAGACACAAAGGGGGAAAGCGATGGCAACGGGGGAGGACGCGTGACAGGCCCCATTTCAACAAGTGGTCCTAAATGTCGTTAGACACCCCGTTAAGTCCTCGTCGCCGGCGCTGTGAGCGTTGAAGACACGAAATATAATTCCTTGTAGCGGCAGTCTGCGTCAATCAGCGGCAGTCTGCGGCACCCAAACAGCGGCAAATACTCTGCAGCGGCAGTCTGCGGCACTTTGCAGCGGCAGTTTGGCGTCAGTCTGCGGCACTCCTGCCTCATGTCTGCGTCAGTCTGCGGCACTCATGCAGCATGACCTAGCGGCAATGTGACTAGTCTGCGGCACTCAAGCGGCACTCAATGGCACTCATTGTGTATGTCTGCGGCACTCACTACGGTATTCTGTGTCACTCTTGTGGCACTCCTGCAGCTGTCTGCGTCACCTGCGCGGCCGCGCAATTCGGTGCTGTCTCTGTCTCCCGAAAGCCAGCTTGCCTTTTTACAACGGTGCTCGTTTATATAAATTAAATATGACCATTTCTCGACCATGGTTCAAATTCAAGTTTGACTACAATGACCTTGTTCTTCTGGATCACAATCCTATGACCTCCCTTGAGACTAACCCGCGTCCCTTTGGGTTGAATGAGCCATCAACATGACAAATCTCCCCAGAGGAACTCCAGTCTGGCGCTCTGCGGCACTCTGCTGCGGCAATAACACAGCCACTCTGCGGCAGTAGAACATTGCCGCTGCACGAATCCTCCCCCGATGTTTTTTTAGATTACTGCATGGAACCCTTATAATGAACGAATAATATGCCCTGCTGATGTCGAAAACCATCCCCGTTGTGTTGTGACTCAGTTACTCTAGTATTCAAGAAATAATTTTGAATGCAGACATAGTTTGTATTCAACACTGGCCGCATAAGTGACACTATCGGAGGTATTCCCATCCCCAAAGAATCGTGCACTGAGCCAGACTTAGCGTGAGATTTGTTTTCAACGGTTTCAGGGAACGCGGGGCAAGCATCTTTTTTTTTTTCATTGTATCATGTATGTCTGCGGCACTCTGCATCACTCCTGCGGCTGCCTGCGTCACTTCCGCGGCTGCATCCATCACTCCTGTATCTATCTGCCTAAAGCAATCTTGTCTCTTTGCAAACATTTCACAATGTTGCTGCTTCATACCAGTTAACTAGGACCATTTCTCAACCACGGTTGAAATTCAAGTTTGAGTATCATGTCATTTTTCTCCGGGGTCACGCTGCTATGACGTTCCTTGGGACTATTCCGCGTCGCTTGATGTTGAATCAGCCATCGATATACAAAATCTGCCCATATAAGCCCAGGTCTGGCGCTCTGCGGCAATGACACAGCCACTCTGCGGCAATAGAAAATTGCCGCTGCATGGATCTTTCCACATGTTTTTTGAGATTCATGGATGAAACAACGGTAATACTTGCATAATATGTCCTGGTAACGTCGAAAACCTTTGCTGTTGTGCTGCGATTGAGTCATTCAAGAAATAATTTTCAATGCAGACACAGTCTCCTTCTAACACTGGCTGCATATGTTGCACTATCAAGGATATTTCGATCCTCGCACACTATCTAATCGCGGACTGAACCAGATTTACCCTGAGATAACTTCAAAACCGGTCCAGAGAACGTAGTGAAAGGGTTCTATTTTTGTTTATGGTCACCGAAAGAATTTTCGTAGCTAGTATCGTTCACACGGCGAAGGCTCAAGTTCGTCTATGTATTTTGAGACTGGTGCGACATTACCTACTTTATCCTGTCCCCAAATGCTTAAACAGTCATTATAATGCAAGATGTCATCCAATCGCCCGCTCTGCGGCAATAGCACAGCCACTCTGCGGCACCAGAACATTGTCGCTGCATCATATTTATTTTTCAGACTAGGACTGGGAATGACGGGGATGCATGCATAATGCATCCTGGTAACAGAGAAAACTTTCTTTCTTGTGTTTCAATTGATTTATTCAGGAAATATCATCCAATCGCCCGCTCTGCGGCAATAGCACAGCCACTCTGCGGCACCAGAACATTGTCGCTGCATCATATTTATTTTTCAGATTAGTACTGGGAATGACGGGGATGCATGCATAATGCATCCTGGTAACAGAGAAAACCTCCCCTCTCGTCTTTCAATTGATTTATTCAGGAAGTAACCTTCATTGCAGAAACAGTCCTCGCGCAACACCAGCCACATTACTCATATCAGGAGAAGCTGGTCTGCACGAGAAGAGTTAGGCCACCAATTTAAACAAGTCCCATGCAGAAAACTCATCGACAACACTAGCAGAGTTGACATAAATGCCACCCATTCTTTTGGTGCATCTCAACATTGACCGCATATATATTCTTGTTTCCTGTGTTTACGCTCGGTGCCGCCTGAAATGGATTGTTTCATCTATTTAGATGCTCTCTTGGACCCTGCCACGTCAAATGGGTTTCTGAAGAAACACCTACAGCCGTAAACTAGGAAGAGCAACGATTAGATTGTCTCGTCTGTATCTCAGCCAAAGCAGATCCAAATCACCTGGTCCAAGTTATCGATAGGATCATCCCCATGTGGAGTACACGCAGAAATATACCCCTGGGCGCCAGGACATGTCGTTGTGGAGGGTGAGGCTGATACTTGGCAGAGGCCAAATACGTAGAAGCGTAACACTACGGCGCAATCGATTGTAGTTCCGGCACAACATATTTCTCACATTCTGAATGGATGACTGTCATAACAGACCTGAAAGCCCCCAATGCAACAAGAATGAGATTTGCTCGTCCACTAAAAAAGGAAGAAACCGACCGCACAGTTGCCACGAACAATAGCACCTGGAATGCTGCTTCAAACATTGCATTTTTTTCTCGCTGCATGAAGTCGTTTTGCCTAATTCCTTTTGTAGAGAACCTTGGATGAGTCCCTACTATCTACCTACAAATTGAGAGCCCAACCACTTGCCTTGAAATGTCCGAAATCTTAGTGTTGCTCTTCTACGTTGTGTTGCGCTTCCTAGTTTGAGACTGTATCTCACTGGCTACACCCTTGTCTCATTTTGCCACCCTTCAACGTTCTTTTCTCGGTGCTAGTGCGCTACACTGTAGACTTGATATTTAGCCACATATATTTCGGCGGGACGAGCCATCTCGGACTGCAACCACAGCAGCTATTCCGCCAAGGAGCAAACAGAGGCGCAGGGAGGAAGGCGGGGAGGAGCCGCCGTCCAAGCGAGCCAAGAAAATCGAGACGGCGGCAAAGGAAGCCGCCCGGAAGCCCAAGAAGACGCCAAAGAGTATGGTAGGACATAGACTTCTTCGTTCCGGGAGGACGGTGTAGCGTAGCAGCTGTATTTACCAGTTAACTTTTGATTTGGCTCGGGGTAGCTTGATAATGAGTCGGCTGTGTGGATATTATGTATCGTTGAATAACGCCGAGACCGCCAGGGAGATATATATTCATGCTGACCGATATGTAATTCAGAGTTGAAAGGCCGCTGGGGAATAATTGTCAATAGTTGATTTGGCCCGCAGGGTGACACGATAATGGACGACGGCAGATTCAAGGCATCATTTAATAGCGTAGACGAAGGAATAGGATCGCTTCTCGGAGTTGTATTATGGCAGGCTGGGACGAACGTCTGGGAGAATTGAACACATAGTATTACCTCACGCTGCTGTAGCGATGCATGTAGTCGTAGTCATGTAGTGCTAGAGGGACCGAACAGGCGGGCTGGGGCTGGCGCGAGGATCTGACAAACAGTAAGAATTTATAGCGACGTTGCTGCGGCGAGTACAGTACCAGTGCCCGAGTGACTGCCGCTACGTGCGGCAATGCGTACGGCAGTTCAGGCGTGACACAGCGGCAGTGTGACATGTTGCGTGTATTGCCGCATGCAGCGGCAATTTCAATTTTTGCAGCGGCAGTCAGCGGCACTTGTAATGTCGCAATGTCACTTTCACCCTGCCCCAAAGAATTGGACGAATCTCACTCAGTTCTACACGGATTCACCCAGGACCTAGTTACTTTTAACGTACCAAGTCATATGCAGTTCATGATAGAGAGAAATGCTTCAAAATCTGATTTTCTCCATAGTCGGGGAACCGAGGCCCTCCCTAGCGTGAATCTCGTCTGGCTAGCCCAAATGGTCTCTGATGGTGCTGAAAATTTTGGAGGGGTTTCCATGGGGCACCAGGAGGCTTTTAATATAATCAAATGGAACGCACCTGCAAATCATATCTCCTGGCTCGATCAATTACTGCGTGCCCTGTTCGACTCGGGGTCAGGCCATAGGTGGCGGGGATATCATTTCTTTTCGCTGCCGTAAACCTGACAATTGTACGAGGGCTGAGCCAACGCATTCACGGCGCTACGTGCTCTGGGATGTGAGAGGTTCGTCCTCCGGTAATTTGATTTTTGTCCTGTGTCCGATTGGCAGGATTTAATCCTGGTACTGTACCACTGGCGCGGCTTGACTTCATTACCCTCACTTCGCTGCATGTCCGTTGCTCCAATTCATCATGTCCCTTATCTTTACCATAAACCTTCCCCGATGCATCCACTCGGAGGACTATCAGTTCCCTGGAGCATGTGTGCCGTCGTGCGGTGAAAAGTAGTCTGTATGTGGGTAGACTCAGGAACAGTTACGTTCTTCCGTGATGCGTGTCGCTAGATCCTACGCAGCTCGCATTACACCTGGTTGACCTCCACTCCGTTTTTTTTCGGTCTTACGTCTTTTTTCCTTACCTTAAGCAATCACCCCAGCCTATTCCGTTCCAGTGTATTAATATTCCGTCTGCGGAGTTCGGGGTGTATTGGGATGGTGGATAATGCGGGTACGGTGCCGAATTGTGGCACGGCTTGTATGTTTGATAAGCTGCCAGCCATCCATCTAGCGTGAGGTTAGTGCCGTATGCTCCAATTCCTCATGTCCCTTATCCTCACCATGAACCTTCCTCGATCCCTCCATACGGAGCCTCCCGCGTGTGTGCCGTCATGCGGTGAAAATTAGTCTGTGCCTGAGTAGGGAGTCCGTAGTCGATGAGTACATCTCGGGAGATCCCGGACTGGCTAAATTAAGCAATAAACTGCATTTCCGAGGCGAACAGTAGACACGTGGGCGGGACCTCGAGAACTGTTCGCTCAGCTTGTCACCTCACGTTTCTGAGTCACAGCGCGTCGATTTTCGCCCCTCGGGGGCGAAACCTCCCGGACCGTAAGCGCCAAGCGCGCTCAAATGGGCGTCTATATGCACATCACGGGGACTCAAGGGCGTTAAAGACACCGAGTCTTTACCATTGTCGCTCTCTCTCATCGACGGTCGTTCTTTCGTCGCTCTCTCGTCGTTGAAATTCCCTTTCGGCACCAGGAATCTATCAACCAGACTACTAGTCTCTGCACATCCAGGTCATTGACGCCTCGAAGCACATTCCATGGACGGACACGGACAACAGACGACGATTTGCTGGGCAACTAGTGCTGATTCCAATTAGCACTCTGGATAAGAACACCATCTTCCAGCGCTTCAAGCTCATCAACAAAGACCATTCTGAGACCAAGCTCGAGAACAAGACCAAAGATATGTCATCGCGAGGTCCAAACGGCGCCAGCTCGCACTTCTGCCCGCAATGCAGTTGCCGGGCCATCTCATCTTCGGATGGAGGACTCCGCATCGGTCTCACGCTCAGCTCCGCTTCCGCTCGAGGAGATGGGCAAGGACGACAAGTACCTACGCCTGCTGATGGATGGTGACGGTATCTCGGAGGAGTCCTGGACCGGACTTGTGGAGAAGTGCGGGTCTTGCAACCGTGTGCTCACGCGCAAAGCGCTCAAAAAACACACCAAGCGTTGCCTTGGTGAGCTCACTGTGTTTTACGTCATAAATTTCTTAAGCCTCGATCGCGTCAACAACAGATAGACAGAAGTAGACAGAATAGATAGAAGTCCCGAGCCAGTAATTGATCACCTATTCATTTGTTCCAATCTTCTTCGAGCTCCAAAATCGCATCCAGTCGTCGAAAAATGTCTGAAAAAAAAATCGTGGAAACGAAGGCTATCAGAATGTTCACGTGACCGCGACGCGACGCAACGCGACAGACCACAAACCACCTTGAATAGTTACAACTTGAAAGGAGGCTTTATAGAGCAAAGAAATTCGTTGTTTTTCAACGTTGTGGACTTTAATTATTCCTTGCTCCACTTTATATTTCTTAATTCCGCTCGCCAACGCAGGTTCTGATCCAATAACATATCTTCTCCAAATTTTGAACTCTCAACTCAAAGGCTAGTAAAATTTCTGTGTATTGGGCCCATTCAGTGGTCTCCCGGATCCCTCTATACACCGCCGCACATTTGGACGCCTGGGAGCCGAACAGGCGCGACGTTTCCTCAAAAGGAAGCCAGATCTGATGCGAGATGTACTCATCGACTCAACACTGGTCACCCATTCGTCACCCACCTCCTTTCGCAGCCAAATACGCAGCTCGCATTAAACTCCGGTTGACCTCCACTCCGTTTTTTTTTCGGCCTTGCGTCTTCCTTCCTCACCTTTAAGACCGGTAATCACCCCAGCCTATTCCGTTCCAGTGTATCAGTATCCCGTCTGTGCATTTCGGGGTGTATTGGGATGGTGAATAATACGGGTACGGTGCCGAATTGTGGCACGGCTTGTATTTTTGATAAGCTGCCAGCCATCCATCTAGCGTGTGAGTAGTGCCGTATGCTCCAGTTCCTCATGTTCCTTATCCTCACCATGAACCTTCCTTGATGCATCCACATGGAGCCTCCAGCGTGTGTGCCGTCATGCGGTGAAAAATATGTAGTCTGTATCTGCTCAGGAACAATTACGTTCTTCCGTGATTCGTCCTCTCCACCTCTTTTCGCAGTCGAGTACGCAGGTCGCATCGCACCCCGGTTGACCTCCACTCCGTTTTTATTCGGCCTTGCGTCTTCCTTCCTCACCTTTACGACCGGTAATTACTCCACCCTATTGCGTTCCAGTGTATCAGTATTCCGTCTGCGGAGTTGGGGTTGCATTGGGATGGTGGATAATGCGGGTACGGCGCCGAATTGTGCCACGGCTTGCATGTTTGATAAGCTGCCAGCCATCTATCTAGCGTGAGGTTAGTGCCGTATCATTCATTCATCCTCGCTGCCCCGGAATACGATAGCTTATCTCAGCACACCTATAAAGTGGCCGACTCTCGGGCAAATAACACGAGCAACCCAACTTGTAAAGCATAATGCACTTCGTCAAATCAAGCATCCTTACTCTTGCCATCGTTCTCATGGGCATTGTGCCCATCGCTGCCGCCGCCGCCATCCACTGCCAGGGCGCGTGCGCGCCCAAGGACCAGACGTGCTACTCGCTCTACGGCAAGATCGAGTACATGCCGTGCTGCGACAAGAGCCAGACGTGTCAGTCCATCGATCAGGTTTCGCCCGTAATGGTTAGTAAAATTCGCCTCGTACATGATCACCGCTGAGCGCTGCACCGCAGGTTTGCAGAGCAGCTCGTACATGATCACCCCTGAGCGCTGTACCGCAGGTTTGCGGAGCATAGACGGGTGCAGAGGAAGCACATAGATAGTCTACATCCAATTGAACCAGTCCCCAGAGATGAAGAACCATTGCGCGGATACGATCATAGTCCTCCCTTGAGCATATGCACCGGGATATACGAGCTACTGTTCTCTCCGTAAGTTTGTGAACGGAAGCCTGTTTCCCAGCAATTATCAGGGCTGGTCTTTTCGAGGGCGAAGACGCCCTGCGCACCACACTCTGGTTGACATCCTCTGCGATTTTACTTGTACATATTTCTTCGGCGGGGCTGGTGGTCTGGGAGTTAAGCGGGGAGGCGTCGAGCTGCGGCGCCGCGTGTACGTTGGATGCTGCCCGCCAGCCATCTAGCGTGCGCTCAGTGTCGTACGATATCTAATTCATCCCCGCTTCCCTGGATAAGACAGCTTATCTCGCAACCTATAAATTCCCGACGTCAACACTCGGGCCATTAACGCAAAGTATCCCGCCTCACAGCCCAGAATGCACTTCGTCAAATCCACCATCCTGACTCTGTCGCTCTCATGGGCCTCGTGCCCACCGCTCCCGTTGCCAACATCCACTGCCCTGCCAGAGCGACCGCGCGGGCCGGGACGAGGTGTGCGACTCCTACTTCGGTCTTCCACTGATCCTACTCATTTCGGCCGGGTAATGTACTGTGACACTTTTCATAAAATTCCGTCGGTCCGACGCCTTCAAACTCCGCTCGGGTATCACCGACGGCAGCCGGTGGGCGAGATGCCGATCGATCAATTTCCGAGCCCGTCACCCCGTCTTGCACCACTTGCAGCATGCCCGTTGAGCTGACCTCTTGGCCTCGGGTCCCTCCCTACTGATCGCACTACGTCGGTGCGCTCTCTTCCTCGTTACTGTGCTCTAACTGACGCGCGCACGACCGTAGGCTTCGCTTTCGTGCGCTTTGAGCGTACGCAAACGACGGTGAGCTGTGCCTACGCATTCTCCGGCCGCTGGGGGAATGTGTCTACCTCCTGGAGTTCGTGAATCTCTCCCCCTGTGCGAGGGCGCGTTCCTCCCGGACCCCAAAGACCACGCCACGCATCCCAAAGCCCCACGGCCGTGGACGTAGAGGTACGACGTGCGTATTTCCTTAGTCTTCCCCCCTCCTCGCTCCCCTCCGTTACCCTCTCCGCCTCTACTAACCCATCGTTGTTCTTTTCTGGTAGTACACCCTCCCCCTGCGCTCTAATGCTCCTCAACCCCCCCGCATCATTTCCCCCCGCCGTACGAAACTTGATCTTCCCCTACCTGACGCGTCAGTAGGATTTCACGTTCGCACACTCGTCGACGGTACCCCGCGTGACGCGTTATCCCCAAAGCGGACGCCATCCCTGCGCCTGCGTCACCTGCGACTCCGCGCGCGGGCGCAGGTAACGAGGGCCGAGGCGGGGACGGAGGCGGTGGACTGGACTCTCCGCCGAATACTCTCTCATTTCCCGACGCAATGGATTATTTCGCGCTCTTATGCCCCGCATCTCTGTCCGCCAACACGCACGTGAATCGGCCGGATTTGCTTGTGGCTGGGCGCTCCGAAAATCAGCTCTTCAGTAGGGATACAGCCGCCTCTATGAATGTACTCACCAAAACCGCCAGACTCTGTAACGCGATGTACGACCTGATAGCATTCGGACCGCATCTGCATAGGATATTGAAGGATCTCCTGGCTCGATCAATTACTGCATGCCCCGTTCGACTGGGGTCAGGTCACAGGTGGCGGGGATATCGTTTCTTTTCCCTGTCGCAAACTTGACAAGTACGAGGGCTAACCCAACGCATTCACGGTGTTACTTGCTCTGGGATGTGAGAGGTTCGTCCTCCGGTAACTTGATTATCTCCTGTGTCCGATCCAAATTTAATCCTGGTACTGTCCACTGGCGCGGCTTGACGTCATCATCACAATCATCACACGTCGCTGCATGCCCATTGCTCCAATTCATCGTGTCCCTTGTCCTCACCACCAGCCTTCTTCGATGCATCTCCTCGGAGGGCTGCCAATTCCCTCGACCGTGTGTGCCGTCATGCGGTGAAAGTAGTCTGTATCTGGGCAGGCTCAGGAACAGTTACGTTCTTCCGTGATTCGTGGCGCTAGATCCTTTCCATCTCCTTTCGCAGCCGAATACGCAGCTCGCATCACACCCCGGTTGACCTCCACTTGGTTTTTTTTTGGCTGTGCGTCTTCTTTAGGACCGGTAATCACCCCAGCCTATTCTGTTCCAGTGTATTAGTATTCCGTCTGTTGAGTTGGGGGTGTACCGTGGATTATGCGGGTACGGCGCCGAATTGTGCCGCGGCTTGCATGTTTGATAAGCTGCCAGCCATCCATCTAGCATTATGTTAGTGCCGTATGATTGATTCATCCTCGCTTCCCCGGAATACGATAGCTTATCTCACCACACCTATAAAGTGGCCGACTGTCGGGCAAATAACACAAGCGACCCAACTTGTAAAGCACAATGCACTTCGTCAAATCAATCATCCTTACTCTTGCCATCGCTCTCATGGGCATTGTGCCCACCGCTGCCGCCGCCGCCATCCACTGCCAGGGCGATTGCGCGGCCAAGAACGAGTTGTGCTACTCGGAATACCAAAGGATCAAGAAGCCATGCTGCGACACCACGCTCAGGTGTACCGCCAAGGGTGATTTCGGATACGTAGCGGTTAGTAAAATTTGCCCCGTACATAATCACCGCTGAGTGCAGCACCACAGTATTGCGAAGCGCCCAAGGCGGTTTTGGCTTTCGAAATACAGGTAGAGGGGTGATTTGCGACGTAGAAATGGGTGGGGAATCAATATTTGAAGGCTTTAGGCCCATCCAAGCTTTAGTTGAGAAGATATAGCATTTTCATGGCAAATCTGAATATTTCTTCCGATTTTTTTTTCACATTTTTCCTGAATCAACCGCATTGAAGTGGACATTTTCGAAAAAAAAACTGGGCGGACCCCCAAAGAAAACGAAAGTCGTCAGAAAAATCTAAAAAATGAAATTTCAATTGCCGACCCATTTTTAAGGCATAATTGGACCCGATGTATGGCGCTCAAAGTGCACTTTTAATGATCCGCTATGTAAATTGATGTTTTTCCGTTTTGCGCTACCTCTGTTGTGAAATTTATGCTTTTCCGCTACTTATTGGACTTGAAGACGGACCAAAAGAGGAAGCGGAAAAACCTGAAATTTCCGCTCCCTTCATTGGGTCGATTACGGCTAGCACTACCTCTATTGGGGTAGTTTGTGATCGCGCTACTTTTAGCGACAGTTTTGTGATCGCGCTACTTTGGACTGTCGCGACCTAAATCGCGCTACTTTCCATGTTTCGGACTTGTGAAATTTTCGCAAAAAAACTTTTATAATAAACAGAAAAATTGTTAAGTATGTACAGCCTACATACAGCCTACTACACCTACTACCGTAGATGTGACACTACATAGTAAGCCTGATGTGCCAACTCATTCCGCTGCCCTCTGAGCTCCTTTCTTTTGCCTCTCATTGGATGTACTGCCTGCCCTGGCAGCACGAGCCGTTCGTCATGGGGTGGCTACGGAGCGGTCCCCGTGGCACTGGTGGATGAGCTGGTGGATGTTCCGGGACCCAGGCTAGCCTGCCTGCTACCGACTTGCACCTGTACTCGCTGTGGGGCTGGTTCCTTGTCCATGGCTCGCCGTGTTCGGTAGGTCCTTTTTCTCTCCCCCTCCGTCCTCCGATGCCATCGCGGTAGTCGCCGTGTGTAGCAGGTGAACCTCTTTTATTACGCCCGCAGGTTAGAAGGCGCACCCAGGCGAGGTCGACAAACCACGCCCGGACATGAGGGAGCAGAATGCAGAGCTGGATTATGGGCGGACCATCGCAGATGTCCTCCCGGCACCGTGCTGTTCCAGTGTCACATCGACGGTAGTAGGTGTAGTAGGCTGTATGTACGTACATACATAACAATTTTTTTGTTTATTATAAAAGTTTCTTCGCGAAAATTTCACAAGTCCGAAATGTGGAAAGTAGCGCGATTTGAGTCGCGACAATCCAAAGTAGCGCGATCACAAAACTGTCGCTAAAAGTAGCGCGATCACAAACTATCCCAATATAGGTAGCGCGAGTCGTAATCGACCCAATGATGGGAGCGGAAGTTTCAGGTTTTTCCGCTCCCTCTTTTGGTCCGTCTTAAAGTCCAATAAGTAGCGGAAAAGCATAAATTTCACAACAGAGGTAGCGCAAAACGGAAAAACATCAATTTACATAGCGGATCATTAAAAGTGCACTTTGAACGCCATACCGATGTACAAATTTGAATTTTGAAATCCCTTGGTAGCGCCGAAATCTTCTGGAACAACCCACACCCCCAGCGCAATCGCCCTTTTCCCTTAGAACCCTCCTCACCCCTCCTTCCACTCATCATTCATTCCGCCCGTTTAACTTTACCGTACCTATCTACTGATGAACTTTTCATAAATTCCCGCCTTTACACTCCGCTCGGGTATCCGGCGGGCGGGGTGTCGATCGATCAATTTCCTACGTCACTCCGTCTTGCCGGCTGTGTCATGCCCATATATGGACATGATTTATGCCTTTTTTCGGACATGCTTGCTTGCGCTCCCTCACTTTCATCTGCGGGGCTGGGCTCTCCATATGCCCTCTCGAAGATCTTCGATACATACCACAACGTCCTGTATGCGCCAACGACTCGCGGCGTTGTCAGGCCATCTAAGACACCCGCAGCTAGCGCGTGAATCCACATCGCAAACCCACCGCTGCTGCCATCGTCTATGATCCCACCAAGAAATTCGGTGGCGAGCGCAAAATTGGAGGATAGACCTTTGATGTCTCGTTCCTGACCATCGACGACCGCATTTTCGTGCAGGCCGCACTTGTCTTTCATCACCACTCCCTCCACATAATGTCTTCCTCAAAAGCTAGCTATTGGAATCGATTTTGGAACAACCTACTCGTATGTACTCTTCTACTCCCCTGCCCGCGCTGTGTCAATGTCTGGCAAAACGATCAGTTTGAGATCATCGCCAACAACCAGGGTGACCGCATCGTCCCCTCGCATGTCTCTTTCTCGGACAACGAGCGTCTTATCGGTGATGCCCCAAAAATCAAGTCGCAATGAACCCCATAAACATATCTGTTGAAGGTCCTCTTCAAGATGAAGGAGCCCGCCGAGTCGTACCTCAGCACCACCATCAACAAAGCCGTCATCACCGTCCCCCGCCCACTTCACCGACTCGCAGCGTCAGGCCACCAAGGACGCCGGTACCATCTCGGGCATGAACGTCCTGCGGATCATCAACGAGCCCGCCGCCGCCGCCATCGCCTACGGTCTCGACAAGAAGGTCGGCGGCGAGCGTAACGTCCTCATCTTCGATCTCGGAGGAGGAACCAAGGCCACCGCCGGTGACACGCGCTTGGGCGATGAGGACTTCAACAACTGGCTCGTCAACCACTTCGCCCAGAGTCAAGCGGAAGAACAGTATGTCTTTGGTCATTTTGCTTACTCGAGCTGTACACTGATTTTCCTTCCCAAGATCAGTGAGTCCTTCAACCTCCGCGCCTTCCGTCACCGTACCGCCTGCGAGCGTGCCAAGCGCGTCCTTTCGTCCGCCGCGCAGACCTCCATCGAGACCAGAGGGCATCGACTACTATACCTCAGGGTGATTGCGCGGGCCGGAACGAGATGTGCTACTCGTACTACCAACGGATCCCCAAGAAGCCGTGCTGCGACAGGAGCCTTACTTATACCGCCTTCGGTGAGTTTTGATACGTAGCGGTTAGTAAAATTCGCACCGTACATGATCACCGCTGAGCGCAGCATCACAGTATTGCAAATGGGCGGAGAAGAACGGGTGCAGAGTACGCACGCAGATATTCTACCTCCAATTGAACCAGTCCCCAGAGATGAAGAACCATTGCGCGGATACGATCATAGTCCTTCCCTGAGCATACGCACCGGGATGCGCGAGCTACTGTTCTCTCCGTAAGTCTGTCTGTTTCCCAGCAAGTATCACGGCTGCTCTTTTCGAAAGCGAAGATGCCCTGCGGACCACACTCCGGCTGATATCCTTTGTGATTTTTACTTGTATATATTCCTTCCACGGCGCTGGGGGTCTGGGATGGCGAGTCAAGTGGGAAGTGTCGAGCTGTGGCGCGGCGTGTAGGTTGGATGCTGCCCCCCAGCCATCTAGCGTGCGTCCAGTGTCGTATAATTCATCCTTGATACCATAGCTTATCTCACAACCTATAAATTCCCGACGTCGACACTTGGGCCATTAACGCAAAGCATCCCGCCTCACAGACCACAACGCACGTCGTCAAATCCATCATCCTTACTCTGGCCATCGCCCTCGTGGGCCTCATGCCCACCACTGCCACTGCCGACATTCACTGCCAGGGCGACTCCGCAGGCCGGGACGAGGTGTGCTACTCCTACTTCGGCAGGATCCTCAAGAAGCCGTGCTGGGACAGCAGCCTCAGGTGTACCTCCGTCGAGTGGTATACGTACACACTGGTAAGTAGAGCTAGCCCCGCACATGATCACCGCTGAGTGCAGCATCACAGTATTGCAAATAGGCGCAGAAGACTAGGTGCAGAGTACGCACGCAGATAGTTGAATATGTATACCTAAATTTGAACCAGGACCTGGGGATTAAAAACAATTTGGCGGATACGATCCTCGTTCTATGAATTTATCCACGGAGATATGTGAGCCCCAGCTCTTCTCGTGTACTCCCCAGCAATTTCGGCATTCCTCGTGCCGAATCTTGTGGAAGTTACAAGGGGTACTCACTACTAAATTTACTACACGACGTCGGAAAGGGAAGTTGGAACACTCCATGTGCACCCCGCGCAATCGCCCTTTTCCCTTAGAACTCTCCTCCTCCCTCCTTCCACCATCATTTATTTCGCCCGTTTAATTCTACCTACTGATGAACTTTTCATAAATTCCCGCCTTTAAACTTCGCTCGGGTATCATCATCACCGATGGCAGACGGCGGGGCGAGGTGCCGATCGATCAATTTCCCACGTAACTCCGTCTTGCCTCCCACCACTTGCGGTATGTCCATTGTGGTCATCTCTTGGCCTCGGGTTCCTCTTGACTGATCTTCGCTGCGACACCAGTGACCATTCATCCCTGTCTTGGAGTCATATCTGGGGGCTAGAGTTATGCGGTACTCGTTGTCGACCCAACCGCAGGCGTCGTGTTTGGCGCGTTCTGGTACCAGCCATCACGATAGGAGCCATGGTAAACCCCTTCCTCCTCCCAGCTTATCTAATCCTGCCTTGAAACCCATTTAAACTGACGCCACTGCTGCCGGCATGGGCGAACCGTCGTTCTTCCGTGGCCAAGTGTGGGAATTCCACATTTCTCTCTCCCGATGCTTCCCCTGTGCAAAATCTCTTGCGACTCACATCAAGATAACTCCTACGCAGGCGGAGTTAATATTCGTTGCGTGTGCGATAAAATCAGCTATCCGTTGTGGAAATCCCATGTCAGCCACGTTGGGACTTCTATCTCCTCGGCTGGACAAGGAGTGTTCCAAGAATACTCTCAGACATTGATGGTTTACCCGCGATTCGTTGCCAAGGAGAGCGTTCTCAGTCTCACCTATGTCAATATCCACCACACGGGGCAGTGCTGTCACAGGTGTCTCCAACCTCCCAGGGCTCTAATCCCACTCAAACTCACAACTTCGAGGCAAGAATTTGAGGCACCCGACTCCGTGCCGTGTCTGAAGGAGACGTCTGACCGTCGAGTAGAGAACGGCGTTCGGGGTCGCACTCCTCTCTTGCTCGTTTCTTGCGAGCCGGGAGCTGAAGAATCAACATCACCATGATCTGTGAGTCAATCTGCTGGTGATTTGTGCTGTAGAGAGTCCCATCACACTTGTCGAATCTAGCTCCCCCCCTCCTTCTTCGTCTTCCATCCCAATGGCCACGGCCCCTCCCCTGCGGAGCGTTGTCGTTGACGACACAGACCCCGCCATCCAGTATGGTGCGCAGGGGTGGTTCGTGGCGAACCCTAGCCGCCTGCAGGCCGGGAACTTCGGCCCAATTTATAATGGCACAAGCACCGCGGCGTCGACCGACTCCACCTTCAGTTTTCTTTTCAATGGTGCGTGCGTCCTCAATTTCAGTCTTGTCATCATTGAGCGAGCTTGTAACCGCCCAGGAACGTCGATCCGCGTTCAAGGAACCATAGCCGTGTCCACTGACGCCAATAATGTCACGGATCCAACGTGGACCTGCACTGTTGACGGAATTGAAATCAACAATCCAGACCCGACATTTGGTTCTGTCGAAAATAACTGGGCGCTTTGCGAGCAGGCATCGATGACGCTGGCTCCGCACAATTTAACGGTTCAAGTCAAGTCGAAAGGGCAGCCATTTTATTTCGACAGTCTGCTCTACAAGCCGCTTCCCGACGCTTTCATCCAGTCTGCGGTCCTGTTATACCCCGACGGAGACCCGGCTCTCAGCTATAGCCCGGGGTGGAAGCATGATGGGGAGCAGGTGGCGCAAACAGCGAATACTCAGGTCACCTTGAGCTTTCATGGTGAGCAGCTATTCGACCCCTTTATGAGAGATGGGACCAACTCCCTGTGTTCAGGCACATCGGCGACTCTATTCGGGCATATCCCAATCCAATATCCTTTCAACGCTACCACTGCGAGCTATACGATCGACGGCGGGGCACCCGTTACCTTCCCTTTGAAGGGTCTCGCGCCAGGGACGACTTCAACTCAGCTCAACAACATCCTATTCACAACACCCACGCTCCCTGACGGCCCCCATAATCTTACCGTAATTCATGGCGGCGATATAAACCACACGCCCCTCGTCGTCAAACAGTTTTATGTCACCAATACCACATATCTGGTGTCATCCGTTGTCTCCTCGCAGGGTCCCTCGGCGGCCACACAATCTGCAACAACTCCCACCGGTACCGGACTCAAACATCCGAACGCGGGGCTCATCGCCGGCGGAGTTGTCGCGGGCGTCCTAATGCTCGCGCTCCTGGCCGCCGTGTATTTCTGGCTTCTCAAGCGCAAGCGACGAGACACGGCGGAGTTTTCAGCGAGCGTGTATCCGGTGGTTATGGTGGATGGCGCACAATCTACTAATGGTACTTCGCGGTGGAATAAAGGGAGCGGTGTCCTCCCATCGAGCGTCATGGACACATCGCAACCTTCCCGGCGTAAGGGTGCGCCTCCGCCTCTGGACCTTGTTCTGCAGCACGAGGACAGCGGCGTCCGTATTGACTCTGGAGAATCGTCCGCGGCAGCTCCGGCGGTTGTAGAATTGCCCCCGGGATATAGTCTGACGTAATTTTACTGGAGGCTAGGGTATATTTTCGTTGGTGGCACGTTGTATTCATCCGTTCATTTCATTCATTTATATTTGTCAACACTGGTACTGTGTAAAACAGTCGAAGGAGAATTCTCACTGGAACTGCGCATATAGGAATACCAGTGACCAGACCGTCAGCTTCTCCCGGTCCCTCATGTTACGTATGATGCGTTATCGAGATTATGGACGGGATGTGCGCCAGATCGTCAACGGATAAGACCGATCTAGAGGCCGCATCGTAGCGCGTGCCAGGCACTCGACAGTACGTACTCCATGTATGTATAATTACTGGAAAGGATTGTTGGTTAAGCTAATTCACTTCATGTTCTACACCTAAATAACGAGGCACAGCCGAGACGACTCCGTCAATCATCGGGACGGCCGTCAATCAAATGAGGTTAATCCTGCGGAAGTCCGGACGGGTGTAGCCCGCTCACACGCAAGACGCACCCTCCAAGTAGCCGTCCGTCAGTACTCCCAGAGATCCCTTGATATCCATGGGCAATTCTCTACTACTCTATGTCATTCCGTCCAGATTGAAATAGTCTGTCAAAACATGAAAATATTCAAAGCGGTAGACAGACAAAGACTTGCAAATTTTCCTCCCTTCCCCGTAGATGCCCGCTTTCACTACCTTTACCGCTATCCAGCCGGCGGCAGTAAACAGAAAACGGGCGCTTCCCACGAAGGTGCAATTTTCTTCCTGCCACTGCAGTGAATTAGCCACAGATTTAACGCGACGGGGCCATAGACGAACATTCAAAGTGCACTCGGACCTTCCTGGTGCTGCAGTAATTTGATACGACTCTGTGTGCTGGCCCCATATTCGCTTCAGTGGGCTAAATATGTCTTCGTATGCCGATACCCGGCTACAGGGAAGGGGGTCTTGCGCCATTCTGAGCTGCTGTACACATGATGTATCTCAGTAGCGCAAATATTGGCATAAATACATCTCAGCAGATTTTTGAGACTATAGCAGATCTCAGGAGAGCCATTTTCACGGGACGAGTCATTATACACTTTATACTAGTACCCCGTATGTTTCAGGACAGACGTGGGGATGGGTTGTACTTGATTGTACATAATATAATTTCCTCGGGATTGACGATATTTGGGAGGGCATTCATTTTACGACCTATTCACTATTCTCCGAGGCCAAGGATGAGTAGAATGTAGAATTAAACACTTCTACTGCGTTGTGGATGGCGTTTATGAGCTCAATGTGTAGGTTCACCAATGGACACCAGCCACTGGCAGCCAGTATTTCCATGGAAGGGTCCGGTGTGAGCGTTGTAATCCAGCTGCATAAGTGCCGAAGACGATGGATGCATGTGCCTTCAAAACTCAACCAGACTCTACAAATAATCTCTTGAAAAATTTCAGGTCCAAGCTTTCCGATTTCCAATGCAGTGGTCGATTCAACAGTTGTTCAGATAAATTACTTATTTCAACTTCTGCCTGGCTATCACGAGTTCACCGCTTATGTTCCTGCGATTCAGATATTCTGTTAACCTTGGGCTGATATGCCCAGGATATGTGCTTGGGTGTTTGGAGCAGGAAGAGTCGGTGTCGCTCAGACTGTGTGCGGGGATAGGGGTTTTTGATGTTCGCGCGGCGCATCCATCAGATCATCAAACCAGCCCTCTGCACAGCCATCCGGTTTTCGGGATTAGTCAGGGAATGCCCCCAATAAAGATTTTATTAACTGTCATAAAATCTTATGGAGTGCGGGAGACTAGCATAGCAGCACAGGTCAAAGAATAGCACCTTTCACATCGACCGCTTTCAACGGCACAATGACAGCCATCACACGAGGATCGATGATATCAATCACTCACATTGGAAAATTCGATGTTTGAAGGTGTCTCAGAACGTTCCCGAAACTATTAGTTTCCAGTACAGGATCACGTGAGTTTTCATATAAGGCAACTCACGTGATCCGGCGCCTGAAATTAATAGTTTCGGAAACATTTTCAGACGCCTTGAAACATTGAATTCTCCAGTGTGACTGCACTCAGGCGCCTCATAGCCACGGACGCCCATAGCCAGCATCAGGCCATTGGGCGAGTCGTGGCAATCCGCAGTTCAGCCGACTGCCTACGGCGCCACGGATTCAGCGAGCCGGCTACCGTTACCTAGCAACAAGGTAGCGCCAGCTTGCCGAATCTCGCCGAGATTGCGGCGAGATGGTCCTGGTTAGCCGACTAGAGCCGACTAGCCGGTGGATAACCGAAGGTACCGGCACCTTGCAGAATCTCCCCGGCGCCGGGGCTAGAGGGTGAATTGTTTCGGAGCACCACGCACGGACCTCCGTGATTCGTTGCCAAGGAGCCTGTTCCAAGTCCCACCCATATCAACATTTACTACACGCCCTGACATGTTATAGGGCTAATTCAACTCAGACGGGTAATTCCACTGCAAGAAGTTGACGAACATGACTCTGTGCCGGTGGTTGTCTGAATCACATGCTTGACCCAGAAATAGAGAACAGTGCGTTCCTCTTTTGCTCAACTCTTGCGAATCGGGAGTAGAAGAATCAACATCACGGACATCTGGCGACCCAATCTACGGATGCTTTGCGCTGTAAGAAATCCCGGCACACTAGTAGTGTTTTGCTGGCTTGGCTTGGCCCGGAAGCCATGGCTTTGGCTTGGCTTTGTCTGGCTCTAGCTCAGCATTTTCCAAGCCAGGGCCAAAGCCAGCAGCAAGCCAGGCCAGGCCAGAGCCAGTGGCTTAAGCCAGGGCTTGAGCGGAAAATTTTCGCGCAGCAGTTCTTGAGGCTCTGGGGCCCAGATGAGTTGTATTGTGCATCTGCACATTACTTGAACAATTTAGGACCAGAAATAGTCGGATTTACCGGCCATAAGAGTGTTATATCACCTTTGATCTGACCTTGGTTGAATTGGAGCCTGCCTAATTGGGACGACATGTTGAAATAACACGACATTTGCCCATGAACTGGTCAGTAACAAACTGACACATTCAAATTGCACACTTACCCTGTGAATACATGTAGAATATTTTCTCAATCAACAGCTTAGGGGGTGCCAGGTCAAGCCATGGCTTGACTGGCCTGGCTTGGCTTGGAAAATCTCAAGCCAGAAGCCAGGGCCAGGGTGAGCCTGTGGGAAGGCTTGGCCTGGCTTGACGAAGCCATGGCTTGGCTTGGCTGGCTTCTGGCTTGAAGCTAGGGCCAGCAAAACACTACGCACTAGTACTTGCGAAATCTACCACTCATCCCTCATCCTCCATCTCAATGGCCACAGCCCTCCCGCGGCAAGTTGTCGTTGACGATACAGACCCCGCCATCCAGTATGGTGCGCAGGGGTGGTTCGTGGCGGACCCCAGCCGCCTGCAGGCGGGGAATTTCGGCCCAATTTATAATGGCACGAGCACCACGGCGTCAACCGACTCAAGCTTCAGTTTTGCCTTCAATGGTGCGTGCGTCTTCAATTTTACCCTCGTCATCATTGAGCTAAAGTGTATCCGCCTAGGAACGTCGATTCTGGTCCAAGGATCCATAATCGTGTCCACTGACGCCAATAATGTCACAGATCCGACGTGGAGCTGCACTGTTGACGGAATCGAAATCAACAACCCAAACCCGACATTTCCCTTCCCCGAGAACAACTGGGCGCTATGCGAGCAGGACACGATGACGCTGAGTCCGCACAATTTAACGGTTCAAATCAAGTCGAAAGGGCAGCCATTTTACTTCGACAGTCTGATCTACACGCCGCCTCCCGACGCCTTCATTCAGTCTGCAGTCCTCTTATACTCAGACGTGGACCCGGCTCTCAGCTACACCACTGTTTGCGTCCGACACGGGAGCCGCGTGGGATCAGTCGACAACTGATCGGGTCCAGATTCTACATCGAAACACTGAAATCGGACCGCCAGTCATCCCTTCTCGGCGGCTCGACACTGGTCCAACGTTGCCTTCTCCATGCTGGTGATGTATTTTCATGATGCTGACTTGGTATCTAGTCCCTTGTATAGGCCCATCAATGGATCCGCCCATTATTTTAGCACGACAGGACCGAGAAATTCATCGCGAAAATTTGGCCAGAAGAATTAAATTGACCGGGTACGTAGGGAGAATCATGTACAATAAGTGTTATACAAAGCAGTATGTTTGAATGAGATGCATGCATGGGATGAGAATTAAAAGTTCCGGACGTTTGTTGGAATTTGGGCCAACACACCGTGTTCCCTTTTTGGAAGTGCCGGCCATCAGCGGCACCAAAGCGATCAAAGTTCGGTCCAAAATTCGGAAAGGGGTGGACGCGGTCGATGTGTCCTGCTCCTGGGGCTCCATTGTCCTTGCCCTGGGTGGCATGATGGAATTATTTACACTCTTTCTGACCTACCACCAGCTGCAATATTATCCTCTGCTCACTGTCATGGCTGCCATTACCTTCCTCTCGGAAAACGATAAATTCCCCTCCCCCTCCCCCGTCAGTTTTGATGTCCCGGCCTCGAGCGAGCCGCAGACCGGTGGTCAAAGCGCGACTAACGCCACTAACTATCGCAAAAAAAATCGCTGGGGTGGAGAATACATTCCCTAGGGTTGGAATGTGTCCAAAACATCCCGCCGCCCCCGCCGGCTTCTACCCAGGCCCTACCCGACTCTGCAAAATCCCCAGTGGCGACCTCGTCTGCTTCATTACCCAGCACAGAGACGTCCGGGCGGAAACGAAGACGATACGACCAACACGACCGACCACTACTCCCACCATCGCCTGAAAAGGCTCAAAAGCGGCATCAATCCTATGGGGTTCATTAGTTTTACTGTGTACTTACTGTACTTTGTAATATTTTTATTGAAACTGCTCTTCAATGGCTAGATTTAAAGATTTCAAGGCGACAAACGATGTCCACAATAAGCTAATAAGCTGGCGACAATGGTGTCCGCATTGGGAGGGAAGACCACAGGATATCATCCTAGCATGATCCGAGTGATTGGCGAGCCGTCCCAAACAGGAAGGACGGTGTGTCGGCCCGACGTCCACGTTTGTTAGGCCAATGACACACAAGGATGTATTTGTGAGAGCTTACCAGCCATGCAAACCGGCCCCAGAACTCAACAGTCATCTCCTGTGTATGCTCCCACACCAGAGCTTTCCCCGGTACCGCGATGTCACTCCCCTTGTTCGCATGGTCCGGACGATTGATGTGACGTGTCAGAGCATTCGACGCCGCCCGAATTCAAGCACGTACCTTGTGTTTAAGTTCACTTCGCACTCTCCGCTGACTGCAGTTCTGAACGACTGCGACGTGATGTGCGCCTTAAACTGCACCGGGATGTGATATGTGGCCAGATTGAGACGAGTGTGCGGCTGCTGAGAGGTGGGTCTGAGCCAACTGGTCAGTTAAGAATGGTGGAGAATGTATACCGCTAATGCAATAGCCCTTGGTCTTCTGTGCAGCGGAAGTTTGAGCGTAGGGAGGCATATCTGTACGAGAGCGAGAGTTGGGATGTGAGGCAAAAGGGACTTAGACGGATTGACTTGAGGCGGAACGTGACTTGATCTCCCATGAGTGTGGGCAACAAGGGGCGGAGGTTGAGCAAACATCGTGTCCGACGTCGACGCGACGTTGGGGAGATTTGCCGACGCCAAGGTCGGACCGGGCCGATTCTGACCAAGATTTAGTTACCGGTGGCATCCAAATACAATTGGGACGAATCATGCTCGACTCGGGTGTGAATTCTAGCTATTTGATGCTACATTAATCTTACACAGAATTAGCGACGAGACGGGATTGAAACTCGGTAATAACTACGCTTGCCCGTTTATTCCGAATCCACAAGGGAGAACAAACGGTGGTGTACAGCCCGGGGTGGACGTATGATGGGCAGAAAGTGGCGCAAACAGCAAATATGCAGGTTGCCTTGAACTTTCATGGTGAGCTATTCTACCGCTACATGAGACGGAACTAACTTCGTGTCCAGGCACGTCGGCTACTCTAATCGGAGTTATCCCAAACGAATACCCTCTCAACGCGACTTCCGCGGGCTACACTATTGACGGCGGGGCACCCGTGACTTTCCCTCTGACGGGCCTCCCGAACGCGACACATCCGAGCCACTTCAACACCATCCTATTCACAACACCCACACTCCCTGATGGTCCCCATAATCTGACCGTCATTTATGGCGGCGATATAGACCACACGCCCCTAGGCGTCAAACAGTTCTATGTCACCAACACCACATCTCTGGCGTCACGGACGGCGACACAATCTGCTCCAACTCCCACCGGTACCGCAGGCAGACGCTCGAAAGCCGGTCCCATTGCCGGCGGAGTCGCTGCAGGCGTTCTGATGCTCGCGCTGCTGGCTGCCGAGTATTTCTGGCTCCTCAGACGCAAGCGACGAGATACGGCGGAGTTATCGGCGAGCGCGTACCCGGTGGCCATGGTGGATGGGGCGCGGCCCCTTTCGCAGGTCGCCCGGGGCCATTTGGGGACTAGCGGCTCCGGGCGGCGGAATAAGCGGAGCGGCGTCATCCCACCGAGCACAGACACACCTGTGCCGTCGCGGCGTAAGGGTGCGCCTCTGCTTCTGGACCCAGTGGTGCTGCAACACGAGGACAGCGGCGTCCGTATGACCTCGCGAGAATCATCGGTGGCAGCGCCGGTGATTGTAGAGTTGCCCCCAGGGTATAGCCCCACCTAATTGGGTTAGAGGCTATGGAGAGATCCGGCCATATTTTCGTTGGTGGGATGAATCTTCATCCGTTCATTTCATTCATTTATATTTGTATTCAACACCCTTTAGTCGACGGAGAATCCGCTTCTGTAATGACTGGGGCCGAGTCGGGATGCCGACCTCTATAGGGACCATCAGCTTCGTCGTTTCCTCGCGTCTAGTGGAGAACATACATTTTAACGATATTAATTTTGGGCTGTCCGCCATCGCCGATCACGATATGATAGTGGGGTGTGAGCAGAAGTTGAGAGTGGTAATCGCGAAATGATCTCGGTTGCGTTGATGGTTGGTCAGACCACGGGGGCCGCCTCGGGTTACAAACAGTCGAAACGAATCGGTCTACCCCCAGAAACAGCTTGCTTCGGAACATAATTTAGTGTATTGAGCCTTCGTCCTGAGCGCTTTTGAGTTCTCGAACTCGGCAGAACTCACCAGGGTAGCAATGCACCAGCGCCGCCGGGAGTACCTTGGGCAGGACGTGTTGCAGGACCTTCACGACGCGCCCGTCGGGGCAGGCCGAAATAATTCACATCCGATGTGGATTACGCATTCGTATCAACAATCAGTGCTATCTGCGCTACAATTTCTCCGCACCTCTCCGAAAATTCGCTATCCGTGATCGACTCGCGAGTCCGGTATTTGGCCATAATGACGTCCCGGAGTAACGCCCACATGCCCTCGACGGTCCCACCGACCTTCAGTACCTCCGAATCACGGGAATTTTGGATAAAGGCGGCAGGGAGATCCATCCCGTCAGCCGATTGCATCAGACACAGCATTAAGCGGTAGATCATCGTCTGCACGATGTCTGCCGCCTTCAGCCCCCCAGTTTGCTTGGTTTCGTAGATGCGCAGAGGGAATCGCGCGAGGATGTCAGGCGATCCGTAGATGATAACGCTGTGGCCATCGACGTCGAGGCGCAACGGCGACAGCGGTTGCTCGAGCTCGAGAAACTCCCGGGAGTAAATCGAGCGGCGAGGCGGTCGACGGCCGCCGGAAGAGCAGTGGCCATCCAATCGCACGGGTGGGATTTTAGCGCGGCTAGGTGCTGCGTGAAGTTTGATTCAAATGCCGACTCCTGGATCACAGCTTGGGTGAGCGCCGCGATTGGCATGTCGCCCGGCGGCTCCCCCCGTTCAGCCGCCAGTACACGCCACTGTAGTGCACGGGTGATTAGTCGCCCATTGATGTCGCTGACCTCCGCGTAATACGGGGCAGACGGGTCAGCGCATATACTCTGTGGCGGATCGATGGGACAGGCATCCGGGGGAGCGATCCTCTTGACGGTGATGTGTTTGGTGATGAGAGCTTCCGCCTCGACGACGCCTCGACCAATTTCCGACGCCGCTAGGCATGGGGGAATACGCGGGCGGTCACGGTAACAATTATGGGTCGGCAGTATGTCCGGCGCATTGGCTGGTATCCGTTGTACTGTCGCATGCTGGGCAATACGATGCCATGTTGAACTGATGACCCTGCAGCTGGGCGTAGTTGGCGACAACGACTTGGCCGACGAGGCCCTTGGCGGTCAACGGCATCTCTTCGGCCGGGGGCTCACAAACGCGGACTCCGGAGGCCGTCAAGAAGCGCCACAGAGGATGAGCCGTGGTTTGATGTCCGTCATGCACGCGACGACGGCCAAGAGTGTCTGCAGGAGCCAGAATGATGACGGGGTTAAATCCTGGGATTCGTCGATGGCAATGAGGCTATAAGCCTTCCGCAGCGACTGAGCGCGTACCCCGTTATTCCGAACGCGCTCCAGTGCTGTCTCCGGGTCACGGTGGACATCCTCGCCGGGGAACAACCTGTTGAGAAGGCGGTGGGGCGAGAGGACGTCGATGTATTCGTGGGTTTTGGCGCCGCCAAGAAGGGCTTTGGTTTCGTCGACCCATGTTCTGTTTCGTACGAGAAGTAATACCAGGCAGTCAGCGCTTGCATTAGCGACGGCAATTGCTTGTGCAACTACTGTTTTTCCCGATCCGGGCTGGCCTCGGATGACGACGTTTTGCGTTTCTGCTGCGTGTAGCGCACTGAGCTGATCCTCCGTGAGCGCAATTGATTTGTGAGCGAGGTAGCGCTGCAGCGGCGTGCACTCCGTGCGAGCACGCTTCGTATTCGGCGCATAGAGGATATCACGAGGCCGTTTTAGTGTGTTGAATGGCGGTGGTAATGTCTTCGGCACGAGGCTTTCAGTCGGCAGTGAGGCTGTGTCAGGCGTTGTCGGGGAGCGCTTCTGGGCGGAGGTTGCGCCGTTAAATGTAACATAATTGACGGCTGCAGGACGAAAAACCTTAGGACCCGCATTCAGCTTCTTATCCCGATCTTCCATGGCCTGATAATCCAATGCAGGAGAAGTTGTGGGACTACAGTCCGCCATTCGTCCACGGCTCAGCGCAGATTTATTTTTGATAGACTGCAACGGCATGCGCCTCGAAATTTCCTGAGAAAGATCAGGATTTACACGAGGACGAAAGAAGATGCTCAAATAACCTGCTTGGGGATTGCTGTTGCGCTACTCCATACTCCAACGTTTGTGCTGGCCTGAGCACGAAATCAATACCTGAGCCCAGGGATAAATTGGGAACGCGCCTGAGCTATCAGAAGACCTCCCCGGTCTTGCTTCCCCGCGAGAAGTTCCTGGGCCCCGCGGCGCCGAAGTTTGGGCGGATCGGGGACTTGTGTGCTATCGACATCTGCAGGGGGAGAAAACAGGGCCCCATTGAGGCTTGGATTTTCCTGTTTATCGTTCAACCCTTATGGTTGAAGTCATACAGAAGCCGGCACTCACCTGTGACCCCAGCCCGGGACTAACTTTCAAACGAGACTCTGGAGAAACGCCTATATTTTTTCGACTTGAGCGTCTGCCCCGACTTGAGCGCCGGACTTGTAGCGGCTCGCTCCGTTCTGGGAGCAGGGCTGAGCCGATCTCCTTCGCGGTTTGAGTTGGGTGATTCATCGACATTTGCGGATGCCGCGCGCGGCGCTGTCGTCGTCGTGAGAGAAAGGGGAGTCACGATGGCGCGACATCACAACAAACCACAGCACATCAGTGTGGCGGTGCCCTGCCGCCGCCTTGCCAACGTCCCTTTCGCCCAACAAGCTTCGGAATGCTTATCGTGGTTTACTCCGTCGGCCACCGCAGATGATAAGCCGCGTGAGGAATAGTCCTTCTTCTCTGCTGGCGGGCGCGGCTTTGAAGAACGATACGGAATTAGGAGAGACTATGCACTTAACGATTTTTCAGGCCGTCGGGAAGCCCACACATCCCACCTATGACGAGGCGAGGACCGCTATGGTCGCTAAGATAGGGTTTGGGCGACTTCCGGGCGGTGAATTCTTCTGCACGCAGTGGGTGCTATCCTCCGATTACAAGACCTGCCTCCATCGCTATATCACCCACGTCGACCGGGGCATCGCGCCTCGTTCTGGCCTCGTCCGTGTTGTCTCCCTGATACTGATTCCAACGCAGCAGAAGCTCCCACGGAGTGGACTCCGTACGTGCGGCGGTATCCCACAGGATTTACGAACACTGTGGGCGAGGATGTATTCGGCGTCGAGCGGCATGATAGCATTCGGGCCCCGCTCTACGCACACTGCTGGCAGCGCCGACACATGGGCCAGACGACTACAGGAGAATTCAAGAAGTTGCTGATGATCAGGGTCGGCGGGTACGAATGGCTCCTAGGTTCGAGTGACTATCTTGCATGATTTCCTTTGGCTCACGCGCATTGAATACAGCCCAATTTTCCGCTATTATGCATATCGAATTTTCTCGCCGCTTAGGAGAGTTTGCGAATACGTCACCCCAGGGATCGAATGCACGACGCTCATGAATTTCTTGTTCCCAATGTCTTGAGAGCCCATTATACCAGTCCATTTGATCCACAATTGCGACGCCCGACCCATAATTGCAATTCAAACACGCTGGTTTTATTCGCCTTCACCCACGCCTAGGTATCCTCCTAATTTTATCTGCTCTTAGTCCCCATCACTGAGGTGATCTTTTGCCTTATCTCAGAATTCACGATGGCCAGTCGCCGACAGCTGACAAGGGACTATCGGTTCCAAGCTGCTCTCATCCGCGTGACTGCCTGAATGCTGTGATATCAGTCCACCGGGATATGTACGCTGCCTTCCTTCCCGTGTAAGATCTTTTATTCCCTCATCACTTCGCTCCAAATTCCACTCTGGTAATGGCTTCGTCATTGTTTGAACTCGTGGTTCCGTCAAGACACTGATCTTGATTATCTTCAGCGCTTGTTGTGCACCTTCCAAGGCCGCAACTACCGTGATCATGAGAAAACCACAGGACGAACCGTCGGCGCCTCTGGCAGTTCCGAAAATATCACTCTGAATCATTGCCAGGTCCCCACACACTGTGGATTCATTGAATTTGAGGTGGGCTTCCTTTAAGAATCTGCCGATGGATAAGAACGCTGTGCGACCGGGTGCGGACCCATATTCTAAACCGTCTTACCTCCACGCCACTCCCACAGACAAGGATATTAATACGCCGGCTCGATCGGTATACGGGAGACGATAGGTTCGGCACTTGGACCGAAGCCATTCAAAGACCGTTTGCTCCCTGAATGAAGTAGACAATCCGCGCATCCAGAAGGACACACACAGCTCCATACCGAATCCTGGAAAGTTTTGAAACTCCGTGTCCCATGCGCGGTTAAATTGGTCAGCCAATGGATGCCTCCCTTCTCTACCACGGGAGTGGGATCACGATCACGAGTGCGATGGACCTGGCGGACAAGCTCGTCCGGATCCAGTTGCCAGGTGTACTCCAGACCACTGGTTCATCTGGAACAAAAGTGAAGTATCCGTATGTGGTCTCTTGGTATCTGGCACGCCTGACTTGTGTTCTCCCATCCGATGATCAAGGGAAACAGTTGCAGTTCGCTCAAAGCAAGGTCAATTACGGCTTGGCACCATTCCCAATGTGTACGTTTCCTCCTTAGCAGAGGCACAGCATCCCAGTACGAGGACTGGCGCGGTATGGTTCTTACGCTGTTTTCGGTGTCTGTTACGGAAAAAAACATCATTCACTTCAGTGATGCATCTTACGTGCAGCGGGATGATGATATGCTTATAAAGAGTACACCCAGGCGGTCTGCCTTCTCGGGATCTGGGGACGCTGATACCACCCAACGCGGCCCTCTCGCTTCTGTAGCACACCTCCACTTGCCAGAGATTTAATCTGTGACCATGTCCTCGGGCTCGGACGAGACTGGATCAGCTCCACTCTCTAATGCAGACGCCCATTTTCTCTATTCCTATGGTCGCGCTACAATTCAAAATGCGGTCGGAGTCATTTGGGAAACTATGTTTTTCAGTGAGCGTTCGGCTTTATTCCCGGCTTTATTTCTGATTATTCAGGCGCATACGGTGTCTTCTTCATGGTTGCGATCTATTCCATTTGGCGGAAAGGACTCAAGTCTCGCACGTCCATCACCATGCTCTGTGTCGTGGTGTACCTATATGCAACCTCCCTCACTCTCTGGGCCCTCAATGTCACCGACTTTGTCAAGACAACCACGGCCCTTTTCATGAACGATCCCAGCATGCCACTACCAGATAGAGCGGACCTGGCCAACGCCAACATCGCACCACTCCAGATTCCAATGGAAGCACTCTTCATGTTTAACGTGCGTTTTAAGCCTTTTATCGCCCTGGCTGTGATTTTGAGATGTCCAAAATATAGATGATGGTTGGGGACAGTGTTGTTATCTGGCGAGCGTGGGTTCTCTACCAAAGAACACTTTGGGTGGTCTCAATCCCCTGTATTATGCTTGTCATGTCCTTTAGTGAGTCCCGGCATGTTCGTATCTTACCGCGGCTCATAGACCGTTGGTATAGTTTTCACCGTCATAGATATAACCTGCCTCACAAGCGCGGGCTCCGAGAACCAGTCATCGATTGCTAGCGGTGGCCCAGTTTGTGCACACGCTGAGCTCATGTCATGGGCGTTCTCCTTCATCACAAATGCAACTTGCACGATATTGATTGGGTTCAAAGCTTGGTAAGTATTTTACCTGGTGGTATTTACTCGCTGAGGATGCATGGACGAATGGCCAGGCAACATCGCAGGACCACGAAGTCGCTGAAAATTGTGGGTGATAAACACAGGATGTCGACCGACAGAATCCTTTCGCTCCTGGTGGAGTCCGGCTTCATTTATTGCTTATTCTGGGTTCGTCAATCTTTTCTTCTGGGGCAGCCCACAATTAAATGGCGTAAATCCCAGCTCACACAACTCATTCTCTTCTTCGACATCCCGAGAGACAAGCCTACCTTCTACGCCTACGAGCTTTTCGCCGGCATGGGCGATCAGATCTCGGGCATGTACCCCACGCTCATTATTGTCATCGTAAATTTCCACCAGACGATCTGGGAGCCGGATTCCTCCTTCAACACGGCCGGGGCTGCTGGAAGCACCGTGCAGTGGGCGTCGGGCAGCAGCGGGACCGCGCCGACGGAGGTCATTCTAACCCCGCGCGATGTCAAAATGGACCACGACGACGCCAATGTCCATTTTGACATAGAAAGCGGTCGGGTGATCAGGATGGGCGACATGACGTCGAAGGGGTCCACCTGTGAAGAATCTGAAGATCTTTGACTCTGAAATATTGCCTATTATCCTGTGCGTTACATCTGGTACGCCGCCAATTTGGTCGGAGCTCCCAGGGATGTCTCGCTTACCATATCGGGACTTGTATGTGGGAAGATCCGAGAAAACCTCCCCGGGATATCGAAACTGACAATCCCCTGAGAATCCTGTGAGAGCGTATTCCCCGGAGATCCTGTGAGACCTCTGGTTGAGCTAGTTTAATATGTCATCCAATGGATTTCGAATAAATTGGCGGTGCAAATAATTTTATTGTTTTCAATACACGTCAGATAAAATAGTATATGAGTCACAAGAGGGGTTCGTTGAGGTTCGGACACGCAGATTGGGGCTTGAGTTGGCAGGGAAGAAGAGGATCAAGCCCAGGAAAAACTTGAGGATTGGAAGAGCTTGCATGTGACACTGACACACGGACGGGGAGACTTGATCCTGTGGAGAGTTGCATCGAGTACAGGGCTTGAAGCTTGAAGCTTGATGGCAAAGGAAGAGAAGGAGAGCCAGGCAGGAGGTATTTCTCTTTCAAGGACACTTGAGGCTTCATCGGTGTGAAGGAAGCTTGCAGTCTCTTGACGGTGACTGGTGCCAGCAAGTGGGAGACTCTAACGGGCATCCAGAATGAATTGAAGCATTGAGGGAGGTGGAGGGCAGATATGAGCAGCAGATAGAGCTTGATTTTGGTCGAAAGGCAGCATGTCTGCAAGAAACAAGAAGGGGACGGTAGGGGAAAGACGAGAAAAGTGGGCAAAGTTGGCACTTGTTTGGTTGATAGTATCAGGCACACGGACCATACTTCCAAGGGGGACTCGGGATTCGAAAAACGGATATAGGGTCGAAAAGTTTTTTTCGACCCTCGGCCAGACCCCCCCCCCCCCCCCCCCCCCTCCCCCCCCCATATAAGGAAGGAGGTTCCCACCCCTAGCGGCGGGCCGCGCTTCCGAGTCATGTGCGGGCTCACAGCCACCACATTGACAGCATCAAATCCAAACCAAAGATGTTGCGGCCCATCTCTGTGGACTCAACTGTGACTAAGAAGGCCTTTCAGGTACACATTACATCCATACCACCCCTTACACAAGTAGATTATATTTTTGGAGCTCCAAACATTCAATTTCAACATTGACTGAGAGTCTCCGGAGTGCTGCTTTGACCACATCTCTGGCCCACTCACACAGATGTTAAATGGTCTATGAATCTTTTCTCACATATATATTGTGAGCATGTTTTTAGCTGCTAACCACCCTTAGAGGGAAACCGGGACACAATGCTCGCGCCAATTGATGGTGTGTAAGCACGACCCGCTATCCAAATTGGGATACCCACACCATATTTGAGTTCTGAGACCCAGAGTTCATCTTCCTGGCATCCTGTGGTGCTCCAGGAGGTATATATTGCAGATTTAGAACTCCCTCATGCTACATGATAAAAGTTTTTTTCAGCCCTCCCCGGGACCCCCCCCCCCCCGGGACCCCCCCCCCCCGGGACCCCCCCCCCCCCCCCCCCTATATCCGAAATTTTAATCCCGAAACCCCCTTGCATACTTCTCGCGTAAACGCGAAAAGTGTTAAGATAAAGGCATTTACAGTCCCAAACTTTTGACGGCTTCAGGTTATATCAAACAGATGTTGGGTAGGCGTAATTAATGCGAGGAATGGGTGCGAAGAGTCTGCCTTCCAAAACCATCTCGGACGAGAGATCCCGAAATCATTATCGGGAGGTTCTACTGATATTTCGTGGGATCCCCTCTGATATCCGACATCAGATCTCCGACTGCCATCCCACCAAATTGGGGGTGTATAATTGAATGTCGACCTGTCCCGACTCGCCGCCCGGAATATAATACCACCCAGAATTTTGCCTCCGGCGAGTTCAACAACACTCAGAGGGCTACCGGAGAGGTTTCATAAATCTAGGCCCAGGTCTCACGACTGTTCAATGCTGTGCGACGCTTCTTCAAACTCCGCGAGCCCGCTCCTCATCCTGAGCTGCCGCTCCCCCGGCAAGCGGCGAGGCTATCTGTTCGGCAAGCTATCGTTGATCCGAGCCGCATGCCGATGCCGGCTCCGCTCAATCCTCCCTCAATTAAAATGGATGGACTTGGTTCCCGCGGGGCGAGGGCGAAGGCAATGAGGATCGAAGCCATGGCGGCCCTACAGGATTCAAAAACATCGGGAAATCTCCATGGCGTCGGCGAAAATCGAACCCGCATGTCTCGCTCGCTCAACGTTCCAGTACATTGAATGAGAGCGATCTATATTGATCTACGATGCCTTGCGGAGCAAAGCGAAGCAATGAACAAGAGTGAATTCAAAATCAGTCGGGAGGAACCTCGAGTCGAGTAATTCAGAAGTCAGAAGTCAGAAGTCAGACAGAAGTTGTGAGCACATTCGAATGTTGGCCAAAGGAGTGCAATATCGCTGACGGTGAGGCTTAGAGTGATTGGAAGTACGAATCCGGTGAGATGGAACGGAGTTCTGGAGGACCGCGATCCTCCCGCTCCGGAGATCACAATGTCCCGGCCAAAAAACGGGGTTCTCATCGGATGGGTTCGCCGGGAGTCGAGCCGGGGCGCTCTCGTAGATGTTGGCGTCAGTGAAAGCAGACTGGGAGAGGAATCTATGTTGATTCCACGAACCCTTGCTTTGTGGATGTGGGCCGTGGAATAAATTGCTATGGGTAGCCTGTTTGACGAGGTCCGTGGGGACTAACTAGTACCGGAAGAGGTGAGAATTCGGAACGGTCCAGGAAGCGGAAGAGACAGGGTTATGGCGCGGAGACAGGTCAGACAATGGAGATGGAAGTAGTGTAAAAATAGCCAAAAGCCACACCAACAGCTCAATGCCTCAGCGGGAATCGAACTCGTATCTCTTCCAAGAGAACGCTCGCCTGGTATGGGACGAGACGTTGATCCACGAATCCTAAATACCGATGTGAGCCGTTGAGTAAATGCGCCTCTTTCACCTACCTTTCTTTGTACGTTGTAGGATCGTGCTTTCGCTGTGTGAAAGTCTGAACCCCGGTTGCGATACCCCGCGAGCATTTGTTTAACTCAGTCGATAAGGAGGGCATCTAGAACTAGTATTCAATCTTGACCCACAGAGTCTTGTTGCCGTGCTTGGGGACTGGTCTCAAAAACGATGACACATCATACGCCAGGGCTTCGCCGGGAATCGAACCCGTGCGTCTCTCATAATTTTGTTTCCCTCAGAAGATATAGCGAGAACCTATGTGACGGAAGCGATCATCATTGATCCGCGAAACCTTGCATGGTAGGGTTGGCGAATAAATTCTGCTCCTTGTCGGGGGCATAGATCCCTGTGGTCGGTGTCCTTGCCTGGAGTAAGCGCCGCATGCCCACAACACTCCAGAAGTCGCATCGGTTCTATAGGATCGGGCGTGCGAGGGAGTTGATACGAGCGCAAGGTAAAAATGTGTCGAAAACACTGCACGGCTTCGGCAGGAGTCGAACCCCGCGTAGCTCTCGTGATCCGCAATTTCTAGGGTACATGCCGGGAGCGATCTAGCATAATCCACGAAGCCTTGATCGCAGGGGTGGCGAGTGACAAAATCCATACCTTGTTGCCATGTCGGGATCCGAGAACGAGGACTTGGGGAGAATAAATGGCGGTTATGACCAGTGGCGAGGGAGAAGAGTGCGGTTTAGTGCATGACAAATCCTGCGATGCAAAAAAAGCGGGCGCGACTTCCCCATGGCTTCGGCGGGAGTCGAATATGGCACATATACGGGCAAAGGGATTTTGCCGCTGCAGTGCTTTTGCCGCATGCTGCGGCAATCTCAGCGGCAGTCTGCGGCAATCTCATTTGCGGCACGTGTTGAACTCGCGCGGAAGGCCATCTTTAATTGAACCAAGCATGTAACATGATAGGTAGGGTTCTAATACATCCAATGGTGCCAGTAAAATAACGAAAACCGGACGTTGAGACCGTCGAAATCATGAAATAATTTTCCTTGCAGCGGCAGTTTTGCAGCAGTCTGCGGCAATCAAACGCAAAGCACATGTTTGCAGCGGCAATTTTCATAATTGCAGCGGCAATTTTCACGCAGGCTGCGGCAATCTTCATGCATGCTGCGCCACTCGTGCTCGTCGTCAGCGGCAATCTCAAAGTCGTCTGCGGCAATCTTGGCGTGACACAGCGGCAATGTGACATGTCTGCGGCAATATTTCAACTGTGCCGCGGCAGTCGCGCATGCTGTCAGCGGCAGTTTGGCCACAGCAATTATGGGCTGGACACGACGGTGAGCACCCGAAGTCAAATTACCTTTGGAGCTTCGCCATCTGAGCTGGTCCGAGTCGCTAATCACCCCACCGATCAACATGGAACCTACAACACTGGTACACTGCAGAAGGTGATTTCTTCGGCACCGCCGAAGTCAAACAACTCTCCCAATAATATTTCCACCGCTTCATGGGTCCTCTGACGACAGTTGCAGGGCTTTCTGAATGTACTGGAAGTCATTTAAGCTCACGGACGGCGTTAAAAGCTTGTTTACGGCGCCGGTGAGCACCAACATGGGGATAATCAGTTCTGAGATTAATGGCGGAAGGGATTGATACAGTGAGTACTTATCAGAAACCAGTGTTTGAATTTGAGTAAACGTGCTCCTTCGCCGGTGGTGAACAAAACGGCTTGTCTGCGGCAGCACAGCCACCGTGCAGCGGCAATGTTTTGGCGTGCAGCGGCAATCTGCAACGGCTCCAAAAGTATATTCTCCGTATCTTTAGCTGCAGGAATGCTACGAGCATAAGACTTATTGTATCTGGACCACACTCTCTCAGTGACCTCAAATACATCAAATTCTGGCCCAAACCTCCGTTTAACGAGGTGAGCGGCACTGCGTGCAGCGGCAATTGCACAGCCACAACAGCGGCAATGTTCACTGCAGCAACTCAACCAGCTTCGATTACTTTTTGGGATTATGGCGGGGAATGGCTCCCATTGAGGTCCCATACACCCTGTCTGAGCGAAAATTTGACACTCACAAGTTTATCAGAGTTAAACTGAAATTAAGGACGACCGCACCTGAGTACTCGGCCACCTACTCATCGTCGCAAAGATCAGCCTCGTGCGCCACCCAGTGATCCCATTCCCGCCACAGCGACGCGGAAAGGGCGAGCAAACGCTGTGGGTGGGAAGCCGGTGAAACGAGCAAAACCGGCTGCAGAAGTTGAACGTCGGCTGCTGCGTTCAGGCAAATACGTAGCAGCAACGTAGTACAGTACGGGAATTGCAGAGTATTTAATGCGCAGTGTATTTTCTACTGAGCACCATTCAAGGTGGAGACAGAACATGATTGCCGCAGGCTGCGGCAATCGTGTGGCAATGGTTGCGGCAACGCGTGCGGCAATCCCTGTGTGACTCTGCGGCAGTGTGACGCTCTGCGGCATGCGGCGGCAATTTGAAATTCTGCAGCGGCAGTCTGCGGCACTTGCAATGGCAAAGCGGCACTTTACCCCTGCCCCACATATACTGTGTAATAATTATTTTGTGCAAATTTCAGCACACCCTAGCCACAAATCACGTTTAAATGCACCACTTTGAGGAAATGATTCCAAAAATGACCCAACCTATGAAACGAGCCTTCGCCAAAACCCATCCCGGAATTCCCTCCCTCAAAAAGGCACAGGTTGAAGTCGAGTGAGAAAATACCCCCGGTTCGCCGTAAACTTTTGCAAAATATCACTCGGACAAAGCCCTATTGCTACATGATTTAGGCAACACTTGGGAGGATATTGCTCAAGCCATGGGTGTTGTCCGAAAGACACTGTACAACCAAATGGAGAGTACCAGTCGCTCGACGGCGAGAAAGGAGTGGTCGTACATCACGGATGAAGACCTTGATGAGCGAGTAGCCGAAATATCTCTCGCCCACCCGTTCGCTGGATCTACCATCATTTTGGGACACTTGGAGGTGACGGGGCTCCATGTTCAGAAGAAGCGAGCTGGTGCTATAATGAGTTCTGACCTCAGGCCTCATATGCTGCGCTGCGAAGCAGCCACAAATGTCACATTTTACGCCGGGATGCGCAACAGTGCCAGTGGCATCCGCGGCCGCGGATTAGAAGGCTCCACAGGCGCAGGCACAGGTGGTATTAGTGTTGTTCAAAGTTGCTCCTACTTGAGCTCCTACTCATCTTCCTACTTCAGCTCCTACTTGTTATTTCTCGGTCAAAAATGCAACTTTTTGTTTGGGGTAAAATCTAGTCCATCTGAAATGTTATTCTGCACCCCCCAGTCAATTTTGAGCCATATATTCCAAGCCATTATTGCATGGCAAGGAGTAGGAGGTTTAAATGTGACGATTAGTAGGAGCTTAAAATGGGCAACTTTGAAACCACCCCCCTCCCGATTTGCGAGTAGGAGATTAGTAGGAGAACAAAAATGTTGCAAATGTTTTCTAAGGTTTAAAAGGCCAAGGAGTTGGTTCTATAGGTCAGTGTATGTAGAGAAATGCTACAACTTTGTGAAAAAATATCGGGGTAAAGAGCAATAGTCATTGAGAAGGAAATTCAAGTAGGAGAAATTTTACAAAAACAGCCTTCCGCGTTCCTACTTGCAAAAACTGCTCTATTTACACTTCCTACTTGTCTTCCTACTCGGAGTAGGAAAACGAGTAGGAAATCAAGTAGGAGACCAAGTAGAGCAACTTTGAACGAGACTATTGTTGCATTTGCTGAGCTTGTCGAACGGGATGGGCATCTCGATACATGGAGATGAGAGAGGGAAGGAAGAGATGGATTTCACCATGAAAAAAGATGGGAAAAGCCTTACCCATTTGAAAGTCTGCTCGACATGCCGATTAACAAATTGGACAGCGAGTTTATCCAAGGAGAGTGGCCCGACTGAAGTCCAAGCAGCGTCTTTTTGACGAGAGTGAAGTACGGAAGCAAGTCGCGTCTTTTTTGCATCAGCACGTGTTGCGTGATTTTGGGCAAATACAGCCAAGCCGTGACCCGGGTCAATTGGGTCAGGAGAAAATGACGCGGAGCGGCGCGCACTGACGCGGACTGACGCGGCACTGACGCGGCAATACCTAAGCCCGACTAAGCCCGACTAAGCCACATGAAAATATCTTACTTCGCATCCACAGATACCCAAATGAGTGTCCTCAAGACTGCCTTCGACTATTTGAGATTAATACAGTGTGTAATAGGTAATAAAGGGCCCAAATCTCCAGTTTTTATGTGATCAGTATGTGTTGGGGGTTTCTCGGGCACCAGACTGTGTTGTAAAAGGTTGTTCATTGTAGGGATTTACAATGCTTTACTGAGATCTCATTTTGAAGGCAAATAAACGACACATGAAGTTGAACTTACCGCGCCAACTCCGCGTCAGTTGCGCGTTGCTACCACGTCAATGCGCGCCGGTGCCGCGTCAACGCCGCGTCAATGCGCGTCAGTGCCGCGTCAGTGCGCGCCACTTCCGCATCAACACCGCGTCACTGTGTGTCAGTCAATAAAGGGATAGCAAGCATAGGTCGAGTATTTATTACCCGGGACAAGGGTAAAATGCTCATTTAATTCCACACCTCACCAAAAGTCGTGCCAACTCAAAATAAATTGGCCAATGATCCCGTCTGCGGCCCTCAATGGAACTGAAGATTTTGTCATGCAATAATGCTTCAGTACCCAATGGTCCTCTTCCCCTAATACACTTAATTTTTGTCCCCTCGGCAATAGTGGGCAGGTTCGATAAGTCTGTCCATTCCTGTGATGACCATTCCCAGTAAATAGCATTAGAGTTGAGCTAACCGTACATTCACTGAGAAGTTTTAGCTCAATGGCTTTGCTTCTGGAGGTAGTGAGCATACGGAATCGTGCACGTCAATGAAACTCCCACAGTTGCTCCAAACAATAGCGTCAATGCTGAGATTCTATTGCTCGCTTGAAAGCACCGCCCAGAGCAGATATACCGGCGCCTCTATGTGGTGATTACCGGTAAGATGTTGAAAAATCCAGCAAAGCTGAACTTCTGTAGATCGTATTAATGCCACTGCGACATCCCAGGAAGAATGGTTCAACATTAATTGGGGTGCCATATGACACCCCTGCAGCATGATAGCGCTCCTGTCCCCGTGAATATTTGAATAGAAGCCTGCAGAACATGTTCTCACGGTTGAACACCTTTTTGAATCGACGTCTCGGAGCAGCAGCGATGCTTCAAGATCAGGCCGGGCACGATGATGCCTCGCGAGTCAGGTCTTTTTGCGCTCAGGAAACACTGGGTATGAGTCTATATTCCCATTTGAAGCACCAAACAGGTTCAGTTTGGTACTTCCACAGTTTGCCCTCCAGCCACAAGCAAGGCATTGCATCCAAATGAGAGTGCCATGAGGCCGGTTCCCAGGAGCACTCCGAGAAGATTACATGCAATTTTGATCAGCTACCAGGAATTTCCGGTCTTGGTCTTTCCATTCAATGTCAGATCCGCGGAAGGTCAGTCTCGGAGATCATCCCTCCCCTCTCCGGCCTCACCCGGAACAAAATATTTTCTGGGATGCTGATTCAGGTTCGCTGGTGATTGTTGTATTCAGGATTGTGGACTTACTGTTCCTCTGGTCCGCTGCAACTGTGCCGCGTCATGACGCGCCACCATTCTATACTGATCAGCCTGACCTGGTTCCAATTCAAAATAGTAAAATGAGAAGGAGGTGCTTGGACTGCTCGTACTTGTACTTGCGCTAAGTTGAATCACCAGACGTGGAACCACGGTTGAATACCCACACCAAATGTCTGAAGATAGTTACTCAAAAGTCCCCTTAAAACCTGCGTTGTGGTCTCGGCCGATATCAAAACACAATTGACCTCAAACTCCAGAGCAAACACAATCTTTCCTTTTGTCAAGCTGGGCTGCCGAAGTCCTACATTCGCTCTCGCAAATTATGCACCAATGTACTCCGACTTTACCACGTGCCAACTCAGCATCAATCTATGGCAGGATCAGTGAAGGTGATAACACGCGACTGGAGGTCTTTATAGTTCCGCCATGGGAAGTTTGAATCAGAGTTGAGCGAGAGCAACACAGTGCACAGTAGCACAGTAATGTTGGTTCAAACAGCTGCAGTCAGAAAAGATTCGGTACCTCAAAAACAGCTGGAAAGAATAAGTATGAGAGTTCTATCAGGGTATTGACGCGGCCCATCATCAAGAATTATTCAATTCTTTCGCCAACGTGCATTGCCCTACTTTACTACATAGTAATGATGCTCAGACCACTGTTCAAGTCAGATATCTGCGACAACAGTGCAGCTGCGGAGGTGTAGGTAAAACCGCGTCGAGCCACTGCCGCGGGGCTGTATAAGATGCCGTGTCACATCCAATTTCATTTGGTTCAACCATTCCACATTCTGTACACAAACCACAGGCGGTTCTTTGAATAGCTGATTAGTGGATAGTTTTCTTCTGAATGGTCTGAGCTTTCTTTGTCCAGATACATAACCAAAATCCATTGTAGTAAGGGATTTGTAATTTTGTACAGCTCAAATACCGACCAAGTACTGACATCTGAGGAAATTTTGAGTGGGGTTTTTTTGTGTCAACACGATGTATTGGAGCAAGAAACTGATTCCCCAACTTGATTTTAGCCATGGAGAGCAGCTGTTGAGTAGTTATGCGCGGCGCGCCGATGCCGCGTCAATGACACAGCCACCGCCGCGTCTGTGCCGCGTCAATCCGCGTCAGTCCGCGCCGGTCCGCGTCACTCCGCGTCATTTTTACCATACCCGGGTCAATTCTGGTAACACTTTCTGCGGGTGCGTTTTTCGATTTCAGTAGTGCGTTTTTTCTGCGTTTTTTACCTTAATTATTACACAGTATATGGCCCATAGTCGAACCCATAGTGTACTCACGATTCAGCCCGACCTGACGTCGTGACGAGAGCCACCTGCCTTGATCCACGAAGCTTTGGATGGCTGACAGAGCGGGTTGATACATCCATGCCTGGCGGCCAGGTGTGCAGGGAGATAAGCAGCGGAGTACAACTTACATTACTTGTGGGAGAGTATTTTGAGGATCGTAACTTGATGTTGCGGGTGGAACATCACATATTCTGGAGCTCTGGGCTGGATACATGACTCGCTTCGGGCGCATCGATGAAGAAGCGTACATAGAGAACTCACGACCCAAAAATCTTCCGCATTTTGCGACCACGGCTTCGGCGGGATTCGAACCAGCATTTCTCTCGTGACTCGATCATGCCTACCTAAGAGAACGAGAGTGATCTACATTGATCCACGAAGCCTTCAGTAGTAGGGGTAGGGATTAGCTAAATCTATACCTTTTTATCACATAGCTCAGGGCTGCGCGCAGGCTGTTGTGCCACTTTGGGGAGCGTAATTGGATTATGGAGGATGCAGGCTTCAGTTCTGCCATCGTGCGTTATTGGAGTATCCGCGCCGAGGTGGAGCAGAATCGGGAGGTGCTCACAGCGAGGGCACAGAAACCGAAAACGCTGCCTTGCGCCAACTGTATGGCTTCGGCAGCTTCGTCTCTGGGAATACATTGGCGCCGGGGCCAAATCCGGTCGAGAGCGAGTTATATTGATACAGAAAACCGTCAAGCTCGAGTATTTACGGACTTATAGGAGGAAGGAGCGTACTCCGGGACAAAGCAGTCCAGTAAGTCTTTCCGCAGGAGTACAGAGCCAATTGACAGCCAAATTCTTCGAGAGTGGACTCAGAGTAAGCTGCACACCGTCACGGGTATGACGGGTGCCGTTTACGGCTGGCCGCCCGGTTCCGTCACCAGATTTTCTCCGAGAATTCGGCGGGACGGGTACGGGTGGCCCGTATATATACCGTTCGCAACCGTCGAGCAGGATTTTTTGACAACCGTATACGGTTTCCTAAAAATTCAGGCCTAACAAGGTATTTTTCTGTGCTGAGTTCGAGGATTTCACTCATTAGATGAATGAAAATGGGTAGTACACAATACGTGGGACTACTTACTTCATTGTCCAGTGATCAAATGGCGGGGTTCAAGTGGGTGGCGGTGTTTGAGATAAATATTCAACTTGCGTGGACCATTCAGTTACGGGTGTTTAATTGACTTGGAACACCTCAAACCGTGTTGTTGAGCTCCTGATATGTTTGAAATAGGGTTAAAACCACCCACATTCATAAAGCAGACCACAAATTGCCGGTGTAAAGAGGCGTGAGCCCGGCCGGCCCGCATCCTCGTTGTCCGTTACCGTCATTTTTCCCATCCCGCCCCGTCTTCCTGCCGCGGAGGCCAAATGACAACCGCGTTTCTGGCGGCCCGCAACCGCCTCCATTAACGGGACGGTGTGTAGCCCCAACTCGCTCTAGGTCTCAGAGTGATTGGAGCGCCGTGGCCGGTATTGGCCCATATCGGGCAATATCGCGCAGTCTTGGGAAAAAACCTCAAGACCACGCGATACAGCACGATGCCAGAGCTAGCAATAATGGCAATTTGAGCTGTTTTGTATCGCGCAATATCTAGTGGTCTAATGCTTTTGATTGCACAGCTATTAATATACAAATTTAGCTGCTACGCCCCCCGCTGCCCCCCGCTGCTACCAGTTTCCCGAGCATCGCTGCAGCTCTCACGACACCGTGCTCCAGCCTGGTCCGCGCCCGAGCCTTTCTGGCGCGAGGCCGTGTGTGCACGGCCCGTTGCCCACACGCGCTCGCGCTGCTGCGCTAGCGCGTTTCCGTCTCGCGCGACGGCGCACCAGGGCGCGCCCTTCTCGTCGCTAAGCGCGCCATGGAGAAGACATTGCGCATGAGCGGGGAGCGGGGCGAGGAAGTCGGCGAGCGAGACGTCCCGTTGCGAGCTTGGATAATCGCACGAGGCGCGGAAGAGTGATGGTTGCAGTTTGTGCACGACGCCGAGGAACGGGGAGGTGCACAAAGAATCTCGGTGTCTTGCGCGCGCCGCACCCGCTGCATGTGCACGTACGGCGCTCCCGTGCTGCAGTCCACTAACATCAGCTACGAGCAAGGTGGTGTGCGCATACGACGACATACCTTGTCTCGTTGGCTTCAGCGGCTTGGTATGAAAGACGATCTTCTGTGAATGATTGCCACGGCGAGGATGGACGGAAGGCGGGTAAGAGGGCGAGGAGTGCCAGCGACGACGAACTGCCAATAAGGACCAGGGGAAAGAAAGAGAAGCGACGCCCCAGCGACGGCGAAGCTTGAAAGTACCCAAGATGTCCTCGCTTTCGCTTGAGGTGAGATGTGGAGCATGGCACGCCTTGGCAGGATCTTTGGACGGTCTTGAGGCGATCCTAGTACGCGCGCGCAGATGAAATCGAGACACACAAGATCTTACGTAGGTACCCTTGATCCTGAATCCGGCGCGAGAGCCTTGATCTTGCCCGGGGAGGCTTGATCTTGCCTGGGAGCTTTGGTCTTTCCCGGGGAGCGTTGACCTCAGGCTTGCGCGTAGGGATCAGGCGTGCTTGATGGGTTCAGCGGCTTGACGGCGATGTGAGCATTTAGGGAACGAGCTTAAAGCACAACAGGTGACGTGAGCGCAGGGATGGGAGGAAAGAGCGAGATGACCAGGAGGACGAAGAGAGTGGCGAGGTGGACCGGGGTACGTGAAGCCATACAGAAACTATCTACAAGAGGTGGAGAAAAGCCAGGTGTGAGCGAGCGGGTAAGCGGGCAGAAAGCACTGGCAGTAGGGAACATAGCGCCGTCGGGCCTCGGCGATTAGACTCGTCACCAGTCTGCCATACGGAGTGCAATAAATGTGGCGAGCACTATTGCCGTAGGCAGACTGGTGACCGGTGACGAGTCTACTCGGCGATGTCGTGGTACGGGAGAGAGCGACATTTCGAACTCTGCTGCATGGTCGCGTCATTGACTCATCCGCCCGACGGCCTCGAGTGACTTGACATCGTAGATGTCTCTATTTCCTTCCAAGTCAAGACAATGTCAAGACAAATCCAAGGCCGGCATACGGTAACGATGCATGTACGAATAGCCAGGCAACATCGCAGGGCCACAAGTCGCTGAAACTCGTGTGGCAGCTTTGCAGGCAGAACAACGTTACGTTGGGTCAACATGCTTTAGAGGTTCAAGTCAAATCGAAAGGGCAGCCGTTTTACTTCGACAGCCTGATCTACACGCCAGCCCCGACGCCTTCTTTCTGTCTGCGGTCCTCTTATACTCAGATGGGGATCCGGCGCTCAGCTACAGCCCGGGGTGGAAGCACGATGGGCAGGCAGTGGCGCAAACAGCAAATATGCAGGTTACCTTGAATTTTCATGGTGAGCTATTCTACCGCTACATGAGACGGAACTAACTTCGTGTCCAGGCACGTTGACGACTCTAATCGGAATTAGCCCCAATGAATATCCTCCCAACACTAGTTCCGCGAGCTACACGACTGACGGCGGGGCACCCGTGACTTTCGCTCCGAAGGGCCTCGCGAGCGCGACAGATTCGAGCAAGCTCAACACCATCCTATTCACAACACCCACACTCCCTGATGGCTCCCATAATCTGGCCGTCATTTACGGCGGCGATTTAGACCACACGCCTCTCGGCGTCAAACAGTTCTATGTCACCAACACTACATCTCTGGTGTCGCAGATATCCGTCTCCACTTCGGAGGGTCCATCTGCGGCCACACAATCTGCAGAAATTCCCACCGGCAGCGCAGTCAGACGGTCGCACGCCGGACCCATCGCCGGCGGAGTCGTCGCGGACGTCCTAATGCTCGCGCTCCTGGCCGCCGTGTATTTCTGGCTTCTCAGGCGCAAGCGACGAGACGCGGCGGAATTATCAGCAAGCGTGTATCCGGTAGCCTTCATCATTTTCCAAGTCAATTTGAAGCCATTTGGGCATCAGCCGCCGTCCTTAAATTGTATCCTTTCTGCCCCGGTTCCCAGAACAACTCCCAAGACACATTTATATCTCACAGCTACCAAGGGACCCGGTATATATGCCCCTGTGCTTAGCGGAGGAGATGTGAGCGGGGCGCTCATCAACTTCATCATCTCAGAATGTTCCGTTCGTCCTTCCCAACTCGGTGGCCTGGTACATGCACCAGTGGGCCGTTTAGGTTCAATTTCCGGATGCTGCAATAGATATACAGCCCTTTCAAGGGACTAAAGACAGGAGTTCCCAAAGAGTGCTTGCAAACTCCGCTACGACAACTTCCTGCCGCCGGCTTTGATCCGGGCGGATTCCCCGGCCTTTTCAATATCCATACTTTCACGACCGTCTAACACGTTCCCCAGACATGAAAGCCAGGAATATTTGAATATCATCTTCCAAAAGTCCAGAAATAGCTACCCACTCTAGGTTGGCACAATCAACCCACCGGCGCAGGTTAATAATGTGAATTTCAAGGGAGGTAAGTGCAGAATTGGAATGTTCAAGATGTTGATTGACCCGGTATACCCAGTTGAGGACTCTTTGTCGTGGATTCAGCCAAATGTGACAAAGGGTACTTTTCTTCCTGAGGATTTGAGCTACTCACTGTACTTCTCACATCTCAGAACATTGAAGTTGGGTGTCCGAGGTCCCCGGAAGTCTCCCAGCCGCAATTCCCCCGACCCATTTTTTTTTCCGGCTGACGGCCGGACCTACCTACCAGCCGTAGGTTGGATAAAATAAGGAGTCTAAGTATAGCGTCCCTTGTGAAAATGCCGTTACGTTGCAAGGTCTATCTCCTCGGCTGATTCAGGCCAGATGCTGTATGTTGTTTCAGAAATACCTGATCTTCAGACAGCGATGCGTTACCCGCAGATCGTTGCCAAGGAGCGGGTTCTCAGTCCTTCTCAGTCCCCCCTATGTCAACGTTTACCACACGCCACATAGGCCATGGCTGCTGTCACGGTGTGTCGCAAACCCCATGGCTCTAATCCAACTCAACTAAATTCGAGGCAAGGACTCGAAGACCCCGACTCTGTGGCGTGTCTGACAAGTTTGACCGAGGAGTAGAAAGGGGTGCCAGGGATTGTATCTGATTGTATTCCTCTTTTGCCGACTTCTCGCAAACCGGGAGCAGAAGGATCTACATCACCCTGATCTGCCGAGCCAATCTGCCGGTGCATCGTGCTGTAGACACCCTTCGCACTTGCTGAGTGTAGTTCCCCGCTCATTACTCATCCACATCTTAATGGCCACGGCCTCTTCCCCACGGAAAGTTGTCGTTGACGACACAGACCCCGCCATCCAGTATAGTGCGCAGGGGTGGTTCGTGGAGGACCCTAGCCGCCTGCAGGTAGGGAATTTCGGCCCAATTTATAATGACACGAGCACCGCGTCGTCGACCGACTCCACGTTCACTTTTGCCTTCAATGGTGTGTGCGCCCTTATTTTTGCCCCCGTCATTATTGACCGAACTTGTATCCTCCCAGGAACATCGATTCTTGTCCAAGGGACCATAACCGTGTCCACTGATGCCAATAATGTCACGGATCCGACGTGGACCTGCACTGTTGACGGAATTGAAATCAACAATCCAGACCCGACATTTGGTTCTGCCGAGAACAACTGGGTGCTGTGCGAGCAGGACACGATGACGCTGGCTCCGCACAATTTAACGGTTCAAGTCAAGTCGAAAGGGCAGCCATTTTACTTCGACAGTCTGACCTACACGCCGCCTCCCGACGCCTTCATTCAATCTGCGGTCCTGTTATACCCCGATGGAGACCCGGCTCTCAGCTATGGCCCGGGGTGGAAGCACGATGGGGAGGAGGTGGCGCAAACAGCGAATACTCAGGTCACCTTGAGCTTTCATGGTGAGCAGTTATTCGGCCCCTTTATGAGAGACGGGACCAACTCCCTGTGTTCAGGCACATCGGCGACTCTATTCGGGCATATCCCAATCCAATATCCTTTCAACGGTACCACCGCGAGCTATACTATCGACGGCGAGGCACCCGTTACCTTTTTTTTGAAGGGCCTCGCGCCAGGGACAACTTCGACTCAGTTCAACAATATCCTATTCACAACACCCACACTCCCTGACGGCCCCCACAATCTGACCGTAATTCATGGTGGCGATATAGACCACACACCTCTCGTCGTCAAACAGTTCTATGTCACCAACACTACATCTCTAGTGTCGCAGACATCCGTCTCCACTTCGGAGGGTCCATCTGCGGCTACACAATCTGCAGCAACTCCCACCGGCAGCGCAGTCAGACGGTCGCACGCCGGACCCATCGCCGGCGGAGTCGTCGCGGGCGTCCTAATGTTCGCGCTCCTGGCCGCCGTGTATTTCTGGCTTCTCAGGCGCAAGCGACGAGACACGGCGGAATTCTCAGCGAGCGTGTATCCGGTGGCTATGGTGGATGGCGCACAACCTATCAGTGGCTCTTCGCGGCGGAATAAGCGGAGCAGCGTCATCCCATCGAGACTCACGGACACACCTGTGCCGTCCCGGCGCAAGGGAGCGCCTCCGCCTCCGGATCCAGTGGTTGTGCAGCACGAGGACAGCGGTGTCCGTATTACTTCTCAATCGTCCGCGGCAGCTCCGGCGGTTGTAGAATTGCCCCCGCGATACAGTCTGACGTAATTGTACTGGAGGCTACGATGTATTTTCGTTGCTGGCATGTTATATTCATCCGTTCGTTCACTCATTTTTTTTTGTCAACACTGTGTAAAGTAGTCGAAGGAGAGTTTTCACTGGAACTGCGTAGGAATCCAGTAGTCTCTCATAAACAGACGGTACAACAATATTCACTCGTACCTCGCGATGTTGTAGGAATAGAGTCGAATTCTTAATAACCCATACCTCGCCGTGGGCCTGAAAAGGTATGGGTTATTAGGGGATATGGGCTATTGATCAGGGCCGGAATGAGGTCTGCAGCCAACTGATAATACTCTGTCCCACTCCTAGCCCGAGAAAAGCTTAGTCAATAAGGCCGTTCACGGTTCCATTTTTCCTCCCATTTTTCGTTCCATTTTTCGATTTTTTTTTTGCCAAATACATGTATCCGCATCAAACAGGGTGGGGGACAGGCTCTTGTTATGTCACGCATACGTGCGTGAGGCTCCCTGAGATGTTCCCTAGGGATCTGAACCACAAAGGGATGTAAACCTAAGTAAAACGAAAAAAGGAGTGAAAAAGGGAGAGAAAAAGGGACCTTTCGTCGGGGGGTTTCACAGCTCACTTTTTCCGGCCATTTTTCTTCCCTTTTCTCTTCCCTCTTTTCTGCCGTTTCATGAATTCTGCACCTAGACACTTCGTTCCTTCCATTTTCAGCCCCTTTTACATCACTGAATTGAAAAGAGAAAAATCCCGAGCAAAACCAACTGAAACCAATGATCCAGTGAAAAATGGTGGAAGAAATGGGAGAAAAAAGTGAACTGTGAACGACCCTAATGTGTATCATACTTCACCTTGTTCCTCGAGACGTGTTGGCGCTCCGAACTTGATGCGCGCTGGCGTGAAAAGATATAGCGAGGTTCGAAATAGACCCAGAAGGGCCCCTTCGAGTTGTCATCGAGCTGAAATCCCTCGATAAGCGCTCTGTTTATATTGAAATCAACCAAAAAATCCTCACCTTCCACCGAATCCGCTCCGTGGTCCTCACAATGAAGCTTTCGGGTATCTCGGGCATCCCGGCGGTGTGCTTCAAAGGGCTGAAACTTCGTTCCGGGATAGGTGCTACACCCCCAGCCATGGTAGTCGACTTTATACTCCCGGAAATGCTCAGAATGTTGCATAATTCTGCAAGATGTTGGGCGAATTGACGGCCCCGAACCACATAATCCCTCGGATTGGCCTACAGAGTATGGGGTTCTGCAATGTTATGGGTGTTTATTGGGAACATGGTATGTGGATTAATTTTAGCAGTATGTGGGCTGACCGCCATCGCCGCTTAGGATGTGAGGGTGGGATTTGGCGAATATCGTCGAAGAATGATCCCAGCTGCGCTGATAGCTAGGATCACCGAAGTAAGCACTTAGCATATCGAATGGAGTCTGTCGGTGTTCAGAAACAGCTTGCTTCAGGCACACAATCTGATGAATTGAGCCTTCGTCCTGAGCCACTAGCTTCAGGATGAGGCGCTATATATCGGTCAGCTCCTCTCCGACCGCAGTCTGGACCGACTCCGCGATCCTCCGCAAGCCCTCGCCCGCCCGTGCGTCCCACGCGGCACCACTCATACGCGTGTCCCGAGCTCGTCCGACGTCCCCAGCAAATGCAACTCCATGCGCGCACCGCTGTGCGCCATGCGCCGCACGTGGTACTCCCAGTCGATGCCCCAGTCGTACGTCTCCGGGTACCCGCCGACGGCGTGCACGTCGATGTCGACCGCGCCCTCGGTGTACCAGAGCAGCCTGTAGAGCGGCGTGCCGGGTGCCGCCCGAGGTGCCCGACCTGGCGGCAGAGAGCCTCGCAGCGGTGCACAAGGTAGCCCGTGTTCAGGAGCGCGCGCATGAAGGAGAGATCGCGGCCGCAGAGAGGAACGCTGTGTCCGCCGGGAGTTTAGATCAGGGATGGATGGGATGGGGGTGACTCACTGCGGCACATTAGGCGGAAGTTTGCACACACGTCTCGGTGCCCGCCTTCCCGGCAATCCAGGTGCCGGCACGGGGAAGAGCAGTACCATATGCTTTGAAAACTGCCGCACCGGCTGAAGGTAGACTTTTCGAGGTTCTTGCCGCACTAAATCAAATTCCGGTAAACGAGAGAGATAAATGTGTGCATGAGCTTACGTCGCCGTTACCTCAGGCCTGCATGGATTTGTAAGACCCCTCGTAGTCGATCAACACCCCAGCCGGTCGTCCATCAGATCCAAGTCCGCTTTCCACGCGGGGAACGTCTTCGAATTCTTGAACTGGGCAGAGTTCCTCACGTCGTCCAGGGGATTCAACACCGCCACAAACGGCCAGATAATGGAGGAATGCATCAGCGCCGCCGGGAGGGTCTGTCGGAGAACGCGTTCCGGAACCTTCACCACGTGTTCCTGGTTGAAGTGGCAGAAGATGTCCATCAGCGCGCCCAGAAGCCCGGCTTTGATAGACTGGATTATGTAGGGGCAAATCGGGTCCGCGTAGATCGACCACGTTAGGAGGACGAGGCGCGGTCGAAGCCCATGCAATATTCGACGCTGCGGGACAGTGCGGCTACGACGTGCATAAGAGTGTGCACAACGCCGGCTGCAATCTGGATTTTCCGTGTGGGTAAGGAGGGTGAGTGCGCCCCAGAGATAGTGGGAATGCTCCATGAAGCCGGGTAAGGTCAGCTCGATATGCGTTATGATCATCAGAGCGAGGTCAGTCGGGCTTCCGGCGCCCTCGATCAACTCGTCGATGTGCCGGCGATCCAACTCTGTGCGCGCAATGACGCGAAAGAAACGGATGCATCGTGAGTGGGTAAGCCGCAATTGAAGCTCTGCCGCTGATGCACTGATGTAATCTGATGAGCAGCCGAACTCCGATACGCACTACATTCAGGTGCCTCATAGCTACGGGCGACCAGCTAGCATCAGGCGAGCCACTGGGCGAGTCGTGGCAATCTGCAGCCCAGCCTTCCCACGGCACCACGGATCTAGCGAGCCGGCTACCGTTACCTAGCAACAAAAAGGTAGCGGTTGTTCGCCGAACCTCGCCGGGTTGCGGCGAGATGGCCGCCTACGAGCAGCCGGGATAGCTGGTAGATACCGGCACCTTGCCGAACCTCCCCGTGGCCTTGGCTATTACGGCGCTGAATGCAGTGACTCTGGTGCGATCACGCCCGCGCCAAACATGATCACACGTGTCCCGTTCAATACGCGTCCTCCGCGCCGCACACCTCGTATCGATCTCGGTTACATCTTAACAAATCTCCGCGACACTAGAGCAACGAAGGATGCAGATCCTCCAGCCTCCGGAGCTTCGTCAATGGTTCCAGGAAATTGTACTCATGAGATCCAAACGAGCTGTAGATCTACCAACCGCAGCTAAATCTTCCATGGCTGACAGTCCCGGTGGTCAGCCTAGCCCATACCTCATGGTACGACAAGGGATGGCGCGCAGGGGTCGAATGTTTGTGAAAGACCCTCTATAAGACGCTCTTCTCAGTCTACTCTTCAAGTGCTTTAGCTGGGATCAGATGCCTGGTTCCCTTGCTTAGGAGCTCTACCTTAGCAGGATGTCCTTGCTAAGGCGAGTGTCGAAGGACTGTAATATCCTGGGACTCAAAGTCCAGACTCATAGGGTGCTGTTTCTAATTCATGTTTGCAAACATGTTTATACACACCGGTTTATAAACCGATTTTTAATTGGATCGGCCAGAGATGGCCGGTTTATAAATAGGATTATATAACGTGGCAAATTTTCGCTGCTTCCGATGTCTGGCTCGGGCGCGACTCAGACATACTATAACGAGGAGCTGCAGGAGCTCCTCCGGCTTCTGAAGCATTTACCCGATACCATCCCTCTTGGCGACGACGACAACTTCATTGGCTAATGCGAGCGATCAACCATCAGTCGCACCGGTATCAGATGACTGTGAGGCGGGTCTGGCAGCAGTCAACGAGATTGACGACAGCTCCGAGTCCGGCTCGCTGCTCGGTTCCCTAGCCTTCGACATCGAACGCGACGCTGTGGATATCACCATCCCATTTTTCCGTGATTGCCTCAGTGACGAGCCGGTCCCCGGCGCGGACGAAATTCGGAGTCTTTCAACTTGGGTAGGGACCTCCGGGAAGACGGCTAGCAGAGCGAAACCCGCGGCGAGGCTGAAATTCGGGGGGGAGGTCGAGGAACTTGATTTTTAGCACCCTAGTATACTGTGGTTTGTAAACATGTTTATAAACACGCCGGTTTACAAACATGGTTTATAAACCGGTTTTTAATTGCTCGGGAATTAAAAACAGCACCCTACAGACTCGAGAGAATAAAAGTAATGAATCACTAACTCACCTAATGCCTTCTAGCTTCTTCTTGGAGTCGTACTCTTCAAGGGAAGCTCTTGAGGCATCAGGTAGATAGTGGTTTGTGTTAAAGTGTAGAGAGATTGTCACTCGCTGGCACACACGTGACCAGCGATTACATAATATACAAAGATATCGAGTGCATATTGGATGCACTAGCAGCTTGCCCGTGCTATGCCACGGAGCATTGAGAGAGAACCATGGGAGCTTATATCTGGAGAGATAATCACACCGCTCGTCACCAACCTTCGGTTGGTTCCTCGCGGCTCTATCGGCGAAGCATCTGCAGCCTTCAAATGTATTAAATTTCCCGGCTTGTGTATGCCTTCAACTTTTTTTCCTCGCTTTTGTCTCCGTACCTGCTCTCCAACTGGTACCTTTACAATCACGTTGACATTAACCCGTTCATGCCAAGTTTTTTAAAATGGTCGGACTTTTCCTCGAAGCTCCTTTCCCTCTAGTCTCTTATAAACAGACGCTACAACAATTGTCACTCGTACCTCACGATGTTGTAGTCTGTCGATTACCCGAGGCGTTTGATCCGAGCTCGATCTTATTATGTAATCTTAAATTTCTCGAGCTTTTGAACGACGGTTACGATGTGTCTTTCTACATTCTGTGGTAGATTCTTCATCCAGGACACCCGCATAAGCAGCTTTCTCGGTTGTTTCCCTCACCTGGACCGCGCAATCGCGATGCCGAATTTTGATGGGCCGGCCACGTGAAACCGGCGGTGTTTCATCTCTCTTCGAGAATGGGGGCACACGACAATTTTGAAGAGGCACATCTCATCGAAATCCCAATCCAGGTCATTTGGCCTCTTAAGCTTTGTCCGTTGTAGTCAGGTTGAAGCGGGAAAGCCTTTGATGGGATTCAAACTCCGACGATTATGTAATAAGGTCGAGCTCCTAACACCAGGCGCGTGGTAAACTCTAGACTACTTTCCCTCTCACGCAGGGAAAACACCAATAATGTGCTTTTAACATTGAGGCCCTGTTCGGGATCCCAAATTAAAATCCTGAACCCTAATTCTCCCTGCCAAACAGATATTTTAGTATTTGGAGGCTCAATAAGGCAGTCACCCATCAGTCACTCCGGTCTGGACCGACACTTCGGATTTCCCCGATGATGACGTACAGATCAAATGTTGTTCTCGTCGCCGTTGGCAGCAGTCCCGCCCTCCGAAAAGTTCACTTCATTTTATGCCTGTTGGATGGCCAATGAATCGAGTAGAGCACATGAAAATGTGTCTAAGATACATATCAATTTAAGCGCACAAAGTGCGCCCTCGAAATTGGCACCACCATTGAGACATGTCTGCTCATCGTTGACGGCGGGATGATCCAGCGGTGAGCGGCATGAGGCGGAGCGTCCAGCTACTCGGATTACTTGTTACCGAATTGCCGGCGGATCTTCGCACCGATGTCATGACTGAGTGACCTGATGTGACGCTCGTAGATAGCCAGACCAAAATTAGGATTTTGGGATCCCGAACTGGGCCTGAGCTTAGTGCCTGAGAACCGATCCACCTGTATTAGAACTCATTGACTTTCGACCGATGTTCTTCTCCGCCTTCCGCTTGCCATCCAGAGTTCCTCTGAGCTCAGGTTACCGGCATCTCAACAGTTAAAATAGGAACGCGACAGTTTGGTGGAGAATTGACCATTTAGGTGGAGCGGTGGGGTAAATGACATCATTCGGAGCTCGGCGCGAGGTTTGTCTTGAGACAAAGCAGCCCGAGAGCCAATCAGGTTGTGTGGTCAGACATAAACCTATGTGGATTCTTATATAGATATGGAGAGTAAAAAGAAAAAGAAAAAAAAAAAAACATGCATCTGGTGGTATATTGAGAGGTTTCTTACATCACCCTGCTCAATCCGTACCATGACTGAGGAGCTAACACCTACGATCCTTCCTGGTTATTCTGGACATTTAACGAAGATCGGTGAATATCTTGGTATCAACATATTTGTAGCACAGTCCGAGTACACCATCCGACGCGGACCCTTCCTTTAGTGTGGTCTAGCATTTTGGTTTGTGTGAAATGGCCCATTCATCGATGAACGGCATAATTGTTTCGAGTGTTAGAGTTATACACTGCCAACCAGACGACTAGTGGATACCAGTGAAAAGTTGATATCTGGAAAACATGAGCAGATTCGGTGGAATTCCACCGGTCGGCAAATCCTTGGGATCCAGTGTGCGGCGGCGGCCGCGTAAGCGATGGCCCAACAAGGTAATATCTAAACAATCAGGAGCCGCTTGGGTTCGAACTCAGAACCAAAATAACTCTAGAACGGGCAAGAGCCTACTTAACCGCAATGCCAAACCACCGATACGAGGGAAGTGAGCACATGCGATATAGATGGATGCATCTCCCGAAGATCATTACCAAGCAAGGCGCTGCCTCAAATTTTCTGAGCCTTTGTGGTGCACGGTCTAAAGCAATGCACAAGTACTCTGCCTGTTAATCGGTGGCTATCGGTGCTCTGCCGAAATTTTTTGAAGTCCTCGCCAAGACTAATTTCACTTGGTGATCACGCCAGCTGATGCAATCACAGCGGTTTTCGGGGACCCGCTGAATCTCCCACTGGACATCAGGGATTTGCCAATCAGTGAGATTCCAGTGGAATTTTCGGGTTTTCCAGATATCACCCCACTGGGTTTTTACTGAAATTGTTTCCACTGGTATCCACTAGTTGTCTGGTTGGCAGTGTAGGTAACACATCAAATGCTGATTGCCGACCCCAGAGTCCCAGCACATCGGAAGACCTCCAAACTTGACACGCAAGTTTGAATGCATCATATGGACTGCTTGCATGCACCAATGTTCAAGGAAATCTCAGGAAGGGTCTTTTTACAAGGCATTTTTCCACAAGTGCAGGAGTATGGGTCATATACTGTGTAATAATTAACGTAAAAAATGCACCACTAAAATCGAAAAACGCACCTGCGGAAAGTGTTGCCAGAATTGACTCGGGTCACAGATTGGCTGTATTTGCCCAAAATCACGCAACACGTGCTGATGCAAAAAAGACACGACTTGCTTCCGTACTTCATTCTCGTCAAAAAGACGCTGCTTTACAGCTCTTTGCAGAACTTAGGGCGCGGGTGATTTTTCTTCCATTTTGGGACTTTTTTTGATCCCCGCGACCAGAACCGCCGCCCTGGCCTCAGTTCTGGTTCGTTTACCTCGTCCATAGGCTCAATCGATTCGCATCCCGAATGCGCAGTCACCCACCTCCTCAGAATTTTTATATGCCCCTGAGAGCTACCTTGTGCGCGACAAAAGCAATTACTTTCGATGATTTCTGATTATTTTTCAGCAGGACAGCTGCTCTGCCCTCAGTTTTCTGTATTTTTTGGAGGGAATAGGCTCCATGAAATCACATTCAAAATGCACAGTCAACCGCTTCCTCAGATTTACAGCCCGAGCTCCAATACGGCTTCCTGGTGAACAGAATCCCCGGTAAGTCATCACTTTTGATCACCGGTTGGCAGAACAGCTGCTGTGGCCTCAGATTTCAATCGTTCTGCTGGCTTATAGGATCAATCTCTTCGTGTATTGAATCCCCAGGGTACCCTGCACTCAGATTTTCCACCTGGCTCCCACGGTGTTTTGCTGGTACAGGAGTCTGTTTGTAAGCAGGTTTCCATGTAGGACAGCTACGAGCGGCTTTTGAAGTACCCACAAACTATTTTTTTGTGGAAATTTCCCACTTTACTCTATTACCCAGCCCATTGCGTAGCTTTATTAGGTTAACACACACCATAGGACGTTCACTGTGTGTTTTGACCAGGAGAAGGTGAAAAACTAGAAATCATATTAAATCTATAATTCGGGATTCCGCGTCGGCAATTGCCTGCGCAAGGGGAAGGCGAGTAAAATGAGCCTACGAAGAAAGAAAACGGCCAGGGATTGAGTCCACAGCAACTGTTCTGCCAACTGGTGATCAAAAGTGATGACTTACCGGGGATTCTGTTCACCAGGAAGCCGTATTGGAGGTCAGGCTGCAAATCTGAGGAAGCGGTTGACTGTGGATTTTGAACGCGATTTCATGGAGCCTATTCCCTGCAAAAAATACTGAAAACTGAGGGCAGAGCAGCTGTTCTGCTGAAAAATAATCTGAAATCATCGAAAGTAATTGCATTCGTCACGCACAAGGCAGCTCTCAGGGGCATATAAAAATTCTGAGGAGGTGGGTGACTGCGCATTCGGGATGCGAATCGATTGAGCCTATGTACGAGGTAAACGAACCGATGGGCTTTGCCCCAACGGGCAATAAGTAGCCGCTCCATTTCGTTACTCTCCTTTCCAAAGTCTCCATCACTGGTTGAGCAATTCAAGTTTTTCAGTGAAAAAATTGGTGAAAAATATCCAGGATTTTACAGAAGTTTTTCACTGAAATAGTAGGTGAAATTTTTGAAACTTTTTCAGCACTTTTAACTTCACTGGTTGAACATTTCAAGTTTTTCGGCGAAAAAATCGGTGAAAAATGTTTTGAATTTTACAGCAATTTTTCATTGAAAAATCAAGTGAAAAACTTGAAACTTCTTCATGATTTTCTTGAACTTCAAAACTTTTTCAGCACTTTTTCAGAAGTTTTTCACAAGGTTCAAAAAAATCATAAAAAAGATTCAAGTTTTTCACCTACTTTTTGAGCGAAAAATTGTTGTAAAATTCAAAACATTTTTCACCAAAATTTTCAGCAAAAAACTTGAAATGTTCAACCAGTGCTTGTTTCAAAATTTTCACCTTAAAAATGAAAAAGTAGTGAAAACATTCTAAGTTTTTCACTTATGGTTTCAGTGAAAAAAGTGTGAAAAATAATGGACATTTTTTACCAATTTTTTCACTGAAAAACTTGAAATGTTCAACCAGTGATGCATGGCCGCAGCTCGTTACAACGTGATATATTACCGTATTAGGACGACACAATCTCCTCCATGGGGAGAATTTGTGTGGGCTGGATATTCCGGGACCGTTTCACCATCATATACTTCCATGCGAGGCCCAGGATGGAGGAGGTCTGGAGATACTTTAAAAAAGTTTACGGCAAACCGGGGTTATTTTCTTACTCGACTTCAACTTATTTGAACCTGTGCCTTTTTTTGGGGAGAGAATTCTGAGATGGGTTTTGGCAAAGGCTTCTTTCCTAGGTTGGGTGATTTTGGAAATCATTTCCTCAAAGTGGTGCATTTTAACCTCATTTTGGCTAGGGTGTGCTGAAATTTTACACAAAACAATTATTACACAGTATATGTGCCATACAGGAGCCATTCAATTGAACACTTTTAGTATGCAAATCTTTGATTTTCGGTTCATTCTGAAAGCACCAGACCATCTACATGCACAAAATCCTGTATGAGCATACCTTTAGTGTAGAACTGTGGTTTGAAATTCTCCTTCGATGTTTCTGATCCCCCATTTATCTTTGGAATGCATAAAACAGGTGAAAACCATCAATTTCCTACCACCTGCCAACTTCTTGGGTAATAAATGAGGGAATGGCGCCCGTAACCTGTGGTTTTTTTGTCCTAGACTTCAGAGCACATCCTGGAGAGTCCATAGAAACAAAGATCTCGAATAACGGTCCAGAAATGATTGAGTAAAACGCAAATGTCCGAGTGGTAGGTTTGTCCGGCCCAGCGGGCAGGGATAGTACGTGGAACGACGGTGCTGGCCGAGCAGCTGTTGCTATCTGGGGTCGGTGGCCGAGGGCATGCGACCCGTGGGGTCGCCTTGAATCTACGCTCGAAGAGCGACTCAGATACTGTGGTGGTGTGCTGAAGCAAAATATTTCTCTGTGAGCTATCCTACAGTCGTCGTCATCACACTGCTCATGTATCAGTTGTCAGAGGTGTTTACAAGGGCTCCAATTCAAGATTCGCCTATGACTCTTCTCTGCGGAGCCATTTGATCCGCAGGTGGAACAAGATCCTGCCACCAGGCTATGTAAAGAAAAATCTCTGTGGTAATTTTTAAACGCCGCGGTTGCTAATCCTCATGCAGGTACAATAATAGGTCAAGGAGTGCCGAATTATATAATATTGATTGCGTGCGTGGCTTTGAAGAACGACAACGACTTAGCAAAGATGTGCGTTCGGTTTCGGGATCTGCTGCATGTGCTCGGCGTTAGTTCGCAACTTTGCCGAGTTTAGTTTCGTCCGCGCGCTCCTTGGTGTCCTCGAAGGAGGGGTTCACCCGGGAATGGCGTACTTTCTGTCAAAGTTCTACCGCTGCCAAGAGCTCACCTACAGGTACGCCGTCTGGTTTTAGCAGGTTGATTGAAAAATCTCATTGTATTCACCAGGAGTGCGTTTCCATCTTCCCGTCTTGCAAAACCAAGTACCTATAGTTCACCGCAGTGGGTCTCGTCCTCGCTTCAAGCAACCTTGGCGCAGCCTTTGGCGGTCTTATTGCATCAGCGATTCTCAAGATTGACCAGTGCGCACTCCGTTTTGGCTGAGAACCTGGCGCAACGTAGGTTCGCATTCTCTGATGGTTCTTTTACTCAGCCATTGCGCACTTCCAGATATTTGTAAATTGCCCTTTTATAAGCTGCTGCCGGACCCGTTTTACCTGCCACAGCTCATCGAAGGATTGATCACGACCGTCGTTGCCATATGCGTCTTCTTCCTGATGATCAACTCCCCAATGCAGGCCCGTTGGCTGACGGAGGACAGTAACCCTATTAAGTTTGCTTAAACAACGCGCGTCTCAACGCCAATCGCTGTTAAAATTCTGTTCTGTTTGAACCTTGTTTGAACACCGAGATAAGCAAGGGTCATCTCTCAAAAAGATAACCACGGTTGGAACTCGAAACCAGGACCTCCTTGGATGCTTCATTCACATTAGTCGACGGAAAGGAGGGTCTACCGTTAGGCTAAAGGTGCGTGCGGCGCAACGTGGATGCGCCGTCCTGATGGTCACGGATCATTGGCCGACATCCGTAATTTTCAGGACATCACAAGAACCCGGAATATCATCGTGGGTTGCATGAGCCCGGAATGACTCCTAGAGTAAAATTAAATGACTACAATACATTCCGGGCCCCCTTCACAATGCTAGGGCGCAATGTGCACTTCAAAAAAATGATCACCTGAAGTCCTGAATTTGGAGGACTTAGTAAAATGTTTGGCAGTACCTCCGTTCTAGCTCCAAGACTGTCAATCTAGTCATGGAGAAACACCTTATCCATACCAGGACACAGCGGAGACACAGTTTGATGATAAGTGTTCAAATCTGGGGTAATAGCAGGCGGGCAGAAAACATATGTTTATGGGTGTGTTAGCTATGTTCGCGCCGTTTGAACACTGTTTGATCAATGATTGAATTGCGGTTGAACACTGCTTAATCAGTGTGCCTGGACATACGCTACGCCAGCCCGTACCATATAGTAGATTGAACAGTCAGAACAGAGTAAGATTTTAACAGTGATTGACGTTGAGACGCGCGTTGTTTAACCAAACCTAATAGAGATTTATCGGAGGAAGAGAAGATCCTCGCAGTCGGGCCTGTTGAATATCAACGCAAGTGTTACAGCTCTTGGATATTATACCCCTTAACGATTTTGTTTTCAGACCTGGCTCATCGCCATCGGATTCCTGTTCATTAGTACGCTATCCTCACGATGGTTCAGAAGGTATTGCTTACGATCCAGGACAGATATCGCTGTTCAAGGGTACACTCTTTCCATCTGAGCCTATAGTTCACTGACGTCTCAGAGCCGCCGTGTTTCTCCCAACCGTGATCGCGAGCCTCTTCCCTGAAAAGACAACTGTTGCAAAGCAGCTGCTTTCCGTTCCACCGTGGCTCGAGCGACATGCTGTACATGCCCGTTTATAAAAGCTGAATCCATCTCATTACAGATACCTCATCGCTGCTGTCGTGCAGATCATCACACCGTATATTTCAATGCGGATGGATACTCGCGGTCCCTTCATGGCTGCCCTTGTGGGCGTGGGGATAATCGGTGGGAACCTTGGCTCCTTCCCCGGCTCAATGCTGACGGTCGCGTAGGATACGCCATTTTTGTCGGCTGCAAGTCTCTTCACGCCCGCTACGCCGCTTGTTTCTTGATGGCAGCAGGTGAGTCTCGTACAGATCTTTTGCTGCGTCCCCGACGCCTCTATTTCTCAGGTGCATTTCCCTTCGGCGCATTCAGCCCTGGGCTTGTCGCAGTAAGCACCGGCCCAGACACTACGCGCAGTCGCTCTCGGCATTCTTTCGTCCACTGGATATCTCGAGGGCATCATCGTGAGCTGTTCGCGCCACCGCCACCGTCCTTGCCGCCGATTCCTTGCCAGAGCACCTGGACATACGTCAACGCCGACGCGCCAGACTACTGCAAGGAGAATACACTCAACCTGGCAGGGATGGTTATCGTACTGGTCCTCACCGTCGTGAATATGATATACATGAAGTGGGAGAACGCGCAGCGCGCCCATGGTGCGCGCAACCATCGCTTCGACGGGCTAACCCTGCCGAGGAGGCGCAGCTCGGACACCTGCATCCCAAATTCCGCTACAATATTTAATCCATGTGTACTTCACTGTTTGCCAGGGGACCAGGGACGGGCGACGAGGGACTGCAAGGTTCCCGCAGCTGTCTACATGCCAAATTCAAAATCATTCTTATTCTGAAACTCGGTACGTGTCTAGATGTGTCCCTCTGAAGGCCCGGGACTTTGGAGAGCGCGAATCAGTCGCGTATAATTTAATTCCTGTCTATGTTCGAGACCTTGGACACCTGCGCCTCCTGGGACCAGGCTGTATGATTACGGGGGTCATTCGAGCCTGTGTCGACGAATCTGAGCTCAGTACTGTAAGGGACCATTGAACCAGCAGAGGACCCTGTCGTCTGCGGCCGGCCATTTAGGCTGGCCATCATTACATTGGAACAGACCTTCCCGATAATGAATGAGCTGAAGAGAATTAGCTGAGACTCTCTGAGATGTGTGGTTATGACTTGCACCGCAATTCCGGGGGGATAATTGTCCCAAAAGAAAAGCCCGAGATCCAGAAGGGACACAATGACGGTTATGGCGCCAGTCTGGACTGTGTGGTAAATCAGCTTCGTGATCAGGCTGTCGGTATTCTTCCATGGGCTTCCTTTTCGATATTGTAAAAGCTGCGAACGGTAAACGACACGAAATATAATAGGGAGGGACAGGAAGCTCACAATTATAATCATGGTGACGGCAATAATGACATCGCAGAAAATGCTTCCAAGGAGCCAAAACTGAATGCGTTAGAATGTGTTGGAAGCAGGAGGTGACACGGAACACTGTACCTTTCCCAAAAGTCTGATTATTCGGACGTCTGTATCGGTGAGGGAGGGGGTGACTGCGTATTTGATCCCGCCGGCGATCCCAGTGCTACTTTGAATCAGAGCAAGCTGAATGTAGGTCAGAAAGAGAAGAAGTTGCCTGGCATACTTCGTACTGCCATTATTACACCGCAAATAGCCCAAGTAAAGCGACTATTGTGTTTCAGGACATGAATACGCCTACAGACGCTCAGCATTGCAGAGCTGGAATATGTACACCGCAAACCCACCATGCAAAAAAAACTTGGACGGGAGCAGAGACCAAGGCGGTGGTCACTGGGATAGCGACGTTTTGACCAAGACTGGTGTGTTATTGCTGAGGGGTTTCCCCAACCCGTTGCGAGGACTGTAAATGCAAAATGGCTGGAGAGCGCGGTTTGGAACACGTCAAGGAGGAATGTTGTGTAAACTGCCACGGTCTGTTATCACCAGGTAAGAAACACATAGAGAAATGGGATTACCAAGGGCCTTGATCGCAGTTCTTTCCTTCGGAAACGAGACATGGAACAGATCTGTTTTTGTCTGGGTTGGATTTCGTAATATATGTGTCCGACTCACAGACTTGCAGAGTGAATATTCCAAGCAATCCCCAGTTAAACTGCGATCCCAGGAGCTAGAAATAGTCAATTCCAGAGGAAACAGTCCACACTGGTTGTATTACGAGAGACCCAGTGCTGAAAAGATTGTCAGGGTGTGCGGAGAAAGTCGGCGGCAGATCAAGGGAAGGCTTACAAGAACACAAAATTTGACATCGGAGGACAGTACAGGGGAGATGTGAGCTGGATATTCTTCTTGCAAGCGTTGAATTTAAGGCATTCGGAAATGATGACCATCACACGCTGTTCGACTTCAACGGCTGGTCGACAGACGACACTTACAGCCGACCGGCATGAAATGCGGGGAAGTATCAGCGGTTGATGATAGATTGTGAAGCCCGCGTTGAGCCCGCATGTACGGTAGCAGCGGAGCCAAAACAGTAGCCAGCGACTAGTAATAAGTATTCGGCCAGACCACTTGCACCAATGAACTAAGGACCACAGAGTAGCCTGATCCCGAAGTAGCTTGCGCTGAATATGTATAGGCTGCATTACTAGACCCTTCAAAACGGTATCCGCTCCACAGTGGCCCAGGCCGAGTTGGCCGGCATACAAGTGAGAGTAGATTCGTCGACGACATGTGTTAATAATGCCTTCCGTACAGCGAGGTCTGATGCCACAGAGTTCCTAGGCATCATGATTGGCTTGTGGGACTTGTGTACATCTGGAAACGCAATCTGGCTGCATAGACATGCCGTATCCAGGCTAGACACGCTGTTTCCAACAGAGACAGATTTAGACGGAGACTATGCACGTCAGCATCTTTGTTAAGGAGTTCATGCACCCTACCCTCATCATCGGCCAGGTGGCGCTTATCCCGCGGACGTGCGAGGAGGTGTGGTCCAATATTAATATAGGGTATTCTCGATTAAATGTTTTGCTCTTGGCCGATTCCAAACTGACCCACTCAGAATTCATTATGGCAACTCGCCTCCGGCGCGCAAGGGATGATTCATTTGATATTCATTCCAAGCTGCTCTCATCCGTATACCCTGGATGCATCCCTTCCTTCCTGTGTAGGATCTCTCGTCGCTCACTTGATCCGTGCTTGAACATCTGATTGGTTCCATCCGGATCCAGCGCAATAATGCAGTAAACTCTCGCTCCCTGATCCTTCATCCATCCGGACTATCTTCGTTATCACTACCGTGAACATGAGAAAAGGAGAAGAGGGGCTTTGGCGATTCGTTGCCAGGGAGCGCGCTCTCAGTCCCACCCATGTTAACATTTACACGCGCCCTGACACGCCACAGTGCAGTGCTGTCGCAGGAGTGTCGACTGTAATTCAACACAGACTGGTAATTCCACTGCAAGAAATTGACGAATTTGACTCTGTGTGCTGGTGGTTGCCTATCCCGTGCTTGACTCAGAAATAGAGAACAGTGCGTTCCTCTTTGGCTCACCTCTGGTGAATCGGGAGCTGAAGAATCAACATCACCATGATCTGTCGAGTCAATCTGCCAATGATTTGTGCTGTCCATCAGCTTCGTCGTTTCTTCGCTATCCGACATCGCCGAGCAAGATATGATAGCGGGATGTGAGCAGAAGTTGAAAGTGGTAATCGCGAAAAGATTTCGGTTGCGTTGATGGTTGGTCAGACCACGGGGGCCGCCTCGGGTTACAAACAGTCGATACAAATTGGTCTACTCCCAGAAACAGCTTCTTCGAGAACGTACTTTAGTGTATTGAGCCTTCGTCCTGAGTGCTTTTGAGTTTTCGAGCTCGGCAGAATTCACCATGGTAGCAATGCACCAGCGCCGCCGGGAGTACCTTACGCAGGACGTGTTGCAGAGCCTTCACGACACGCCCGTCGCCGAAGGGGCAGGCAAAAAAAAATCACACCCGATGTGGATTACGCATTCGTATCAACAATCAGCGCTACCTGTGCTACAATTTCTCCGCACCTCTCCAAAAATTTGCTATCCGCGATCGACTCGCGAGTCCGGTATTTGGCCATAATGACGTCTCGGAGTAACGCCCACATGTTCTCGACGATCCCATCGACCTCCAGTATCTCCGAATCACGGGTATTGTGGACAAAGGCGATCCATCTCGTCAGCCGATTGCATCCGACACAGCATCAAGATCGGCAAGGCTCGGCCCGTTATCCAAACGTGATCCAGACGTACAGAACCACGAAATTGAGAGTTGGTTCTGCATCAGAACCACAACTTTGCGACATAGAATAAACGACGATAACAAGTGCATAGAACGCTGTGCGACCGGGCACGGACCCACGTTCTAAACCGTCTTACCTCCGCGCCACTCCCACAGACAAGAATATTAATACGTCGGGTCGGTATACGGGAGACGAGAGGTTCGGCACTCGGACCGAAGCTATTCAAATTTTAAAGACCGCTTGCTTGCTGGATGAAGTAGACAATCCGCGGATTTAGAAGGACACACACAACTCCATACCGAATGCTGGAAACTTTCGAAACTCCGCGTCCCATGCAGTTAAATTGGTCAGCCAATGGATGCCTCCCTTCTCTGCACGCGTGCGATGGACCTGGCGCACAAACTCGTGCGGGTACAGCTGCCAGGTCTACTCCAGACCACTGGTTCATCTGTCACAAAAGTGAAGCATCTGTATGTGGTCTCTTGATATATGGCACGCCTGACCTGTGTGCTCCATCTGATGATCAAGGAAAGCGGTTACAAGGTCCAATTACGGCGTAGCACGGCATTACCAATATGTATGGTTCCTTCTTAGCAGAGGCACAACATCCCAGTACGAAGACTGGCGCGGTACGATTCTTACGCTGTTTTCTGTGTGTTACGGAAAAACATCATTCACTTCAGTGATGCATCTTACGTGCAGCGGGATGATGATATGCTTATAAAGAGTACACCCAGGCGGTCTGCCTTCTCGGGATCTGGGGACGCTGATACCACCCAACGCGGCCCTCTCGCTCCTGTAGCACACCTCCACTTTCCAGAGATTTAATCTGTGACCATGTCCTCAGGCTCGGACGGGACTGGATCAGCTCCACTCTCTAATGAAGACGCCCATGTTCTCTATTCTTATGGCCGTGCCATAATTCAAAATGCGGTCGGAGTCATTTGGGAAACTATGTTTTTCAGTGAGCGGTCGGCTTTATTCCGGGCTTGATTTCTGATTATTTAGGCGCATACGGTGTCTTCTTCATGGTTGCAATCTATTCCATTTGGCGGAAAGGACTGAAGTCTCGCGCGTCCATCGCCATGCTCTGTGTTGTGGTCTACCTATATGCAACCTCCCTCACTCTCTGGGCCCTCAATGTCACCGACTTTGTCAAGACAACCACGGCTCTTTTCATGAACGATCCCAGCATGCCACTGCCAGATAGAGCGGACCTGGCCAACGCCAACATCGCACCACTCCAGATTCCAATGGAAGCACTCTTCATGTTTAACGTGCGTTTTAAGGCTTTTATCGCCCTGGCTATGATTTTGAGATGTCCAAAATAGATGATGGTTGGGGACAGCGTTGTTATCTGGCGAGCGTGGGTTCTCTACCAAAGAGCACTTTGGGTGATGTCCATCCCCTGCATTATGCTTGTCATGTCCTTTAGTGAGTCCCGACGTATTCGAACCGTACCGCGGCTCATAGAGTGTTGATCTAGTTTTCACTGTCATCGATATAACATGCCTCACGAACGCAGGCTCCGAGAACCAGTCGGCGATTGCTAGCGGTGGCCCAGTTTGTACACATGCTGAGCTAATGTCATGGGCGTTCTCCTTCATCACAAATGCAACTTGCACGATATTGATCGGGTTCAGAGCCTGGTAAGCACCTTACCTGGTTGTAATTACTCGCTGACGATGCATGTACGAATGGCCAGGCAACATCGCAGGACCGCGAAGTCGCTGAAAATCCTGGGTGATAAACACAGGATGTCGACCGACAGGATTCTTTCGCTCCTGGTGGAGTCCGGCTTCATCTATTGCTTATTCTGGGTTCGTCAACATTTTATTCTGGGGCAGCCCAAAATTAAATGGCATAAACCTCAGCTCACACAACTCATCCTCTTCTTCGACATCCCGAGAAACAAGCCTACCTTCTACGCCTACGAGCTCTTCGCCGGCATGGGCGATCAGATCTCGGGCATGTACCCCACGCTCATTATTGTTATCGTAAATTTCCACCGGACGATGTGGGAGTCGGAGTCTTCCTTCACCACGGCCGGGGCTGCTGGAAGCACCATGCAGTGGGCGTCGGGCAGCAGCGGGACCGCGCCGACGGAGGTCGTTCTTACCCCGCGCGATATCAAAACGGACCACGACGACGTCAATGTTCATTTTGACATGGAAAGCGGTCAGGGAATCAGGATGGACGATATGAAGTCAAAGGGGTCCACCTGTGAAGATCTTTGACTCTGAAATATTCTGTGCATTACTTCTGGTGTAATTGTATGTCGACCTGTCCCGCCGGCTGAAACATACTGTCACCCATAATTTTGCCTCCGGCGAGTTCAGCGACACTTAAAGGGATACCGGAGAGATTTCCTAAATCTAGGCCCAGGTCACGACTGACCAATGCTGTGCGACAACTTCTTCAAACTCCGCGAGCTCCGTTCCTCATCCCGAGCTGCCGCTGCCCGGCAAGCCGCGAGGCTATCTGTTCGGCAAGTCATCATTGATCCGAGTCGCACCCCGGTACCGGCTCCGCTCAACCCTCCCTCAATTAAAATGGATGGACTTGGTTCCCTCGGGGCGAGAAAGAAGGCAATGAGGAGTCATGGCGACCCTGCAGGAATCAAAACATCGAGAAACCTCCATGGTGTCGGCGAGAATCGAACCCGCATGTCGCGCTTACTCAACGTTTCAGTATATTGAATGAGAGCGATCTACATTGATGTACGAAGCTTTGAGGAGCAAGATGAAGCAATGAATAAGAGCGAGTTCAAGTCAGTTGGGAGGCACCTCGAGTTCAGTGGTTCAGAAGTCAGAAGTCGACTGAGGTTGAGAGCGCATTCGAATGTCGGCCAAAGGAGTGCAATATCGCTGACGGTGAGGCTTAAAGAACGAATCCTGTGGGATGGAACGAAGTTGTGGAGGACCACGATCCTCCCGGTTTGGAGCCCGCAATTTCCCGGCCAAAAAGCGGGGTTCTCATCGGGTGGGTTCGCCGGAAGTTGAGCCGTTGAAGAAGAGGGACTCGTCCCGCCTGTGGGTTCTTGAATAGGTTCGGTAATCCGTCGAATTTAGAATTGATTTTGTCGGAGATGGATGGGTAGAAGAAGCCGTGGGTATGGTGATGAAGTCGAGGTAAAAGTGCTCGCAGGAATGAGCGTAAAAGGTGAGATTATTGGGTGGCGCTGTGGGCGCGTATTTACAGTGTATATAGATGAGGTAAGCTAAATAGGGGCCTAAGCCGAATGGAGGACGTGGAAAGGATTCCACGTCTCAGGCATCCGACTCTGCCACACCGTGGCGCTCTCGTAGATTTTGGGGTTAGTGCAAGCATATTGGGAGAGGAATCTACCTTGATTCCACTAACCCTTGCTTTGTGGACGTGGGCCGTGGAATAAATTCCTATGGGAAGCTTGTTTGACGAGGTTCGTGAGGACTAGTACTGGAAGAGGTGAGAATTTGGACCGATCCAGGAACGGCCCTCAGCCGGGAATCGAACCCATATCTCTCCCAAGAGAACGCTCGCTGGTATGGGACGAGACGTTGATCGTTGCTTTCGGTGTGTGGAAGTCTGAACCCCGGTTGCGATCCCCCGCGAGCATTTTTTTAACTCAGTCGATAAGGAGGGCATCTAGAACTAGGTATCAATCTTGGCCCACAGAGTCTTGTTGCCGTGCTTTGGGACTGGTCTCAAAAACGACGACACATCATACGCCAAGGCTTCGCCAGGAATCGAACCCGTGCGTCTCTTATACTTTTGTTTCCCTCGGAAGATATAGCGAGAGGAATCGACCTTGATCCACCGAGCCTTGAATACTGCAGATGACGACTTGAGGAAATGAATCCGAGCTCAGGATCGGACGAGAGATCCAGAAGATTCTGGAGGCAGCGAGGGGCGAGCACGGGAGGAGAATCCCGAAAGAGAAAGTTTCAATCATTTAGTCGCAACAGGAAGCCCACCCTGGGTGGAAAGAGGGAGAAGACAGTCGCGATGGACAACGGCACTACGGCTTCGACAGGATCTGGATCCGCATGTCTCTCGTATCAGTTTGGGCAGACCTATGTGACGGGGGCGATCATCATTGATCCGCGAAGCCTTGCACGATAGGGTTGGCGAATAAATTCTGCTCCTTGCCGGGAGTGTAGATTCCTGTGGTTGGTGTCCTTGCCTGGAGTAAGCGCAGCATATGAAAACTTCAGAAGTCGCACGGTCGTATAGGGTCGGGCGTAGTTGATACGAGAGCAGAGCAAAATGTGTCGAAAGCACTGCCCGGCTTCGGCGGGAGTCGAGCCCCGCGTAGCTCTCGTGATTCGCAATTTCTAGGGTACATGCCGCGAGCGATCTAGCATAATCCACGAAGCCTTGATTGCAGGGGTGGCGAGTGACAAAATCCATACCTTGTTGCCATGTCGGGATCCAAGAACGAGGACTTGGGGAGAATAAATGGCGGTTATGACCAGTAGCGAGGGAGAAGAGTGCGGTTTAGTGCATGACAAAACCCGAGATGCAAAAAAAGCGGTCGCGACTTCCCCCCATGGCTTCGGCGGGAGTCGAACCCACAGTGTGCTCACAATTCAGCCCGACTTGACGTCGTGACGAGAGCCACCTGCCTTGATCCACGAAGCCTTGGATAGCTGACAGAGCGGGTTGATACATCCATGCCTGGCGGTCAGGTGTGCAGGGAGGTAAGCAGCGGAGTACAACTTACATTACTTGTGGGAGAGTATTTTGAGGATCGTAACTTGATGTTGCGGGTGGAACATCCCATATTCTGGAGCTCTGGGCTGGATACATGACTCGCTTCGGGCGCATTGATGAAGAAGCGTGCATAGAGAACTCAGGACCCAAAAATCATCCGCATTTTGCGACCACGGCTTCGGCGGGATTCGAACCGGCATTTCTCTCGTGACTCGATCATGCCTACCCAAGAGAACGGGAGTGATCTACATTGATCCACGAAGCCTTCAGTAGTAGGGGTAGGGATTGGCTAAATCTATACCTTTTTATCACATAGCTCAGGGCTGCACGCAGGCTGCTGTACCACTTTGGGGAGCGTAATTGGATTATGGAGAATGCAGGCTTCAGTTGTGCCATCGTGCGTTATTGGGGTATCCGCGCCGAGGTGGAGCAGAATTGAGAGGAGCTCACAGCGAGGGCACAGAAACCGAAAACGCTGCCTTGCGCCAACTGTATGGCTTCGGCAGCTTCGTCTCTGAGAATGCATTGGCGCCGGGGCCAAATCCATAGATCGAGAGTGAGCTATATTCCGCCAAGCTGATTCACGGTCTTATAGGAGCATACTCCGGGACACAGCAGTCCAGTAAGTCTTTCGGCAGGAGTACAGAGCCAATTGACAGCCAATCCTTCGAGAGCGGACTCAGAGTATGGCTGCACACTGTCAAGGGTATAACGGGTGATGGGCCTGAAAAATCTGGGACGCAAGCTCACCGGCGGCCGAGATGGTGAGCGTTGCGGGCAGAGAAGATAAGTCACGGATGTGACGAGACCTCGGAAGATGACGGGAGCGCTCCTCCGGGTCTCCCCGCCTTCCACTCAGGCAGGCTCGCAAGCTCATTTGCCTGAGCTCCCACGTAGACAAATCGTTCGTAGAGAGACCGATGGGCACTTCACGTGGTTTACACGATGACGTTTCTTTCGTCATCTGAATTTAAACTCAGATCGACCAGTCTGTCTACCGACAAGCTTGCCTTTCTCGTAGACAGATCGATCACCGGTCTAGGTGCTGATATATTTGAAATGGAGTTAAAACCACTCACATTTATAAAGCAGAGCACAAATTACCGGCGAAAAAAGGCGCGAGCCCGTTCCGCATTTTCGCGGTCCGTTACCATCATTTTTCCCGTCCCGCCCCGTCTTCTTGCCGCGGAAGCCAAAGGACGGCTACTTGTCTGGCGGCCGCAACCATCTCGGCCCGCCAGATTTACGGCCGCCCCCGTTAACGGGACGGTGTGCAAACATAACTACTCTGAGTCTCAGAGTCATTGGAGCGCCGTGAGCATGGAAAGTCGGAGCAAAGGATGAAACAATGACGATTGCGCCAGGAATTTGCGATAGGAGGCTCCAGAGGCGGTGGACGTAGGTGGACGTTGAGGAAAGAAAAGCACTTCAACCGAGTGGCGGATCGGCCCGGAACGGAACGGATCGGCCGATGCCAAGCTAGCACAAATAGTATTCACCGCCTGCTTCCTCCGCTGACGAGTAAATTCTGGTTCTCTGGTTCTAGGCTAGCTTAGGCACAATATCGTTTCTGTCCTGTCTCCTGAGCTCTCCTGGAGCTAGACTAGTCCTGTGCCTCCAGTATCCAGAGCGAGACCGCCCCGATACTAAGCAGTGACATCGAGACGAACTCTGTCCTAGCCCACTCATGAGTGTCCGAGCTCTTTGTGAGCTTGGAATGTCAAGCTCCCAAATCCCCTAAAGCCCGAAGTCGAGAGCACGGCCCGCTACGTGGCAACGAGCGCGTTGGTCGGTGCACGGACACGCGCACGTGGCGCAGGTAAGGCACACGATGCGAACGTAGACGGGCCCGGGCGAGGCACGCCGCGAGCGGTGAGATGATATTGGGACGAGTTGTAGAATACGAAGCACCGGTCGGGCGTGCTCGACGTGAAATACCCACGGCGTTCGCCAATGCATATGATATATCAGACGCGCTAGCAAGGTGTGTGTGTGTTGTCTCCTTCTACACTCTCCTCCACTAGTACTCTCCTGCGTTGGTGTCAATACTGACGCCATGCACAGCTCGTCGCGCCCCTGGCTTCGGCCGCAGGCGCGCGGAGGGCGTGTCTGGCACGGGAACCCCATAAAGGATGTTTTCCCTGCCAGTGAGCCAGAAATTTGCGCTGATCTGGGCTCTGAACGAAGGAAACATACATACAAAGGGTTGCGGGGGTCCCATTCCGCACTGCCTCGCGTTGAATGATGGTCCCTGGACGCCACGTAGATTTGAATTCAGGTGGAGTGCGTGTCTCTTCTATGTTTACAGACTTGCGATTAAGTTCTTTGACAGTGGATAGATTTCAGCTCTCCTGGGTGCCGCTCCTCGAGCTTGGATCTAGTATCTAGCTAGGTAGGTGCCTCGTCGCTCTGCTACTGCTCGACCGGGATTGTCAAGACTTTCAACCCAGCGCGATACCTGGGATTTACGGCACCCGGCCGGATCTTGCGCTTTTTCCACCGATAAATCAGAACATCAGAACGTCTGATTTCGCGCCCAGGTTGGCTGGGGGATTCCCATCATTCAGAGTGCGAGTTCGATGCTCATTCTTCAATTCAAAGTGGATTTCAAGTATTGAAAGCAGCAGGTGTGGTCGGTCATTGCAGAATAGAATAGCAACATCTCGGTGCAGAGGTCTGCTCCCTTTATCTGTTTTGGGCCCTGGGCTGACGCGCAGCTACGCAGGTTTCGACCAACTGCATTCTGCCGTTAAGGGTATGTATGTACGGCATTCCGACGAGGCGCATCAGAAATGAATCCAGAACGTCTGATATCTCGCGCCGATCGCGGCGATTCCCAAATAGCTCTGCGGCCGACTGATTCCCACCAGATCTTGCTCAGAGGATCGAGTAAGTAACCGCCGCTCGACTGATAACTTCTTACGTCGGCGTCTCCACAGTCTCCATACCTATATCACGGTTTACTACTGACTCCGAAGATCAGAACGTCTGATTGCGCTGAACGTTGCACCCTTCGCACATCGCACGTCTTCAGGCACGGCTGTGGGTGTGCGTGTTGCGTAGTGCGTGTGTGCGATGGATTTTTAGGGTGCTGTCTACTCGGGTTTCAGGGTGCGTTTACTTTGGGAGTTGCTTGGTTTGGGGTTTGGGACAGAAATCCTGACTCGGAATCCAGCGAATCGCTCGTTGTTTTGTCAGGACTGGACCGCGCAGACAAAGCGGAAAATACACTTGAACCAACTCGACCCGAAGTCGCTCCCACTTTTGGCTGAATTGCAACGCAACGATTTCGGTGAGCTCAGGATCCTGTAATGGAACGGGAAATCGAGCAGCGATTCAGGTATTGACTGCTAAACTGAAGAACGCCAACGATGTAAGCGCGCTACGGAGTGCCAGGGGTCCATATACGGTATGTGGCTGTGCAGAATCTGACGATGCTTCGTGCCACTCCTTCACATTGCATTCACAAAACTTGCGCAAGTCGCGTTTGCGGCGCATATGGCGCATGTCTCTGCACTCCGACTATTCTAAACTGCTCGCCTTCCATCTGGAGTACCACATAGGCTTTCAATGGTCCCGATTCAAGTAATATTCGGCCAGAACTGAGGAAAACGCGACTGAACTGCACACTCGAATGGCCGCACTTTCTCCTCCCAATTCTCCATCAGAACATCAGATGTTCTGATAGCTTGTATTATCTCCCCGGCGATGCATGCCCATTCGCGTTTCAGGGAAGACTATTTAACGCACACTCGAGCTCAACGAAATGCATTATCTTCTGCCTACCATGGACTCTACCGCTCTCGATACATATCGCCTCCCCATCCTTGTAACCCCCCTGCACTACGATCTCAAAATTCGCACCGACCTCGAGGCCTTGTCTTTCGACGGCGCCGTCGAGGTGGCGATGATGTTCGACGCAGACACGGCGAGCATCGTGCTCAACGCGTTCGAGCTCGAGCTCGGGGCCGCTTCGCTCGTTGTCGGCCAGGAAACTCTTCGCCCCACCAGTCAGCAGGTTAACGCCGACACCCAGCGCGTTACGCTCTCGTTCGAGAAGGTGTTCACGCGGGGATCTCATGCTGTTCTGCGCATGACGTTCAGCGGGAAGCTCCAGAGCCTGTTCGGGTATTTCAAGTCGGAGTGGGTGCATGACGGCAAGACGGAATACACCGCCGCGACGTTCTTTGAGGTGCGCCTGAGTTTTTCACTGACCCATGTCTATGAAAATGATTGTCTCTTCAGCCGACATACGCACGGCGCGCGTTCCCGTGCTGGGACGAGCCGGCGCTCAAGGCGACGTTCGCGATTTCTCTGATATCGCGCGTGGGTACGATCAACCTAAGCAACATGCCCGTATACCTCGAAGGCCCCTACGATCCGGCACAGGACCCACTCGAGCCGGCCTTTGGCGCGGGCAACGATGCGGCCGGATGGATTATTACCCGGTTTGAGACGACGCCGAAGATGTCGACGTACATCGTGGCCTTCGCCAACGGCCCCTTCGTGCATCTCGAAGGCGCTTTCACCAGCCCGCTCAGCGGCAGAGTCTGCCCGGTGAAGGTCTACGGTGAGTTGCAATTTCGCGATTTGATCCAAGACTGAGTCATGTCGTCAGCGACACCGGACCTCATTGCGCAGGGCCGGTTTAGTGTCGATCTGATGACGCGCGTCCTGCCGATTCTGGAAACGATGTTCGACCTAGAATATCCCTTGCCGAAGATGGATATCGTCAATGTACTTCTACCATTCACTACACTGGATCGCGCTCACATTGCCCCCGCAGACCCCCGGGGCCTTCGGTTGGTCACCCCTCAACAATACCCTGCGTGTTATTTCAACTGTCCTCTCCTAGGTGCCTTGGAAAACTGGGGTTTGATTGTCGGCGAGCCGGGCGCATTCTTGTTCGATCCTGCAACTGGAGCAACTGCCACTCAAAAGCGCGTAGTATATACCACAAGCCATGAGTTGGCGCATCAGTGGTCAGTTATTCAATTTCTTCGGAGCCCTTCATTGACGCTGCATAGGTTCGGGAACATTGTGACGATGGAGTGGTGGGATAACCTGTAAGCCTGGCTTTCCTCCGCTCCTGATTGTTAATGACGATCAACGGCTTAGATGGCTGAACGAAGGTACGTCCGGCATGTGATGCCAATCCCATTATCCTGATCATTGTGTCTCGGGAACCCAGGGTTCGCGACATTGGTAACGTCCCAGCGACCTGATCAAGAGTGTCGCTTACAAAGTATTTAGTTGGGCGGGATCATTTCAGGTGTGTGATTCCGCTGTGACGACTGTACATAACTTAAGCATCCATTCATTTGTAGACAAGTGAGTACAGTCCGCGTCCCGCAAAATCCCGGTTCTAACTTGCTGCAGGCTCTATCCCGAATGGAATACTCCCGCTGCATTTGTCAACACAATTTTGAAGCCTGCGTTGACTGTTGACGCAAAGCTCTCCTCGCACCCAGTTCAAGTTGAATGCCCCGACGCAAATTACGTGAATGAGGTGAGTCGCAGGCGCTCATTTCCCGTCATTTATACCTCAGATGATCACGATAGATCATGGATATGATCTCTTACCGGAAATCCGCGTCGCGTAGGTCAATCCTTACTCATATCCGGACTTGACACAAACCGTCGCTTTTCATGTAGTCCTCCGCATGTTGTCAAACTTATTGGGCGAAGCTACCTTTTTCAAAGGTGTTTCGATGTACTTGAAGGAGCGGCAGTTCGGAAACAGCGTTGCGGCGGACCTGTGGGATGCACTCGGCCGAGCAAGCGGTGATTCTTCCTCAATGCTTCTATGTGATTTGATTCTCACTTCCTCATAGGTACAGATGTCCTGGGTCTCATGGAGAACTGGATTACGAAGGTCAGTATGTCTACATTTTTGAGCCACACAGCTAAAGCTCTAGTCTAGATGGGATATCCTGTACTCACCGTGACTGAAGCCCCCGGAGGCATCAACGTGTGCCAGAATCGGTTCCTGGCAAGCGGGATCGCCGATGCGCACGACGATGAAACTATCTGGTTGGTATTCTTTCCTATCGATTTTCCCTATCCCTGATAACCTGAGTAGGACGGTCCCTTTGAACCTCCTGACGCTTGATCTCGCGGGACGTCCAAGCATCGACAACTCGCTGTTCCTTACCGAGCGCGAACAATTTATTCCACTCGACCTTGCTAAACCTTTCAAATTAAATGCTGCGTCTACTGGCCTCTGTGAGAGCCACGACCAACTACCTGATCCAAAAATCCTGATTTATTCCTCAGACCGAGTCCTGTATGGCTCGGAACACCTCAACAACATGGCGTTGGAAGCGGCCAAGGGGAATATCTGCGATCGGGTTGGACTGATGAATGACGCGATGGCTCTGGCGCAAGCCGGCCTTGCCAAGCTCAGTAGTGCTCTGACCTTGATTGATAGCTTCGCTGGGGAGACAGAATGTAAGCCTCATCCGACCTGCGCCCATGAATCAGCTGACTAAACCTGGCTCGCAGATATCATTTTGGAGGGAATAGCCGCGAATATCGATACGCTGCGGGATGCGTGGTGGGAGAATCCGGACATCGTCAAGCAGCTCGATAGTCTAGATCGAGTTCGTGAATGGCCGCGCCGATACAGGATGTTCTGCTGATTTATTTTCGTCTTATAGCACATATTCGTGCCTTTGGTCACTGCACTTGGCTACCAGTATCATGCGGGAGAGTCTACAGATGCAGCCGCCGTCCGGACACTGGCAGTGAAACGCGCGGCCAATGCCGGCGAGCCAGGGTACGTCTATTCTACATATACCGAGAGACTGCGCAGACGATAACTTACCCGCATACAGGGTCGTATCAGAATTACAAGGCCGCTTTTCCGAGTTCATGACAACCGGCGATGCATCGAGAATCCCTCCTGATTTACTCAGCACGATCTACACGGTGGTGAGCAACTTTCCTTTCAAACTGGACTCCTCAGGATCCTAACTTTCGCACCTGTACAGGCTGTGCGGCACGGTGGACGGGAGGAATATGACCGAATGTGGGAAATCCTAAAGACAACCAAATCTCCTGCGGTGGAGGGCCAAGTCGTGTATGTAATCCCATCTTTCTTCCCTCCCGCGCTGAGCCTCGTGTCTGCAGATTTGCTATCGGCGCAACGGAGAATTCTGCTCTTATGGCCGAGACACTTAGCCGCTTACTGCAGGAGAACGATGGCAACGTAGATTGGCTGCTATATGCCCTCAGCACGCATCCCAAATCTCGGCGTCCGCTGGTGCAATTCTTCAAGGATAACTTTGATACTGTGAGATCTTCGTTCTCATGGCAATTTTTTTTCTCAGTCCTCGGACGGATCTAGCTGCAAGCGCGGTTCGAGACGGGCGGATTTGAGCATTATTCCCAGGTCAGTTACTTCTGCGCGTGGTGAGGTTCTCGTCTTACAAAAGTCAAACAAGATGCCGTTCAGGCCGTTGACCGCGGAGACTGATTATGACGATACCGTTGCGTTCTTCAAGGTAACCTTCTTAGCATTTTGCGAGAACTACGCTGATTCTGGACCTCCGCAGACGAAGGACACTTCAAAATTCACTCGATCTCTTGAGCAAACTCTAGAATCGATTCGAACAAATATCAAATTCCTCGAGGTAGGTTTGAGTCCCCAATACTGAGTCACCGCTTATATAAATTGCCAGCGCTGCACCCCTGAAATTGGGGAATGGTTCGAATCCTGGGAAGTGCGCCGCGATGCTAGTCGCGTGACAGCTTAACGAGCCTGTAGTGCTCGTCGTTCGACTTTATCTAAACGGCGTTCTTTCTGTACCGTCCTGCCAGTTGTAATGTCTCCATTTATCCTTTGCTTCGTACCCACCGGATTCGTCTCTGTCCAGATTGCCTTGAGTCTACTTACTGTCCTCGATCTGAGGGATTCGTCGATTTCCTTACAAACATAACTACTAATATCTGGCCGGTACAAACTCAAGCTTCCTCTACTCGCACATGAAGTTGGTGATCTGGGAATCCAGGTTAGCGTGCACTCCCCTTCCGACAATAGACGCAATAAACTAACTTGGTCATTCCACGGGCTGCTGGTACCAAGACCGCCCGTAGCGTCTCCGGGGAATGTGAACGACCACTGCGCCTCGCTGCAGCTGTTCTGGCTGTACGCTGGAAATATAATGTTCAGGAACACATCGAGTGGGGACGGCGATATTTACCGAAGCAGGTCGCGCCGGGGTCGGGCCCGAAGCTCGAGATGGTGCGGTACCAGGGGCTAGTGAGGACGATGCACTGTCCGAGGGCCTGGACCGCGAATCCGCAGGTGCCGCTGAAGTTGATGTCGGTGCAGATGAAGACACCGCCCGGGGTGCGGGGCTGCGGTGCGCGGTGGTGAGGAGGCGGATGACGAGGAGGGGAGTAATCATACCACGAGAGCAGACCGGGGAACGTTGGGCGAGGTGGGCGTCCCAATGATGAGGGGATCCAGGACCTTGCCGTCCCACCCGACGCTGTACTTCCAGTCCTGCACCGGGGTCGCGGAGACGACGCCGAGGAGAGCAACGAAAGAGGTGGCGAGGGATCCGGTGAAGTGCATGCTGAATAGACTGAGGAGCTGCTCGGTGTCTGAGAAAGCTCGAGACTCTGCGTAGCCTTTATAGCGGCCAACTCTTTTGGTTGCTCCTTCTGGGCATATGTATATGGATTGACACAGCCAGCAAGCTAGGCGGTCACAGGGCCGCGATAAAAGGTCTTGGTACGGGGACTTGACTTGAAATGACAATCAGAATGTGCGCCCATGCAGTTGTGCCTGGAGCGGGCGAAAAACGTGTTTCCCTATACAAGAGGAATGCAATTCGAGGAAGTTAACCTCTGTCTTCCTCCGGTGCAAGGGCCACGAGTGAAGCTGCAGGATATACCATGCTGAAGCCAATAAATTGCGCCCCAAGATGTAAGCCCGAAGGAAAAGTGCCTCCAGGTTGATAGCCGGTGCATGGAATATGGCAGCGATATTAGGATTCACTAGTACCGAGCATTTCGGACCTTTTTACGCCGAAATTTCCTACCGCAAGCCCCCATCTCAAGCCCTAGGTCGATCATGTCCCGTATTCGGGTGCGCAACTCAATGTCTCTAAGCAGTGGGGATCGCTGAAGCGCGGAAATCTGAACGGGAAGTTGAGTACACCGTCGGCTATCTCGGTCTCAATGCAGCTGTAGAGCTAGACGTAGATAAGACGGGGAAACGGCAGCAATTTCCCCCGGAAAATAGGAACAATCCGCGGGCGCTGTCAGTGAGCGCTGGTCCGAACTCGATATTAATTCCGTTCATTGGCCGCCCAGGAACGTATTGTGAAGTGTAGCGCTCCCGCTCATTTCACCGGTATGATTACCGAGTGAAATATTCCAATACATAGCGAATCGCTGCCAAATTCAGCGCCCACTGGACAGCGATTAAAATTTCCCCACCGTGCGCGACGTCTGTCTTGTTGCGTCCTCAAATCGCTCTGCAAATATTTCTGCCACGGCTAGGTTTGTCGCAGAACATCCATCGATGACAAGTATACTTGACTGGTATATATTGAACTTGAAGAGCGGGCGGCCGGCGGAGAGCGGCGGTGGAGGCGCATCACAGTGATTGCATCATCTGATTGGTTTGTTGGCATCATTTCCTCTGCCTGCAGTCATTGGGCGTTGGTTGGCCGAGATTCCTTGGATCTGCTTAACTCAGCTAGAAAATGGATCCGAATAACTCTTATCCCTGTGTCGCCGTCCAAGCGCAGGACAAAATCTTGCGGCAATTTGAGATGCTACGAGGCGTCGTAGGTAAGCTTCGAATCGTGTTAGGACTTGAGTCCGTCCGACCGTACCGGCACGATTGAAAAAGATAAATCGGCGGATATCATTTGCCACTGGCATCGTAATACATCAAAACTCTCCGTGCAGCGCGCTCGCCATCTATACTTCTGTGCACAAAGCCGTCTCAAACCTCGGCGTTATCGTCCCATGCGTCATCTAGCACCAGTTCGTCAATTCCCACTCCTCCGCGCTCAAAGATAAAAGACATACCACACCGCAGAACTTGGTGCGTCCGGCTTCGTAATCAGCACACGGAACTAGTTGAAGTTCGCGCGGGCGGCCGGTTCGTTACTGAACGCCGACATGCCCTTCCCGACGGCCTGCTCCTCGAGGTCCACACACCCCGCCGGCACGGCTACACCCTGGACTCGCACGCGTCAGCTAGCTACACAAGGAACTGGAGGAATCACGGTGCACACATTCCTAAATATATGCGGGAATTTGTCCAGAGATTTGCCTGACGGCCTCTTCGATCTCATCGAGCGGGACCACAGTGAGCCCGTCGTCGCGGTCAGGGCATTGAACAGGCTTGGTTGGCTTGTCCACGACCGTGCCGATGGGTTTCAAAGAGGATTCAGCACTGTCGCAAGGAAGAGGGGGGCGACTCACGCGCTTGACTACGGCAGCCTTGCCCACCGCCGCAGCGGTTAAATCGGCCGCCTTCTTCTTAGCTAGGGCATCCTTCTCCGCCCCGGCGGCGGCCCCGGCATCCGCGTTCTTCTTCACCCTAGCAGCTTTCACCGCGGCGGGATCCGCGCCGCCGGCGATAGCCGCTGCATCCTCTGCATTTGCAACCTCCTTGGCGGCTTTGCCACTAATCGGGGCAGATCCAGTAATCGGTGCAGATCTGGCCCCGACTGCCCCTCATGTCACGGCTGTACTAGAGCGCGCGTGGAGGCCGATGTACTCGAGGAAGCGGCGGACGGCGGGCTTTCGTGCGGGGAGCGGGCAGAAGGTGACGGGTGGGACGGGAGCGGCGGGCTTCTTGGTTTGGGGCTTTGTAGCGACTTTGGGCTTTGCTAGTCTCAGCTGCGTGATTAGCAGGTTAAATTGATACACATACATTCCCGTCAAGGGGAGGCGCGATGACGGCGACGGAGCGAGCAGCCATGGAAAGCACGTCAGGGGATTCTGAGGGCTGAAAGCACTCCGCCATTAGGGAATGACGCCGCCGGGCGAACCTGTGACTGACTGCGCGTGCGAGACCAGCCTTGATCTGAGCTGACGGCACAATAACATCCAGGCATAAGGGGCGGAAGGAGAGTAGGCTTAAGAGCAGTACTCAGTGAGTTGGGAAGGCGCAATTCGGAACGGCGGAATAATTCGGATCACTTCGGAAATCGGCCCGGGTGCAAATGCAAGTAGCTCTGGTCTCTTCTGCTCGGCGGCCAGGAAACAACTGCTTGTACATTTCACTGTGTCTTCTGTTTGACTCTTGTCTAGCCTCGCTCCTTCGCGCGCCTCGGGCGCCCTGGCACCTGCTTCAAGCCTTCAACGCCATAGCCTGATATCAGACGCCGGAATCTTCAACCTGGAACCGGATGTCAAGACTCGAAATTTGAGAATTCCTTGAAAGAGCGGTGCAAATGGACGGCATACTTTGTCCTTGTCGAAACCCAGTCGTTGACTCCCCGTCTGTCATCGATCACCAGCACGTCCGTTGGCCTCACCCCTTTACTACACTGCAAAACGTGGTCGCCGCCGCAGCGCGACCGGCCTAGTGATCAGCGCTCAGCACGCGGAACTCGTTGAAGTTCCGACCGGCTCGTTCTTCAACGCCGACATTTCCTGCCTGATGGCTTGCTCCTGGCACGGCTACACCCTTCGCCAACCCGCACCAACCCGCGTCACGACAAAGCGGGAAGAACGCCGGCGCACCTCGCTATTGTTGAACATATGCGGAAACTTAACCCGTGTCACAAGTGGTCCCTGCTGCGCAGGCTCCACCCCGGCTTCGATGCCATCGAGAGGAACTACAGTCAACGCGCCGTCGCGGCCGGGCTATCGGACGGCCTTGATTGGCCTGGTCACGATTCACTCAAGTGCTTCCCGCCGGTACGTCTTATTGTCGCGATGCCTGGTTGAAGCCCATAGCTCGCTCTAACGCGGTAATCGGGTTCGTCCAACTGTACCGGCAAGATTGGAAAATATAAATCGCTGAACATTGCTTGCCACTGGCATCGTAATACATCGAAAGTTCCGATACAGCGTGCTCGTCATCTACACCTCCTCGCATAAAGCCGTCTCAAAGCCCGGCGCTTTCGTGCCGTGCGTCATCTACCAACACCCCGTCAGTTTCGAGTCCTCTGCGCCGAAGGAGAAAGACATACCACACCACAGAACTTAGTGTTTCCCGAGGCGTCTGGGCTCGTGATTAGCACGCGGAACTGGTTGAACTTCGCGCGCGCGGCCGGCTCGTTACTGAACGCCGACATGCCCGCTCCGACGGCGTGCTCCTCGAGGTCCACGCACCGCGCCGGCACGACTATGCCCTGCACTCGCCCGCGTCAGCTCGCAACACGGAAAAACGGTAAGAGCCACGGCGCACGTCGTTGTTGTTGAATTTATGCGGGAACTGCGCCGGGGAATTGCCATTGGGCTTGTCGGCGACGAGCGGGCCCTCCTGTGCGAGCTCGATGGCTTTGTTGATGTCTTCGAGCGGTACCACAGTGAGCCCGCCGTCGCGGTCAGGGCATTGGACGGCCTTGGTAGGCGGCGTTTCGACTGTGCCGACTGGCTGCGAAGACGCTTCAGCACCGTCGCAAGCAAGAGGGGGCGTGCGACTCACGCGCGTGACAACGGCGGCCTTGGCCGCCGCCGCAGCGGCCTGGTCGGCTTTCTTCTTTGCTGCCTGGGCATCCTTCTTCGCTTGCGCGGCGGCCTTGGCATCCGCGTTCTTCTTCGCCCTAGCAGCTTTCACCGCGGCGGGATCCGCGCCGCCGGCGATAGCCGCTGCGTCCTCCGCATCTGCAGCCTCCTTGGCTTCTTTGCCACTAATCTTTGTAGGTCCGGATGTGCTTGCAGATCCAGTTGTCGGTCCGGATGTGCTTGCGACTCCCGGGGGGCAAGAGCCGGAGGCACCGGATCGCGTGCGGAGGCCGATGTACTCAAGGAAGCGGCGGACGGTGGACTTCCGCGTGGGAATTGGGCAGGAGGCTGCGACGGTTTTGGGTGCGGTAACGACCTTGGGCTTTGGTGCGACTCTGGGCGTTGCTACGGCTTTCGGTTTGGCGGGAACTTTGGGCTAAAGACGAGGAATTAGGAGAGCGCGGAGGATTCGTTTAGATTTTGCTGTGACCTTGGGCTTTACGGCCACTTTGGGCTTGGCGGCGACCTTGGGCTACGCATGAGGGTATTAGTAGAGGGGGGGGAGTCGGCGCTAGGAGTGCGAACCTTGGCGACGACTTTTGGCTTGGGCTTCGCGACAACCTTAGGTTTCGCGACGGCCTTCGGCTAAGCATGGGTTGATAAGGAGAGTGGGGGGGGAGTCAGTACTAGACAGTGCGAACCTTGGCGACGGCCTTCAGTTTGGGCTTTGCGACAGCTTGGGGCTTTTTCGCCGCCCGTGTCTCCAGAATCTGGAGGGGTCTCAACTCCGTCCTTCGCACCTCAAACGTGGCATACGTACATTCTTGTCAACGGGAGCCGCGATGACGGCGAGCACGGCAAAGAGGAGCACGAGGAGGGCGAGAAGGCGGCGGTTCATGATATATAGCAATTAACGGTGGGATGGTGGTCGTGTTGTGAGGGGAAAGGATGAAATAAGACCGAACCTAAGGTGCAGATGTAAGCCGCGGACACCACAAGACGCGGCGACGAAAACTCACCTGCGGTGATGAAAGTTGCGAAATGAAAGGGGCCCAAGTTGCAAGTCGAAGGTGAAGAGATGTCGCACCCAAGGGAGCCTTTTATATACCGCAGAAGCCCCGGATCTAGTTCTAAATAAATAATCCCAAGGTAGAGTCCGGATTCCTAACAGTACGTTCAGCTATTTCCAGATCCAAGCAATGGCGATGAAACATCTGGCCTACCTGGGCCCTGCCCCAGGTTAGCCGGCTACCCCGCCGCCCGACGGGGTCCCTCGAGTGTCGCGCTGGACAGCCGAACTAGTCGGGCTTCAACCGCGACATGCATATCACTGATAATTGGAAACGCGCTCCGTGGGTTGACGTGGACTAGCGGCGGCCCTGTGTGGAAGTATTTTGGTATCGTCCTCTCGCTTTCACTGAGTATCGCCCATGGCTGTCCTGGAGCGGTTCTTTGTTGCCGAAGATTGCTATGCTGATTACATACTCGCGTGGGTAATCCTGGATGAGCTTGAGAAGGAGAGATGATATCGATCACAATGTTCTGTGAATGTAAAGTTATTTCTGTCTGCGACAGAATCAAGCCAAGCTCACGGAGTCTGAAGATCTCCGAGCATGTACACAGCTTGAGTGAGCGCGCGCTAAGGAGCGTGATGCTGACATACCGGCAGTGACTCTGAGACGATCCGGAGACGTTCGGTTTGTAGGAGTCATAAATGGTCGCAGAATGAAAGGCGGACTCGGACATGCCGTGGTCGTCGGATGACTGTATGAACGCCGACCACAATTCGAAATGGCGCGAGGACGGTGAGAACGATGGACAGCATAGAGCGTTCCCTTGCTTCGGCGGAATTGGACGCCCATTGACTACTTATTTTGCAATCGGACTCAGCCTGAACCAGCAAGCCATGCAGCCATGCTGACGCGGACGGTTCCGCCGGGCACCAATAACGTGACCGGAGACAGCTACGCGCGCTCCGAGACCGAGAGAGTGTTTCAGAGGAGGTCCGATTCCCCGCGATTCACCTGAGCTTCCGCAAGTCGCGAACAGTGACCCCGTAGTACGGTCACTACGGTAGACACGGAGCACTCTGAGCAGAGTTGAATCATCTTGGAGGTTGCCGCTGCAGAGGAAGGGATATCCAGTTTGCGCTAGTAGCCTCGAGCCTCGGAGCCCATGGGTAGTTGAAGGCTACGCGTCTGTAGTGTCTTGAGCAAGATACCGCAAGTGGATGTGGAAGGGAGGAAGGAGTCGGAATGTTCGGATCACTTCGGCAGCGGTCACAAACAAAACCACACATCCCATTTCTCTTCCCGTCACTCAACCGTGTTTCACTGGGATCCGGAGGTTTGTCCTTGCCATGAGATTTCACTGTATCGTGTTTCTCAGGTTCTTCCTGCGCACTTTGGGAAGTCTCCTCCCACCATTTGACCGTCAGAATCTGTTGACTCGCCTGGCGACACGGATGGTGAATCATGCTTCATGAGCGTGACGAACCTCTCGAGCCACAATCGCTGGCAGCAAAAAAAAACACTTCCTCAACTCGCACGAGCTTCACCCGGAGGACTCCCCTTAAAATCCTGCGCCTTCTCGAGAGAGACTGACCGAGCTAACATCAATCCACGTCTTCGAGTCTCGGTACGCACGCAGTTTAATTTGTTACCTGCATCTCAGCTGGGCTCGTGACATCACATATAATGGGGCGGCTAAAACGTTCAGATTTCATGTCAACCGTGACCTGCTCGATGCAGATATCGGTGGACCCAGTGCGTTCAAACAGCGGTTGCGCGCGGGATCGTTGAATCCTATTGAACATCGGGCAATCGGCAACTTATTCGATCTATTGTCTAGTCCTCTTTCGACGGTCCACCTGGGATGATCCTCGAATTCCTTTCGGTGAGTACGTAACTGGATCAAATAATAGGAAGATCGTTCCCGTTTCTATGGCATAAGCTGCTCGCTTCTAGTAGTTCTACAATCGGTCAGCTACGGCGTGTTAGACGCTATGTCCAACAAATTTCTACGGTTCGGAATTCTAAATCAACGCCACTTTTCTGTACATGTACCTGGCGCCAAGCAACTCTGACCAACGCATCCACCTTGCATCTACCAAAACAATGTCCTCCTTCCCTAAGACATTCATCAGAGGCCACCTTGAGCCCGACCCTGACTGAACTGATCTTGAACTCGGTCTCCGCCACGCCGGTGCAGGACTGGAAGTACACTATTGGCTGGGACGGCAAGGTTCTCGATCCGCTCGTCATCGGGACTCCCCAAGCTGGATCAACGAACGTGTCTACCGACGCGCTTTTGGTGCGTCTCCATCTCCTGCAGCGATCTCCGCACCTCCCCACCGCGTATTAGCCCCGCACCCCCGGCAGTGTCTTCATCTGCACCGGCATTAACTTCACCGGTACCTGCAGCCTATGGCAACAGGGACTGGACAGCTTACAAACAGGGAAAGTGACCCGTAGAGGGCTGATAGGCGACTCGGCAAACATGCTAGGACCCCAGGGATACTAGTATTACTACAGTTAGGTGTGTAGGAGATGCGTCGAGATTGCGTACGTCGGGGGAGGGTCTTTGAATAAATTATGTTTCATTAACCATTTGCTACATTATTGCACTGTGTGGCTAAACAATACAGCGGTGGGGAAGGGAAGTGAAGCCGAGAGGATGGGTGAAGCGGGAGTGGGGCACGATGCGCGGGAGCGGGGGACGCGCGGAGGGCGAGGAGGTGCGACAGGGACAGCGATACAGGGAACAGGGGAGACGGGCGGGCGAGGCGTGGGGATGGAGTGGGCGGGGGAGAGACGAGGCGATGAGAGGGAGGAGTTCGGCGATGCAGATAAGGGGGAGGGGGCGGAACATGGACCAAGGGGATTTGGGTGATGCGGGGAACGGGGGACGGCGGAACGGCGGGCAGGGGAATGGGGCAAGGGCGAGAGCGAGGGAATGGGTCGAGGGCGAGTTGGACAGCGACGTGGGACGGGCAGGTGTGGATGGGACCGGAGGCGCGGGGCGGGGACGAGCGGGCCGGATGAAGCGAAGGGGGGGGGAAGACCCGGATACGTTGGGCGAGGGCGATATGAAGGCGAATGGGGGCGGGGGACTCTGGCGAGCGGGGAGGTGGGTGTGACGGTGGGACGTGGGCGAACGCGGGCGGGCGAGGGGGAGGCGGACGCAGACGAGGTGGGTAAGGCGAACACTGGGCGAGGGTGAGGTAGTAGTGAGGGAAATAGTGAGAGCGAGCGGGGCAGACGTAGCGCGCGAGGGTGGGCGCGGACGGCGCAGGCAAGGGGGAGGGGCAAAACGACGCGGCGGAACAGAGGGCGACATGGCTTATTTACCTCGACCTCGACGTTATGCGATCCTCCCGTTTCTTCTGAGTCCCTGTCCCGGCGGATGTTCATGTCGATGCTTTTGTCGATAGCCCACGCTGGCAGAGCAGTACCAGAGAGCGCACATGTGCTCTAGCCGAGGTGTCGCAGGCGACTGAAGGCGCGCCTTGAGGGCGGGAATGTAGAGCGGGATGTAGACCAGCTCGGGGCCTGATCTGGTTCAAGCCGTAAACCAAAAGGTGTGTTATCCAAGCACCCGTGTCAGATTGCAAGCTTGATGAAGCCGAGTGTGCACATATAATAGAGTGCATGGCCAAGACGTACCGAGCGCTGGACGCGCCTACGTGCTGCTCGCTGCTTGCCACGCCCGCTCGCCTCGTTCACCTCGGGCGCACCAGGGCCTTTCGCCTCGTACCTCCTACTCGTGTGCCAGCCCTTCGCCTCGGCCTTGTCCGCGTGCTGCGCAGACTCGAATGCGAACAACGAGTGCGGTGTCGTCGTATCTCCCGCTTCGGGCACTTTGCGCGTGGCGGCGCGAGACATTATCGGTAACCTCTGTCTGTGGATGATCTGTGCAAGAGGGACTGAACACCTGACTGAGCTTTGCGTACCTTGTTTGCATTGAGCAAGACGTGCGTCTCGCAAAAAACTCGCCACTGTGTTCGTGTGCGTGTGGAAGAGCTCCGCTCTGCAGGTTTCTTGAGGGCTTCAGACTGTCGCGTTGAATTGGGTTGGCTTGGAGCTTGGATAGATTTGGAGAGGCCGCTGTCTGCGAGGATAAGGGAGAGTACGTGGCGAGGCAGATCTGAGTCCCGTGATCAACGCGTCTTGATCTTCTAGCCAAGCACGTCCAAACACATCCCACAATTAAAATTCTGAGCAAGATCAGAATCGACAGAGGAAGGAATGGACAAGATTTTTGGTCAGCTCAAGACATAGCCTACAAACAAAACATTATTAACGAGTTTGCACTGCAGCCACTGCGTGGTTGATGGCTCCTTTAAATTGAATTTATTTCAACTTCTTCCGATACTTCTGCGACTTTGGGAGTGTCAAACTGAAGCTATAGACCTCTCCATCAGGCATAAATAAATCTTGGGGTAAATTGTCCCCTGGGCTGAGAAAAAAAGCCATGTAGTGGCTTGGATGGCTCTGCGCAAACTCTTTATTCTAATAGTGGATTCCCTGAATGTTGCAGTATTCGAGAAACATCGGTGGTCGGGGATAGAGATGCGCTGGCGTGTTGGATTAAAACCGAGCTAGATGATTATTCGCACTACAAGGGACAGAGAAGAAATCCAACATTCACGCTGCTATACTAGTGATTGGAGGATAACAGACAGTTGTCAGGCATACAGGTCGTCGTCAGCAGTGTCCTCCGTGAATCCAACACCCTTGCCTTCGGGAAACTTGAAGTTGGTCCCGAACCAGCGAATCCGCGCGTGCTCTAACAAGTCGACGTTGATTTCGGCCGAGACTGGCGACTTCTTCAGGCACGCCTTGAGGATTGATGGCCACGACGGCTTGTCCGGAGAGCGGAATGTAGGTCAGTTGGTCGAGACGTTCAGGACGCCGAGGCGATGTCCTGCTCATGATTTCGGGGCCGTTGATGAACACGTTCTTCTTCGCGTTCATCCTGTCCATCTCCGTCAGCATCTGGTTCAGGACACGGTCGCCCGTGCCTCCGCCGCTGCCACCACTACCACCAAGCGCCTTGGCGATCGAGTCCAATTCATCGAAGAACATGACACACGGTGCCGCGTGTCAAACATGTTGCGCACATTCACCTCCTACTCACCGAACCACATCATGAGCAGCTCAGGGCCCTAGAAGCATTGTGTTCTAGTAGAAGCTGGGAATAAAAGTCATAAGGAAACAAAGCACCTTGATGGAGATGAAGTTGGCATTGCACTCGTCGGCAATGGCCTTGGCGAACATGGTTTTACCCGTACCAGGACGCTCGACTTCACCATTAGTCTAAGAAAATAGATGGTGAGAACCCGACGTCAAGAGAGTACAAATACTATGTACCTTTTCGCGCTTAGGTGTGATCGAGTCAATTTCGTCGATGAAGATGATAGCGGGTGAGTTCTTCTCCGCCTCCTCGAAGGCTTTCCGCAGATTGCTCGCACTCTCACCAGCCATCTTGCTCATGATTTTGGGGCAGTTGACGAGGATTTTACCAGTACCGGGGAGATCGAACATCAGAATACCGCGAGGGAACTTGATACTGACGGACTTGAACAGTTGTGGGTGGCGGAGGGGGAGCTCAACCAGTTCACGAATTTGTGCCATCTGTTTGTGGCAGCCACCAATGTTGTCGTAGCCGACGTCAGCGAGGTGGGATTCCTGCCGGTGTGGATGACGGTATCTTGCGCGACGATGCAGAATTCAGCGCGACGATACAGAATTCAGACGGGTCAGTTTCGATCACATTGAACTCAACCGTCCGCATGCCACCGCGCACAAGGAAAGTATCGCCCTTGCGGACGGGTCAGTAGCTACACCAACAGCGAGCAGGAGCCCGAAGGAGCTAGGATGACGAATGCATTACCTTCCAAGAAATACGGCTTCAGATAGACGTCGAAAATGTTCCCGCTCAGACCCTCGATCGAGTCGTCAAAGGGAAAGATGTGCATGTGCTTTCCATATTTTATGCCGAGACACGGGTGCACGCCGACAAGGTCACCGAGCTTGACGCGCAGATTGTTACGGACGACTTTGTTAACTTGAATGCCGGTGGAAGCAGCGGTGGAGGCAGCGGCGCTTAAGGTGGACGTAGCCTGAGCGGAGGCTCATATGCATACAACAGTGGCTATAGCAGAGGCTACAGCGGAGGGCCAAGTAGAAGAGGTTGATGGTGTGTTTACAATTTGGCATACAAGTATCCGGTATTGAGGATATTCTTGGGTGCTTAGACTAGATCCTGAGCCACGGGGACCAGCAAAAAAACTAGAGGTGCAGACGAGACAGAGCGCAGAGGTAGTTTTGATTTCTTGACTTCAATATCATCATTCTTCGGGAATTTTTCCTACACGGAGGGCGGCTCCTAACTGTCTGTAATCGGAAGACCAGAGGAATAATAATAATTTCTGGGAATTTCTCAGCCCGGTCTAAGGTTAGAGAATAAACGCCGAGGAGGATGAGGAAGGACGGAGTCACTTGTGTCACGGTTTGTCACGGATCATCATCCTCTCCCAGCCACCACTACCATCGCCGACATCCGCAAGCATCCACAAGTCCGAATCCACACCAACCAGCGCAAGTTCGCACCCAATATGCTGGCGAATGCACACGCAAGACACACGAGGCCGCCAGCACCCGCCAGGCTCTTTTCCAAAGTGTCCCGTTCTCTCTATATACTATATATGTTACCGCCGAAGGTTCGCAATACGCCCGCATCGCGCAACGCGAGACACACCGCTACCCAACTCCGTCAAGTCATCAACGACACGTTGGTGTCCAAATCAAAATCCCCGATTACAACGTCTCGCGCGCAGGCTCGTGGTACTCGCCAATCGCCCCCACTTGACCACGCCCGCGCTGTGCCGAGCCCGCTTCGTCCTCCCTCCGCCCACTTCCGCACTGAGTCGCAGCTTAACTCCCTGCAAGGCCGACTTCCGTGCCCACCTCACCCCGCTCGTGCTCGCCTGGTGCTCGCTCGCGTTCGCCCATGTGTACCCCGCCAGCGCCACCGGCCGCCCACACTGCGGCCCACATTCCCCCGCACTCTTCGCCCTAGCCCTCGCCGTTCTGCATTTGCTCACGTACGCCCAACTCGCCCTCGCCGCATTCACCTTCGCTCGCGTTCGCCCCGCTCGCTCTCGTCCACGTACGCGCCGCTCGCGTTCCCGTCTGTCCCCTCGCCCGCATCGCCGTTCGTTCGTATCGCCGTCCGCGTTGCCCACGTCACCTTGTCCAACCCACTGGCCCATGCACCACCCCTCGCTCGTCGTCATCTGTGTCGCCCTTGCCCGTGCGTTACCGTCCCCACCACCTCCCCTCGTTCGTGCTTCCCCTCGCCCGCGTTCCGCCACCCGTGTTCGCGTTTGCCCGCGTCGCCCCGCCCACGTCGCCCCGTCCGTGTCCCCGCCCTCGCCTATGTTCCCGACTCGCCCGGCCCGTCGTGCGTCTTGCCGTCGGTCCCGCCGCACTCCATCCGCGTCATCTGCGTCTCGTCTTCGCCCACCTCCCCCTCGCCCGCATCGCCGTCCGCTCCACTCCCGTTTGTCCGTGTCCCGCCCATCCCCTCGCCCGTCGTCTTGTCAGACCACTCCCACCGCCCCTGCCGTGTCTCCCCCACTCCCCTCTCCGTCCTCTCCTCCACTTACCTGCCCGTAGTATTTAGCTACAATGTACCAATAGTTGATGAAACATAATTTATTCAAAGTCCCTCCCCGACATACACAACCTCGACGCACCTCTACGCACCTCCTACCTACCTAACTGTAATGTCCCTCCTAGCATGTTTGCCGAGTCGCCTATCAGCCCTCTACGGGTCACTTTCCCTTTTTGTAAGCTGTCCAGTCCCTGTTGCCATAGCAGCCCTTCGGCGAGTGTATCTTCCTCACCGCCCCCTGATACCACGCCATCTCCAGCTTCGGGCCTGATTCCGGCGCGACCTGTGTCGGTACTTCATTTTCTCTGACCGATATGGTGATCGATCACTGAAAATTGTGGTAATCCGAATAGCGTACGGCCAAAACAGCTGCGCCGAGGCTCAGCGGCTCTTCACCTTCCCTGGAGATGGGACCGGCGGTGTTGGGACTGACGAGCCGTGGAACGATCAGGCCAGTCTATTTCCCGTGTGACGCGAACCCGCTGACACTGTTATATTATCAGATCACCAACTTCATGTGTGAGTAGAGGAACTGATCTCGTACGGGATAGATTGTGTTCATGATTGGATGCACAGAGACCCTGCGACTGCTTTGAATATTTTACTCAGAACATCAGAGAGGGTCTTTGAAACGCCGCTGTCAAGTCCGCGACTCAGAACACGATTGGTCAAAGGTATGGGCCATATACTGCGTAATAATTAAGGTTTAAAAAAGCGGAAAAAATGTATGGCGAATATACTGTAAATAATTAAAAAGTTACATAACCAGTGGATAAATGCAAGAAAACACCCAACTTGGACGAAATTGATGGCTCAAGACACAACTTCAACTTCGAAGTGTGCCCCTCCCAAAAACGCACAACCACTTGTCGGAGAGATCAAGAAGAATACACACAGCTTCAGAAGGTCAGTAAGATAATTGACTTTCACACTTGTCGTCTATGAACTGAATTTGAATGGACACCGCCACCAATACATCTGGGAAGAACTCTAATATTGGTCAGACTAGACTGGAGGCACTTTATACTCAATAAATTAGTAATGGAGCATGCTTCCAACTGGCAGGGTGAAAGTAAATGTCTCCATCAATGAATTCCGTCCTCACCGAGCTGAATATCAGAGGAAGAGATCTCAAGCTCATACTTCACTTCTTGTAGCAGGCCTTCCAATGCCTAGTGTTGTGTCCTAGACAATTCACTTTTAACCTGTGTGTAATTTTAGTTGCGTTATTGATTAGTGTGAGATTAAATGAACAGTTCCTCTGTTTCGGGCTGGTTCTAGGTGGAACTCCATGAAGCTGTGGTTAGTAATCGCACTGCAACACAGAACGGGGCTCCCTGCGGATTCAGGAAACAGGTGAGACATTGATATTGAGCAGGTGCGGACTACTCCCTCGATGAAACTCGTTCCATCTGTTGAGTACCTCTCGAGTTGTGTGAGGGATTTTATGCAAATTTTATACGGCCGATAACCGGGAAGAGCAACGGCCAAAGTATATCTCAGCCAAATCCTACTCAAATCACAAGGTCCAAGCTGTGATACACCTTCCCCTACAATTTACCCTTTGGATTCAGAATGTGTCCTTGTCCCGATCCAGGCCGATTTGTTGCGAAACCCAAATTTGCCCGAATAACATAGAAAAGCAACACTTCCCAGCCATCAATTGTAGTTCAGGTATAGGGAATTCCACATCGGAGATGTACAAAGTCGTAGAACGGGACTTGAAGTACAGTAGCTCTCCTATATATTTCTCTAGGCGCTAACCACGCGAAGAAATGGGGGTGTATTTACCGACATTGGGAGCTGTTTATCATGCACATAATTATAAACATAGTGATTTCTCAGCCCTCAAAGGGTCGTTTCGTGCAGGTCCTTTTGCAGACTCCATTGCATGATGCCCTGGTGTCCACATGCAAGTTTCTGAGCTCAGGTGGGGCCTGGAAAGAAGCAACTCATCAGTGTTCCTATTCCATGTGGCGTTACTCTTCCTGGTTAGCGACTGTATGAGATGAGTTGAGGAGGTCGGGGTCGGCGGATACTGAGGGCTGAATGCCTTCCGCCAGTCGAGAACTTGCGCCATGCGCATGCAATAAGCCCTGCGCACGCAAGGCCAGCCTTGATCGTCAAAACCGATTCGCAAGTAAGAGGGCGGCACTCATGTATCTGAGATGCACGGACAGTACAGTGTTCCACCGGTCGACGGTACACCACCGCTCAATGGTACACCCAGTTTTTCCCCTCCTTTCGTCTCATGTAGCTCAAACATAGTCCATATTCAAGTACTATACAAAAAAGCTTGAACCGGTGGTAGAGACTAAATATGGAGCGGAACTTACCTTGAGAAATATGATCGAGGACCTCTTGAGCTGGCATTTATTTCTTATAAAGGCAGCCCGATGAGCTGGGATTGAAATGGGGGTTGCCACTAGACGCGGGAGCGGGAACATCGGAGAGAACGCAGGAACTGTAGGATTCCTACAGAACCTGGTCGGCCACTGAAGACTCGAGGCAATCGTAGAGTGGTCCGGGACCCTGAACGAGAGCATGTGGGAACACGTAAAAAAGCGGGATAAGGCGCCGTGTAGCCAAATGACGGCCGGATACGGAAACAACAGCTTGTGAACCCAGTACTAGGTGCTTGATTGAGGAGCCCGCAGATCAGTGGGGCGATGAACCGAGAGAGGCCAAGCATGAGTTACATCAGCGACGCACACAGGATCAGGGAAGAAATGAAAAAAATGGGCCATGGATGTCGACCCCTTTATATTGGCCAGCCGGACAACTTGAACCCTAACAGGAGAGCAGGCAGGACGAGAGGGCAGGAATGAAATGGAGCTACGCACGAATCCAAAACATGTTCCCAAGAACGAGGAGCATTTCGTTGCATAAAGAACGGTTAATGTTCAGTGGAGGCGGAGGTACTCGGACCGGCGGAAGAATTCGGATCATATCAGAAATCGGCCCGGGGTCCAAAGACAGCTGACCGCCCGGCGCCAACTCTGCCACTTGGTTTCTGCGCTTCCTCGTACATTTCCACTGCGTCGGCCGTTTCTCGTTCTTCCTGCCTCAAATGCCCTTCCGGCGCGCGCCTCGGTACCCCTGCGTGGGAATGCCCGCCACGTGTGTGACTTTGAAAGGGGACGTCAAGAATCTTCGGCGCATACTGGACACCGGGAGGGCTAATGCTGGGCGGTGTGTAAGTCACAGCGATGGAAGTCTGGGTTTGTGCAAGCATGCTGTGAGGAAAATCACCAACGATGAGAGCGCGCCGGTGGTGTGGCGTGGTTTCCGGTGGGTGTGATTGTTTGCTATTGAGCAGAGTACGCACTGACAATGGTGTAAGAATTGGAGGAGGTGAGCCATGAATCATGCACTGGCACTCCCTGCGCCGCGAGCCCGTCTAACTCAACCTGGACAATCGGAAAATTTAAATCGTCGAGCATCCCGACATCATAATACAGCACGCTCGCCATCTAAGTACTCCTTGCACAAATCATTCTCGACAGCGACCTCCGTCTTCTACCAACTGAAAATCACTGAGATTCAGGCTCCTCCGACTTTAGAGGGACTTCAGCATCGTCGGAAACGAGAGGGGGCGGGCAACTCACGCGCTTGGCAGCCGGCTTCTTCACCTGCTTGGCTGATGCTTTCGCGGCGGCCTGGGCTTTCACCTTGGCCTTGCTCGCTTTCCCTGGATTGGCTTTGGCCTGCGCGACGGCTTTACCATTCGCCTTCGCCTTCGCCTTGGTGTTCGCGATGCCACCTGTGTTTGGCGACGTCGTCAGCTTTCTCAGCAGGTTCAAGTTCCTCCACACCTTTGATTGTTGGGCACAAATCTTTGGCGAAAGTGCCCTCCGTTGACTTCCCGTGCGTCATCTACCGACAGCGCGTCAGTTGGACTCATCCACGCGCAACTTATACGAACAGACTTACCACGCCGCAGAACGTGGTCGCGCCGGTGGTCGCGTCCGGCGTCGTAATCAGGACACGGAACTGGTTGAATTTCTTGAGCACGGACGGGATGTTCTGGAACGTCGACATGTCCGGCCCGACCGGGTGCTCCTCGAGCTGCTTGCCCGCGCACGCCGCCGCTACTTTCACGCCCTCACGGTTGTTGAATACGTGCGGGAACTTGACAGCGTTGTCCCCAGCCACAAGCGGGCCCGCCTGCGCGAGCTGCACGGCAGTCTTGATGCTCGAGAGCGGGATGGTGACCAGCTTGCCGTTGACGTTGCCGCACTTGACCGAATCATTCGGCGCATTCGTTACCGGGCCGATTATCTGCAGGAGAACGTCAGCACCGGCACAAGGGAGGACGGGGCGGTCAACTCACGCGCCTCGCAGCTGCGGCGGCGGCGGCTTTGGCAGCGGCCTTGTCTTGCTTTGCCTTCAGCTTGGCGTCCTTCTCGGCTTTGAGTTTATTCTTCGCGGCGGCCTTGGCAGCTTTATCGTCGACGGGGACAGTGCTGGAAGTCGAGGGACCCGATGTGGAGCCCGTTCCTACCGTGCATGCGGTGGTGGGGTCTGCGCGCGCGCTTACGCCGATGTATTCGAGGAAACGGCGGACGGCGGGCTTGCGCGCGGGGACCGGGCAGGAGGTCGCGGTCTTGGGTGTGGCAGTAGCTGTGTGTTTCGAGACAACCTTGGGGGTGGCGGCGGCATTGGGCTTTGCTACGACTTTGGGCTGCGCGACTGTTACGGGTTTCAAGGCAACTTTGGGTTTCCCTACTGCCTTGGGTCTCGCGATGACCTTCGGATGAGGGTGAGAAGTGCGGACGAGTGAACGCTACCGGTACGCACCTTGGGCTTTGTCGCGGCTTTTGGCTTCGCTACGACTTTCTTCACCACGCGCGTCTGTAGACTCTGGAGGGAATGTTTAACTGCGTCCTGTGCGCATCAAACACGAAATACATACATTCCCATCGACAGGAGCCGCGACGACGGCGAGCACGACAAAGAGGAGCACGAACAGGGCGAGAAGGCGTCGGTTCATGGTATATTAGAATTAAAGGTGTGTTAATCTGCAAAGAAAATAAAAATGCGAAAAAAGGGCCGATCCTGAGGCACAGGATGTAAGACGAGGGCATTCCCAGACGCGGCGAAAAGACCCACCTGCGGTAATGGAAGAAAATGCGAAACGAAAAGACCCAAGTTGCAAATCGTGGATGAGGAGATGGCGCCCCAGTAGGAGTCCCTTTTATATCCTCCCCGCAGACTCGGAAGCCCCGGGAGGGATAGTTCTCCCCCCCCGACCGAGTGCGCGCATACTATATAATAATATTAGTTTCAGATTATTATAAACACAGGACGCTCCGGGACGTGGGCATGTGTCGATTTGGAGATGCGGCGCTTATCACTCCGTCGCTGCCAAGAATACTCACAATATGCAAATGACCGTCGACCAAGAGATATTTGCTGCCGATAATTTGAGGGAGGGCGTTCAGCACCTCCTTTTGTGCCCGATAATTTGGGGAGGCGAATGAGCTGGGAGTTTTTAGTCGACAGAAGCGTGATTACCCTCAAAATCTCAAAATCGTGAATTCACGCTGTATCTCGCGAGAAAGCTCTAGCTGCTGCCTATAAAGTCACTACTGTGTCCTACACACCGGCAGTGTGAGTAGTTACCGCTGAAATACGCTGAATCTCGGTCTTGTTGGTTTCAAGTGATATCGAAAACTCTCGTTCCTCTGAGTGACCATCGCTATCCTGTGTCTCTAGAACGCAAGGTTTGCAGCCACTGCACTCTGAACATAGTCTGCAAATCTCTTCCCTCTGCTCGGCGTTTAGACGGAGTGGGGTGTAGTCGACTCAGAGGGGCCTCCCCCAATACTGCCACGTCACCACTGTCGTAGCCTTCGGTGATCCGAGTAGTTGAGCGCTCCCTTGGCACAGTCGGGCGCGGTGTACTCCCAAAATTTCGCCACGTCAGCTCTTGCATCGTGTCAATCAAAACAATGGGCGCGGGCTTGGCATCTTGGGCGCTCCCTTGGCACCCTTAAGCGTCGGGATGTCGGCCGAGAACATTCCTGCAACGCGACTGAATTCAACGTCCTCCGGGCGCTCCTCCTACCGAGAGAGCGAAAGGCATCGCTGCGTGAATGTACCCCATTTGGAACTTGAAGTAGATTTATTTGAATATTACTTGATGCGCTGCATTTCACCATCGCTCAACGGCTCGAAGCATGGTATGATCTGGTCAACTAATGTTCATCATTCGGTACGGAGTATCTGCTCGAACACTTTCATGTATCTATAATCTCCGTGGATAAGCCTGGAAGTGAAATGCATGCTTGAAAACCGTGTCGCTTCTCTGCTTCAAGTCCTCCTAAAAAAGTAACTTCTCAACATTGGAAATCCATACGATATCAAGAAGCAAGCCGGTGTGCTTTTCACTTTGTAAAAAAATCAAATGGCACATCGGTTTTGGCATTTTGGCAGCAAATGTGGTCTGCACCACAATCACGCGAGTTTCAGGCCTATTGGCAAGGGGGTCCAAGGATAAGCATTGCCCGTATAGGGTTGGGTAGGTAGGTTGGGCCCCGGCCGCCAAGAAAAAAAATTGTATGTACAGTCAACTCTGCCCTAACCCATACCCCTCGGTGGACCCCAAAAGCTATGGGGTAACACAGAGTTATGGGTTATCCCTGCCAAAAGTTGGGCAAAATTGGTCGAAAAAGCATGGGTTAAGGCCGATTATGGGTTATGACAGCTATGGGTTCACTGTGGATAGAACTTACAGTCAGCTTGACTGACAAATCACTCAGATCGGAATTCTATCAATCGGGCCGAGTGAGCCGGATATGAGTGTATTTGGACTCACTCAGACCGATTGTACGGAATACAGTTATAAGAAATACAATCAAATTGAGATACTCTGGAGAAAATTTTCCGCCCTCCGCCTCCTGGTCCTTCACCTCAAATCGAGCCATGGGCCATCAACAGAGCCCATGTTTGGCAATATTTGGCCTCAGAGCCGCCGGCGATCACTGATCTCGGTCACAATTTGCTTCCACTAACACTTGCCTTCATCTCCTGCATAAACTTCATCGTCGACGCCGCGTACGTCGAATACATTCAATTCAAAGCACTTTCAGATCTTCGCCGATCAGAGCTCTCCCCGATCCTGCCGCTAGTCTCATTCCCCATCGTCTAATACCAGGGCCTCCAGCGAAAAAGGTAAATGCGGACAGAAGCTCAGAAAAATCCTTCTTGACAGCTCTTCAGGTCAAAGCGCGCCACCAAGTGGACTTGACTCAGTACTCCTTTTTCGACTCTCCCCTCGCTAAACCGAAGCCTGCTCCAAAGGATAAACATCCACCCACCGTTCTGCGCCCTCTCGTGTGGTTGGGCCTCCCTCCTGACTGTCCAACGGTCCTGTGCAACGAGGCTCTGTTGGAGAATCCAGACCCTGCACTCCTGTCTTTGTTTAATAAGCGTCAAAGATCTCGTTCATAAAGCTGGGGCTGCTGGGGCTGGCGTCGCTTGGATCGATCTTCAGATATGCGACGCGATCGGGAAGGCAAACAAGCGCGAAAGCGTCCTCAAGGACGGCGAGGAGCATGCCTGGCCCACAACAATTGACTATGCTGCTCTGCCTGCGCGAATCCTTGCCTTGGACACGCAGATCCTGCGAATGATTGAGGACCCGATAGTCTTGGACAACTCACCGATCTGGTAATTGTTTTTGCAGAACATTATTTTCGCATTTTTAAATCCAAGTCTAAACTACTGTTTGCCGATGCGTGGGACGGGCGCCGCTGTGGGTAGTAAGTCATCCTCCGTCCGCACCCACCACCATAATTCTTTTCCATCAAGCTACGGGCCCAAGGGCGAGTTCTTAATTACCTCTACAATTATTCGAATGCTTGCGTTGAAAGAGGACGATCTAGGTAACAGGCTCTACGAAACTCTGGTGACAATCGTCAAGGAAAATCCTGATGTGTTCGACAAATACGACGAGGACTCGGCACTCATATGCATCAAGGACTTTGTCTCCTTTATTCTAACGCCATTTGCCGCCACCTTGCTAATTTCCGAGGAGAAGGGTCTGAGTTATGAGGACGCTACCGGCGAGCGCGATGCAAGCAATGTGCTCGGGGAGCTCATGCAGCCAGAAGACGATAACCCAGTAATCGAGGACCTGCACCGCGCCAACATTCGAGCGATGAGAGGACTCGAAAATCCTTTCTTTTTCTCAACCTCCCCGCCACCGAAAATCACATCTTGCGGTTTATTTTTCTCCACTCGACTGAGAGTCCTTTGCTGACGGGCCCTTCACCCAGATCTCCCCCGCGATCAATCAACACGCGTCCCATACCGTACATGATGCCACCAGCGCAAAGTCCAAGCCGAAGCAGAAGAAAGAAATCACCCTCTCCCTCGATGACTTCCCCGAGGTAGGAACAACATATACTTATTGCATTGAGGCTTACAAGATTGTTTCAGCTGAATGTGAAATCCAGGAAACCACCGCACAAGGAGAAGAAGTCGGGAGGCAAAGTGAATCAAGAATTATGTGCACCCATTGCGTGCTGAATTTTGTTCCTTGACGCAGAAGATGGCCAGCGACATCAAATCCAAGGCACTTGCAGCTGCGCCTCCCACCGGGTGCAGCACGCGCTCCAAGACGAAGATTCAAGTTGCGGCCGCTGGATTGGAGCCGGAGTCGGACTGATAGTCACTACTACTTACTCCATACTCATTGTGAATCCTGCTTTGATTATATCACGAAACCCAAGCAGTAAATATCCGAAAGACTATGGCGGCCATCGATGCCTTGTTGCACGCGTGCGGGGCTCTAAATGTGTTCGTCGCGGCTGTTGTTTGTCCTTGCTATTGTATCACGTGCCCGCTGTCCCTCTCCTCCTGCTTCCATCGTCGCGCTCTCCCCACTCGAATATCATGCTGTGTCTGGCCCAGAAATGGCTCAAGTATAAGATACCCACGTCGTGTACCACCCCAGGCCTCTTTTACTTCAGCTACGGCCCAAATCCATCTACCAACGCGGCAATACGTGATTTTTCGACCTCCCAGCAACAAGGCCGCGAATATTTCTTCCCTTGTTCCAAATATCCACCGGATGCTACTAGAACCCATTTGAGTGATTATTCTTCTCTGATCAGACCTTTTTTTAGCCCCGCCTGCCGCTACACGACTCAAACCTGGGACATCAGCGAGCAGGTCACTATAAAGGTTTCTGGGCGGCTTTTGTTTGGATATCTGTTGGATCTAATCCTTTATACAATTCTTTCTAGGCACCCTCGTCTACGCGGAGATCCTTTTCCGACTGGTGGAACATTGTTGTGACTTGTGAGAGCGATTCGGCAGGCACAAGGTGCGTAGTGTAAATCACCTCCCGGCCACCGTTCCTCTCGCTGACAACTCTGCAGATGATCATCTTCCTGTCCCGTTACCTCGGAGTCGCTGCGTTCCTCGCCTTGGCCATGCATCAAGGGCGCTGACCACCAAACCAGCCTTGGGCCCATCCGTCCCGTAGAAAAACCCAAGGCATGTCCTGATATTATCCCCTGTTCTTAGTCTCCTTGTCTCTCGTCCTTCAGCGGGAATTACACCCTGTATTTACTTCAGCACCATTTCTGCACACTCCTCACGTCTACCTCTCCTCTGCGTACCATCCTTGCATGTAACACTACGACGACCACCACCCTCACGCCCAAATCGTGAACTTATTATGGTCTTTTTTTTCGCCCTGTTGACCCTGCTTCACGTTGTGGGAGCGGCGCGTGATTCAATATATAACGGTATGTCATGCATACTGTACATTCCATGCATTTCAACACTTATGTCTCCCCCGAACATATGTGTGCAAAGTCTAGCTCGCAATCACTCGTGAGCACTCCGGAACCGCCCCCAGCGTCGCACAGACACGTGTGGACGCGTTGGGGATAGTGAAGGAATTTCTACCCATCTCACTTCCGTTTACATTTCCGTGCTTGCTAACATCCCCCGCAGGTCCTCGTGTTCACGCCTCGGAAGCGCCGTCGACCACTGGGAGTTACTATGCACTGCGTGATTACGGATTACGTGTGGATCATCTTTTCTGTCGTACTTTTATGCCTTCACTTACTCCCTCGTTCAGCGCGAGTCGCCCTCGAAATCCACGTGCACAGGCAACATTCCCGCCCCCTCTGCCGTGATTTACACCCAGGCCGCGCCGCGACACTGAAGGCGAACACCCCTCGTAACGATGGTCGTTTCTCGGTGTGTTTAAATTGCTCCCTTCTCTCTCTGTTGTTCAGCAGCTGATCCCCACGGAAGCCAGAGGCTCCCCGGTAATATATGTTCGCAATCCGCCGGCGCTGTGCGTCCCCGAAGTGGAACATCATAGTAAGAGCGCCGCCAAATTTTACAACAGAGGTACATCTTAACGTTACCATTCGCGACAACATTACTGATCAGCTCAAATCTGCGTGAATTCTCATCGCCTTCGTCGTGCCTTCAAACTCGGCCCCCCCTCCGCGAAAACTCAATCCCTCCGCTTCGACGACGTTCTCGTCGGTCCCCACCAGTTGATCGTGTTCCCGAGCCACTTCCCCAGCACATGTTTTGTAAGCCAAGGCTGCTTCTTGGATAGTCGACTTTCTATCCTTTGCAGGGTGCGAGCACTTTTCTTTACCCTCATCTTTCTCTGATCTAGTTTGGGTGGTGTCCTTCAAGTAAGCCTGGGGTGTGTATTCGGACGTCGTTGGGGAATAATGGTATATATATGTATGCTGTATTGTATGTAATTATGGTGAATAAATCCTTATTTGAACACTCAAACGAACTGAAAAATTCAATCATCGGAAATGACTGAAAGCTATCCATCTGAGTGTATCCTACACTCAGACCGAGGGTAATTTCTGCCAAAACACAGTCAGCTCGAGTGTATATTCTCAATCGGAGTAAGTGAGCCGCCCCACTCAAGTTGATTGATTTTATACACTCAAACCGATGCAATTGACACGGTCAACCTGACTGTGAATCCTCCCCACAGTGGGTTAAGACAGAGTTGACTGTACTTTTATTTTGCTCTAATATGAGGCCTAGAACGTTCTTTCGACTTCCCAAGCATACTGACTGCAACCTACGTTCTCTAACTCTTCGCTTCTCTGTTGTTTGCTGTGCCGGCTCTGTGGCCGAGTATCTTCACATATTGACCCCGAACCAAAAGTCAACCAACATTCAACGTCACCTGGTAGTGCGTAGGCTCCTCGGACGCGGGCGAGGGAGACTGAAACGCGCAGTTGGCGGCGGTGAGCCTGATGTCGACGGCGGAGGGACGCAGAGGGCGACTCCTGAGCTTCTTTGCCAGGTAGAAGACGCACACCTGAGGTCGGTGCTCCCGTACCCTATCTAGTCCTATCTCTCCTCCTGCACTGAGAGTCTGGTTCGTTGTAGAACAACACCCTGATCAGCTCTCGGGCCGCGGTACCTTTCAATTGAACGGCGCTAGTGGGCAAGCATTCCCGAGTTTAGGACGCCGCAACTCTGGAACGACGCCGTGGGCCACCTCATCCCATCATATACATTCGGCTAATGCCTCGCAGTGCTCAGCAACCCGGCGCACGTCACCGCAAGTGCACACGCAGCCACAGTGCGCAGTCGGCGACAACGGGGCGCAGTGCAATGCTGCGTCATCTACCACGTCTACTTGCACGCATCCCCGCTGCCAATCCAATCTGCGACGTCGCCACCTTCGATATCGTACACAGGCGCGCACACCCCGCAGCTACAACTTCCGCGACTCGTGTTAATATGGGCCTCGCTCTCGTCCCTCGGTGAGTACCTGACCGCGCTGCATCCCCGGGGTGGACGGCATCCCAGACGCGCGTTTCGAATCCCACTCTCGCTTCAATTCCGCATCCGAATCCCCAGGCCTCGTTCAGAAAGTACAACCCCAAGTCACGTGTCAGCTTGCAGAGGACCTCAAAGCCACAGGATACTTCGAGGCACAACACCCCCTTCATCTGCGCACAATGCTCCAGCACCGGGCCGATGCCACCGTGCACGGCGCACACATACTACGACGGCCAGACACGGACTCGGAGAGTCTGCGCAGTTGGTGGCCTCGTTATCGCCGCCGAATGGTTACTGACACTAGAGGTAGGTCTAGGCTTCTTGATTAGGCTTGCCACACTAACGAAATTCCAGGGCTATACTACAGTTCCTGTGCATCGCGTCCGCCAGCTGCACAGTGGTCATTATACTGTGTGTTTATTCCATGACTGACCGGGCGAGACCTGACGCACTGTAGGTTCCTCTCCGAGACCCTGCGCCCCGTGGTCGGCAACGTCAGCATCCCCCCGCTCGCGATCTCCTACGACGTCGTTCCGATCATCGGGCGTCGCGATGGCCCCTCCCCTTCCTCCAGGCCCGCCGGCACCTCATGCCGGGGTTGTTTACCGTGTTCGTCGTGTCCTGTATCGGGTACGGCTGGTGTATCGACCGCCGCACGCACATCGCGGGCCCGCCGGTCCGCTCGTCGCCTGTATGTACGCTCCCCTCGCTATCTCCGTTACATATTCCGCGCTAATCCCGCCTAGTCAGCCTCGTTTCTGTATTATTTTGGCTATCTTATTTGACTTCTGCACCCGGTGTCGCTTCCCCTTTCGCCCCGTTACACTTCATTTGTTACCTCCTTCGTCTGCCACTCCACTCGTGCCGCCTTTTCCCTCCTCATCTGCTATATTTGACACTGTCCCGAAACCCTCCCCGCTCCCGCCTGCCTCCTCTTATGGCATTCGGGTCCTCTCACTCGCCCGATAATTTCCTTATTTCAACTGTCGTAGGGTTGAATCATATTATTTTCACCTCCCATAGCTCACGATTGATCATGTTCCCCGGCGCGATGATCCGTGTCTGTGACATGAACTAGTACCTCCACGAAATACTACCAATTTCTTCTTGAGCATCGAGGTTTGCTCGGGCTTAGCGTCGACATGCTGTGCGTTGTCGTTTCATGTTTCTGATGACCTTTTCCGTCGCTTTCCAGTGTGCCTAGTTATTTCTGCAAGTACATGATTAGCGCTTCCCTGCACCTTGAGCTCTCCCATCTTCTACTTGCCCTAATGCCCGACTTTTTTGTTTGCATTTGGAAAGGTCCTCGTCCTCGAATCTGACCAGCCTCTAATATGTCCTTGTTTAGATCGCGCACCACCGGTGTTCATCCCGGTACGTGCTCCTCTATTTCCGTTTGACTCTGATGGAATAACATAATAGTGTCCACAGGAAACATGTCGCGGACTCGTGTAATTGACCGCTGTTTGCTCCACTAGCTCATAGTGCTCGATGCAGCCTATTCATCTCCACTCAGTTGTGTATAAAGCGGGTAAGGCCGACAAGCGGCACAGCCCGCTACCAATTAATTGTTGGGGCCTTTCAAGCTGGTTTGAGTTTTGTGCAGATGTATACTTCAAATCTTTGCCAAATTTCACCAAAATTCTTTGTGCACAGAGTTCAAGGCCATGCTATATATCAATATTAAATAATGGTGGCCCAACGCTCGCTCGGTCGCCGTCGCGGGCGTCCCGCGACGGCGACCAGCTCACATTGGGCCACGGGAAATTACACTTGACCGTTCAACTCTCTAGCTCGATTTCTGATTGTTCAACATCCTCGCGTAATTTAGGTGCATGAGATTTTTCTTTGAAGCGGCTGCTGAGTTTTCGTTTTCAAAGAGCTGAGTTCTCGTTTTCAAGGAGATGACTCAGCATGTTTACGAGTGCCTCGGCGGCAATTATCGGCATACAGCTCGGCTGGTAAGCCCGAGAATTTTGGCAGAGAGAATAGGCGCTTACGCAGAAAGGCTGACGAAAATGTGATCGTCCGCCAAAATGCACTTTGATGGGGCGCCCTATAAGAACCCGTACCTAAAGGTAGCGGGAATATTCCACAATTGAGCCGTCCTTAATAACCTCCCGCGGGCCGCAGAGATATGTACAGTACCCGTCCATTTTTAATGAGATTCACTCAAGTTTCGTCTCAGAAAATTCACCAGACTTTCCTTTTTTCAACTCGTCCGGTTACAAATCTATTTCCCGTCGGCACATCACATCCTTGCACAAAAACTGAAGCTGTACTTCCAGTTTGATTTCGGGTTGTTTTCTGTTAGGCATCAAAACATGAACACGCCCAATCACTGCCTCTTTCCCCACCTTCAAGTTAAATTGACAGTGGGTCCAGACTCGCCGATGTACTCAACCGAGCGGGATATCCCAAGGATACCATCAGTCCAAGTCATTTCAACCGTGTACCACCGAATAAGCAACCAATATCAATTTCTCGAGGTGAGCATGATCACAATGTCTTTTGGGAGGAACACATGGGACTCCGATTGTGGACGATTTAGTTAGATGTATTGAGTTCCTCCATGTATCTCCAACTTGCTCACCTGTTCGTACTCATATTTCACTTCCATCTTCGTGCAGGTTTGACCCAATCAACTCAATTGAGAGATGCGACCGTCACGAGCACGGCGGACCTGTGTCAAGACGAGTATGATTTCCTTGCCTATTTACTGTAGGAATGCCGACGTGGAGAGCATAAGTTAAGAGTGGCCACTTGGAATTAGTTTTGGGAGATACCAATTCAGAGCACTATAAAATGGCCGTGGATACCATGCTAAGAAAGGCCGTGTAGTGTAGTGGTAGTTTTGTATTCCTTTCATTTATATCTATTCGCGCGAGTTCGTAAGTTCAAGTAGCAAGTCATTACAACCACTGGCAGTACCGAAGGCGCGGATGAAAAATTTCCTGTTCGGGATGTTTTCAAAGAATTGCTCAGATCTCAGTCAGTTCTTCATGGATTTGGATGAAATCATGCTAGATAATTCGGGCTAATCCATGCGGAATTAGTGATAGAGAGAAACTGATCAAAATATTTCATAGTGGATAATCTTGGATTTCAGGTTGTTTGGGTGTTGGATGCTCTCTAGCAAGCCTGGCACTTGCTCAAATAACCTGGCTTTTTGAGACGAAAGACTTACGTGGATTATGAATGATGTCGTATAGCCAGAATCTCCTAAAGCTCATGGTTACATTGAGTTCTCACAATATTTCGAAATCAGAGTGGATTGCCCATTGTCCAGAAGGGATTACAGGCATCATAGACTAGATTATCTGGAATTCTGGCTCTATGACATCTTCCTAAACATATGCTAGTTCTCTGTTGCAAATAATCAGCTCGTTTGAACATGTTTGGACTATGCTAGACATCATTTATCGCCGAAACAGTCCGAAATCACTGGCCAATCAATATAAAGTATTTCTGCAAGTTTCTTTCTATCACTAGTTGCATATGGATTAGCCTGGAAGATATGGCTAGGTTTCATCTGAATCCGTGTAAAACTGACTGAGATCTGGGGAATTCTTCGAAATATATCACGAACAGGAAATTCTCATCCGCGCCTTCGGTACTGCTAATGGCTGTAATAGTAATAGAATAGTATGAGTAATAGAATTAGAACCAGTAAGAAAATAGGAGTAGCAGATCACTGTAAGTCAATAATGCCCTTTCCTTTTCGTTATAAACAACTCTGACCCTTATAATGCCTTACAAGTAATACTCCCTATCTTATAAAAAGTCGCGATCTTGTAATGTTTGTCTCCTCACATTAGACCATTCCAAGAGCTGGGGCTCTTGTGGCCTTACAAGGCCTTGCAGCCCCTTATGAGAGAAATTACTTTTCTCCGACACAAACAGAGGCAGATACAGAACAAACAGACCAACATGCCTTTGTCAGAAGGGGCTTGCTTCAAACTCCGTCAAACCAAGGACCTAGGAATCTAAGGAATCGCCGTCTGCTGCCCCATCGCGACCCCATTGCGTCTGGGTCAATTAGTAAAAATTTTAGTCCATTAGCCTGGCTTAAGGCTCCAATAGGGCTGTGCGCCGTCCCCGTCGCGACGGTTTGACGGGTTCCGGTGACGGGTAGCCGACCCGTTCCGTCAGGGCCTAGGTATTCTTCCTGACGGGACGGCAACGGGACGGTTCGATGAGCTGACGGCCGTCGAAATGACGGCCGTGACGGCACGACGGGTGGTGCAGCCATTTGAAGAAGTGATTCACCGGCAATCAAGGCGGCAATCTTTGCTACCGCCGCCCGCAGTGTAGACTGTCATTGGACTTCGTTTGGGCGTTGTTCCGCCACATACCGCCGCGTCAGAGTGTCAGAGCGGGGCATCGGCTTCTTAGGGGTTGCCTCGGGTCCCAGATAAGATAAGATAAGATACCGACCCACAATGGCGCGTCGAGTGGGTCTGTCGGGGGAAACTGACAGAGTCCAAATGAACACTGAAAGAAGACTTGAAGGAGGGTTGGTTGATGAAGGGTGTGCAGAGAGGCATGTCCCCGGACAGGGAATTTTCAGAGAGAGGTGATGATCTGATCGAATGATGCACGAAAACGCGCCGCCCCGCCATAGCACACTCTAATGTTCTGTAGATGGTTAAACAGTGCCTTTGTCTCGCCGTTAAAGATCTTCAAAGATGCTTAGAACCAATTAAATAGCTTTTATTTCCCATCATCATACAAAATTTATTCCCATTCCTCTACAGTATTTCCATGGTCCTTGCACCACCTTTAAATCGACCGATGTTTTTGCCAATTTTGGGGACTGTACCTATGAATTGAATACCGTAGGAGGTCCACACAGACCCATAGACCATGGTACATCAAAAAGATTTGAGAAAATCACCTGAAATTAGCGAGTTTTAGGCCGATTGTGGCGGACCACGTTTGCGGCGATCATCGGTCCTTGCACCATGCACAAACAAGTGCATAACGGTCCGAGTTTGGAAAACTTTGTCATGGTCTGGTTCTCCCATCTGCTTTCCAGCATTCCGCAGTTCAGATTTCGCAACACGAGGCATCAGAGGAGGGGTGTGATTTTTTTTTGTTTGTGTATGTGTTGCCTCCCGTGAGTGTGATCCACCGTTCTAGCGCAATTGCTTGGCCGCTGTACCCCTGATGTACTAGACATTTTAGTACATCACATTCGCTATGCGGACAAGTCTCCTGCATTTTTTCCTGGCTGAAAAACACATTATTCTTCAAGCATGGTTGCAAACTATCTGCGGCAGGACATAAATCACTGGAATTGGACAGAGTTGTGGAGCTATATGTTTCAAAGAAAATACACTCATGCACATTAGGTCAGGGTCTACAAGTCCACCAGCAACAGCCATGCAAAAATCTTAGTGGATGGCTTGCAAAAGAAAAGTGGTGCAAGGAGCGGTGATGGTGCAAGGACCATGGAAATACTGTATTTAACCATCTCTACAAGATCCTCTGCAACCTGAAATAATTTTGTGACCGTGTCCTACGTAGCGCTGGCTGAAAACTGTGCCTAGAAGAAAACCGTTACCTTCCGGTGGCCCGTGACGGCCGTCCCGTCACCCGTCCCGTTCCGTAGAGATTTTCTAAACCTCCATGACGGGACAGAGACGGGACGGTTCGATGAGCCGACGGCCGTCGAAATGACGGCCGTGCCCGTGACGGGACGGAATCACAGCCCTAGGCTCCAACCGTTTCCGTTTATAAACTGTTTTACATGGTTTTAATCGTTTTCGTTTTCGTTTTATTTGAGCGGAGGTGCAAACAGTTTACAAACCATTTTTACACTGTTTAAATGGTTACAGCCAGAGTACTACCAGAGCCCTGTGATTCTGCCTTTACATCTTGAGTGTTTGAGGACTGAGATGATTCATAGGGTTCATAAGAATTCTCAGTAAAGACCCAATGCAAAACAAACTTCTTGTGGAGCTCGGGGGCGGGACCAAAACAAGATCTACCCCAATCGAGTAATTAATTGATGGCGGCCGGCAATCCTCGTCCCGCCCAGCACACCGCATCCTTTGACTGATCCTCCTGAAGATGGAGTTTCCAAGCCAGACACATCTTGTTGGAAGTATCCCTGAGTGCAGGATCCAATTTTTCGGAAGACTTCACTCGTTGACTGTGCATTTGTGTAGGTTAAAGCTGAACCCGGATTCATCATCTATCTAGGAAGGCACTGGATACTTGAGGTTGATACATTGTATAGCTGTGAACATTATAATATTGTCAGCCTCCTCAGAATGCGTCCTGGGCTGCGGTTGAGGCTCATAATTGACTTTTCTAACTCAAACTTAGGTTCTCCGGGAAAAAAACCATTTATAAACGGTTTTACACGGGTTTAAACCGTTTAAATACCGTTTTCGTTTAATTTGCCCCCAGGTCTACACGAAAACTAAATGATTGGAGCCTTAGTAGCCAGGCACAACATCTATTAAGACTTTGTATGATTTGGATTGATATTCATTGAGCTCGACACCTTCGAAAAGTGGCTTAAACATCACCTTTTTTGAGAGGCCTCAAAAGATATTTATTTTGGGCCAGGAAAAAAAGTTTGTCCCTGGGCCGGATACCTCCATCATATATCTTGGAGTCAAGCATTACTCCAATGTATTCTGGGCCCTGTGTTCAACGTTATATCACATCGATCCTCCAGAAATCAGTGAAATCACGTACATTGTCACAGACTGTGATCTATCCATTCTCGTCACATCCAGTCGCTAAATATTCGCTATGCCTCGAATACAAGTTATAAAATCACTTTCCGAGCGCGGATGAACGGTGGATGTTCAGGGATATGCTAGAGATGCAATTTTCATGCTGAATGGGGAGAATATAGACGGAATTGCGTCAATGGAGAGGTTTGGCCTCCAAACATATATGCGGGCTCCAGTTGAATCAAAATTGGTCAGAATAAACCTCCAGAGCATTACAGATAACATATGAAACACTGAAGATTTGGTTTCCGGATACAGTCCTTTCCTCCCTTCCTACAAGAAGATGCCGTGGATTTAAGGAGGCGAGGAAATCCAGCTATCTTAATACCTCTCAACTCCGTGTTTTCGGGCCCACTACGTGAATTTTGTGGAGCATACTAAGAACGGAGGCTCAAAAAGTCCTGGAATTGTGCTGCAGGTCAGCAGAGGACGTGTGGAGGTCCGGATGATGAGTGTGACAGGATGTGACCATCCGTTTTCCTCACTTCGGTGAGCACTGGGTACCATGGACCATCACTTTAAAAATGTACGAATATTTGGGGCAATTCCGAGGATGTTCCTGAACGATTCGCTCTGCAATAACCCATTGCCCCGCCTCGGTCCTAGACTTGTAGAGGATGATTTCCGAAAATGGAAGAAGAAGTGATCAACACGTAGATTCAAGAACAGTGGTCGGCTGAATCGGACATGTAAATGTAGCCTAGATGGCCCAGAGATATGGCCACAGATCTCCAGTTTATACCTAGCGATTTGAGGATATATTGAGTGCGCTGTGAAAGGATTCACAAGTCCTTTGTTTGGCGGCGTTTGAAGCAAGCTTCAGCGAAGGGCCGGCTTGCCGGGCCGGAGCTGCGCAGGCTTGCTCCGAATCTACCCGTCACCCAATGTTTTACTGGGATCCGGAAGTTTGTCCTTGCCATGAGATTTCACTGTATCGTGTTTCTCAGGTTCTCCCTGCGTACTTTGGGAAGTCTCCTCCCGCCATTTGACCGTCAGAATCTGTTGACTCGCCTGGCGACACGGATGATGAATCATGATTCATGAGCCTGATGACTCCACTCGCACGAGCTTCACCCGGAGGACTCCCCTTAAAATTCTGCGCCTTCTCTCGAGCGACTGACCGAGCAAACATCAATCCACGTCTTCGAGTCTCGGTACGCACGCTCGAATAACATAGAAGAGCAACACTTCATAGCCATCGATTGTAGTTCAGGTATGGGAATTTCACATCGGAGATTTACATAGTCGTAAAGCGGGACTTTAAATACAGTAGCTCTCCTATATAGTTTCTCTAGCCGCTAACCACGCGAAGAAATGAGGGTGTATTTGCCGAAATTGGGAGCTGTTTACCATGCGCATAAACATAGTGATTTCTCAGCCCTCAATGGGTCGTTTCGTGCAGGTCCTTTTGCAGACTCCATTGCATGATGCCCTGGTGTCCACATGCAAGTTTCTGAGCTCAGGTGGGCCCTGGAAACAAGCAAATCATCAGCGTTCCTATTCCACGTGCCATTGCTCTTCCTGGTTAGCGACTCCATGAGATGAGTTGAGGAGGCTGGCGTCGGCGGATACTGAGGGCTGAATGCATTCCGTCAGTCAAGAATCTGCGCCATGTATGAGGGTTCGTTTATACAAAAAATACTTTGCACACGCGAAAGAAGCTCAGCGCGCGTGAAAGAGTTTTATCTTGCGCGCGAAAGAGTCGTACGTCAGATCGACCGCGTTATCAGGCCGAGCAAACCGAGTGGCTGTGCCCCTCATTAATTAGAGCACCCTGGGCACGGAAACCATCAGATCTCGCCTGACCATAATTGTCCTATCAATGGATTATGGCGAGGCTAGCCCGCCGAATTTCCTGCTCGAGACCATTATGAGCAGTACCCACAGCACCTTGAATGGAAGGACTGAAAGAAAAGACCAATTAATTGAAAGCAACTCCTGTTCCAGTCATTCACATTTCCACTGGGCATTAATATTCTACTTAATTTTGTGATTTCTCTATGCAGGTCTCTGTGCCTCCGCCTTGCACGCAGCTTCGTGCATGCCTCTGTATCTAGCCAATGACGTCTCTAATTTGCTATAACCCTCTTTCAATACTTTCACTGCCGAGGCAGGCCTTATTCTGTCCTCACTTCTTTACGATACAGGCACTTCTACAATAGCGTTGAGACGATCTTTTTTTTGGCTTGCGTTCCCACAACGGAGATCCGACTAAAATCAGTACATTTACGCCGTTCTGAGGTTTGCATGGGATACGTACGGCTTGGAAGTTTTGAAGTAGGAGCGGCGGTACGCACGGCCGTAGAGACTCCGAAGAGATCCCATCAGGGACTCGACACGTGATCGTCGGCTCGAAAAATAACCGCGAGCGTAGATTATAAAATCAAACTGATACGGCAAGATGAGGTGTAATTCAAGTCATTGCGAGCCGTCGACGCCTCGGCATTTTCCTACTTAATGAGACCTTCAGTCCACCTTCCAAATGCGGCCTCTTTCACGCGGGCAAAAACTCTTTCGCGCGCGAGATTTAATTTTTGTACAAAGGAACCCTCATATCATGTGCATGCAACAAGCCCTGCGTGTGCAAGACCAACCTTGCCCGTCAAAAGCGATCCCTAAATAAGAGGGCGGCACTCGTGTATCTACGGACGGTACCCAAACAGAAGATCTAAGATCAATAAGATATTCCTTCGCTTCGCTCCGGCGTTGATTCAGAATTTAAAGTTCAAACATGTGCATTGAATTATACAATCATTGATCCACACGGTGGTAGAGACTAAATATGGAGCGGAACTTACCTTGAGAAATATGATCAAACCGGGACCTCTTGAGCTGGCAGTTATTGCTTATAAAGGCAGCCCGATGAGCTGGGATTGAAATGGGGGTTGCCACTAGACGCGGGAGCGGGAACATCGGAGAGAACGCAGGAACTGTAGGATTCCTACAGAACCTGGTCGGCCACTGAAGACCCGAGGCAATCGTAGAGTGGTCCGGGACCCTGAACGAGAGCATGTGGGAATACGTAAAAAGCGGAAATAAGGCACCGCGTGGCCAAATGACGGCCGATTACGGAAACAACAGCTCGTGAACCCTGTACTAGGAGCTTGATTGAGGAGCCCGCAGGTTAGTGGGAATTGATGAACTGAGAGAGGTCAGGCACGAGTTACACCAGCGACGCACACCGGATGAGGGAGGGAATGAACAGCTGAGCCATGGATGTTGGCCCCTTTATATTGCAAGGAATCTAAACCCTTGCTGAGACCCGATAGACGTCGAACAATGTCTAGGATTTCTGAAGTCGTTATCGTGGTGTACAGGTAAGGGTAAATCTGTCAAACTAAGGTAAATACGAAGGTGGATTCGGCGCCGCCGGACCCAAATAGTGGTGCGGTAGCTAGAGATCCAACCCTAACAGGAGAGCAGGCAGGACGAGAGGGCAGGAATGAAAGTGGAGTTACGCACGAATGGGATTGAATCCAAAACATTTTCCAACGAACGAGGAGCATTTCGTTACTTACATAAAGAACGGTTAATGTTCAGTGGAGGCGGAGGCACTCGGACCGGCGGAGGAATTCGGATCACTTCAGAAATCGGCCCGTTTAAGGACAGTTGACCGCCCGGCGCCAACTCTTCCGCTTGCTTTCTGCGCTGCGTCGGCCGTTTCTCTTGTTCTTCCTGCCTCAAATGCCCTTCCGGCGCTCACCTCGGTATCCCTGCGTGAGAAGGCCCGCGACGGAAACGTCAAGAATCATCGGCGCATACTGGACACCGGAAGGGCTAATACTGGGCGGTGTGTAAATCACAGCGACGGAAGTCTGAGTCCGTGCAAGCATGCTGCAAGGAAGATCACGAGCGATGAGAGCGCGCCGGTGGTGTGGCGTGGTTTCCGGTGGGTGTGATTGTTTGCTATTGAGCAGAGTACGCACTGACAATGGTGTAAGAATTGGAGGAGGTGAGCCATGAATCATGCACTGGCACTCCCTGCGCCGCGAGCCCGTCTAACTCAACCTGGACAATCGGAAAATTTAAATCGTCGAGCATCCCGACATCATAATACAGCACGCTCGCCATCTAAGTACTCCTTGCACAAATCATTCTCGACAGCGACCTCCGTCTTCTACCAACTGAAAATCACTGAGATTCAGGCTCCTCCGACTTTAGAGGGACTTCAGCATCGTCGGAAACGAGAGGGGGCGGGCAACTCACGCGCTTGGCAGCCGGCTTCTTTACCTGCTTGGCTGATGCTTTCGCGGCGGCCTGGGCTTTCACCTTGGCCTTGCTCGCTTTCCCTGGATTCGCTTTTGCCTGCGCGACGGCTTTACCATTCGCCTTCGCCTTCGCCTTGGTGTTCGCGATACCAGCTGTGATTGGCGACGTTGTCAGCTTTCTCAGCAGGTTCAAGTTCTTCCGCACCTTTGACTGCTTGCAGAGTTGGGCACAAATCTTTGTCGAAAGTGCCCGTCGTTGACTTCCCGTGCGTCATCTACCGACAGCGCGTCAGTTGGATTCATCCACGCGCAACTTATGCGAACAGACTTACCACGCCGCAGAACGTGGTCGCGCCGGTGGTCGCGTCCGGCGTTGTAATCAGAACACGGAACTGGTTGAAGTTATTGAGCACGGACGGGATGTTCTGGAACGTTGACATATCCGGCCCGACCGCGTGCTCCTCGAGCTGCTTGCCCGCGCACGCCGCCGCTACTTTCACGCCCTCACGGTTGTTGAATACGTGCGGGAATTTGACAGCGTTGTTTCCAGCCACAAGCGGGCCCGCCTGCGCGAGCTGCACGGCAGTCTTAATGCTCGCGAGCGGGATGGTGACCAGCTTGCCTTTGACGTCGCCGCACTTGACTGACGCCTTCGGTGCGTTCGCTACCGGGCCGATTTTCTGCAGGAGAACGTCAGCACCGGTACAAGGGAGGACGGGGCGGTCAACTCACGCGCTTCGCCGCCGCGGCGGCGGCGGCGTCAGCGGCGGCCTTGTCTTGCTTCGCCTTCAGCTTGGCGGCCTTGTCGGCTTTGAGTTTTTCCTTCGCAGCGGCCTTGGCAGCTTTAGTGTCGACGGGGATAGTGCTGGAAGTCGAGGGACCCGATGCAGAGCCCGTTCCTACCGTGCATGCGGCGGTGGGGTCTGCGCGCGCGCTTACGCCGATGTATTCGAGGAAACGGCGGACGGCGGGCTTGCGCGCGGGGACCGGGCAGGAGGTCGCGGTCTTGGGTGTGGCAGGAGCTGTGGATTTCGAGGCAACCTTGGGGGTGGCGGCAGCTTTGGGTTTTGCTACGACTTTGGGCTGCGCGACTGTTACGGGTTTCAAGGCAACTTTGGGTTTCACGACTGCCTTGGGTCTCGCGATGACCTTCGGATGAGGGTGAGAAGTGCGGACGAGTGAACGCTACCGGTACGCACCTTGGGCTTTGTCGCGGCTTTTGGCTTCGCTACGACTTTCTTCACCACGCGCGTCTGTAGACTCTGGAGGGAAGGTTCAACTGCGTCCTGTGCGCATCAAACAAGAAATACATACATTCCCATCGACAGGAGCCGCGACGACGGCGAGCACGACAAAGAGGAGCACGAACAGGGCGAGAAGGCGTCGGTTCATGGTATATTAGAATTAAAGGTGTGTTAATCTGCAAAGAAAATAAAAATGCGAAAAAAGGGCCGATCCTGAGGCACAGGATGTAAGACGAGGGCATTCCCAGACGCGGCGAAAAGACCCACCTGCGGTAATGGAAGAAAATGCGAAACGAAAAGACCCAAGTAGCAAATCGTGGATGAGGAGATGGCACCCCAGTAGGAGTCCCTTTTATATCCTCCTCGCAGACTCGGAAGCCCCGGGAGGGATAGTTCTCTCCCCGACCGGGGCGCGCATACTATATAACAATATAAGTTTCAGATTATTTTGGATAAACTCGGGACGCTCCAGGACGCGGGCATATCTCGATTTGGAGATGCGGCGCTTATCACTCCGTCGCTGCCAAAAATACACACAATATGCAAATGACCTTCGACCAATAGATGTCTGCTGCCGATAATTCGAGGACCGACAGGGCACTGCAAGACCAGTCTAAGAAGGCGACCGACCAGCGCGAATTGAGGGCGAGAGAAGAGCTCCGTTGAAGGCTTCCGTGTTATCACTGATCATCCGCAGGCAACGCACGGGACGCTCTCAGGCTCTTGGCGGATCTGGGCGGGCTTCAGGCTGACAGGGGGGGGCGTTCAGCACCTCCTTTTGTGCCCGATAATTTGGGGAGGCGAAGGAGCTGGGAGTTTTTAGTCGACAGAAGCGTGATTCTTCGGGCGGAGTCTTGATTTGGGGGACAATACCTGTACGTCCAAGTCCCAGATCATCGAGTAAGGAGTTAATCTTCATGGGAGTCGTCTTCGCGTTATTGTTCGAGGGATTCTTGAGATTAGGTGGTTAACGGAAGAAGAGTGAACCCGGAAAAACAAGTGCAGCGGAAGCTCGAGCCCTGGTTGCCTGCCAAGTCATCAGGATATATGGGAGAAGGGGCGGACCGCTCTGAATCTGGCCTCCAGCCTGGTCACGTCTGTGGAGTGTGTGGACTTGGTGCGCGATATTTTGTTGGGATTTCTCCCGTTGAAGACCGGTGCAGGACGTACGGAGAACTGATCGTGAACGGAAGAAAAAAGGTGAGAATCAGGCAGACGGCTCGAGCCCGAACCGAACGGGGCTTCCTGCGGGAAAGGTCTGGACAGTGAATATGTAGCAGGCGCGGACCATTCCGCTCTCGGGGCTTGGAGCCCTGCTGGGTACATGAGTTCGCGCGAGGGCTTTTGAGTTGATTGAGGTGTAGTTAATCTGCTGTGATTTAGGCGCATTTCTTTCAAACCCGAGTTCCTGTTAGTCTGTTGCCTCGCTGGAAAGAATGTAAGCGCGTTTCTTCCAAACCCGAGCTCTTTGATGCATCCTTCCCATGAGATGGCAGCAAAAGGAAAACTGAAGGTAGGTTGAGCCATGGCTCGAGCCCGAATTAAACGGGGTCCCTGCAGAGTTCGAGAAAATTTGATCATGTCTCGCAGTTGCGGACCAGTCCGCCCTCGAGCCCCATTCAACTCGTTGTGCCCACTCCCCGTGGATAAACGAATCGTTGGACATTGGAACGTACTTGAGAAAGCGTCTGCTGTGACTTGGGGATGCGCCACAGACTCGTGCTCGCGATCATCTGACGGAGAACACCATAGATAGGAGGAAGGCACAACACAGCGCACAAGGGCTGGAGCCGGAGTCGAACGAGGGAGTGAGGAGGCTGCGGAGCGGAGTGCTGTCGGGAGAAGACGCAGACTATTCCGCGCTCAAGTGCTCAAGGTCTATACCTTGATCAGCTTCCCCGATTTGAGCCTCGGGCGTCGCCGTCGAGTCGAGCTTAGCAGCTTTCGAAAGTGTCGGCGTTCAAGAGATGTAGTGCTGTGAGCTGTGGGGAAAGAGGTGCTGATAAAATGACGACAATCGGGCGTGAAAAGTTGTCACGACAAGGCGAGAGTTTGCGGGAGAGAAGGAGGAAGGAAGCGGAACGATTCGGATCATTTCGGAGCGAAGTACCAAACACGGCCACATAGCTCTCTGCGGGCCCTTGATCCGCAGACGACTAAACTAGTGGCGATGTGTGCGTCATACTTTTCATCTTCCTACCTCGTTGGCCATCTCTCTTCTTCCCTCACTCGCGTTTGTACGCCACCTTCCTCGCCGTTTGTATACCCCTCACCCGCGTCTGCACGCCCCCTCCCCCATCCCCGACGTGTCCCCCACCCTGCCATTCTAACGCTCTAGCCTCTTCCACCACTCCCCATCCTCTGCTCCTCACCTACTTCACGACCGTACATCTCCGCTCTTCCTCTTCTTCCCGGCTATGTCTGTGTCTATTTCTTGGGCTTCGCCTTGTATCTCCTCTCCCCCCGCCGCAGTCATCACCCTCCCTCCTCATTCTCCCACCCCTGCCCCCGAACTCCTACAGGCGCGGATCCCCACCACATGACACGCACTGGGATCACTCGCTGTCGCCAGGATATGCTCCGTTCAGCGCGCAAGCGGATGATCCGCGACGTCGCCGAGGCGTCCTGCGTACGGAGGGTGGTGCTGCGCAGTGTGTGGGGCCCGAGATTGGCGCGCGCTGCGTCGTGGAGAAGCCAACCGGGGCGAGCCGCGACGTTGGGGAACACGCCGTTTGTTTTGACAGCGCTTCTTGACACCTCTGCGGCGTGGGTGTGCCATCGTAGCGCGCGGGCGGTAGGCGCCTGGCTTTCCTCGGATGTGTGCGGGTGGTACGCGTGGTGCGGCGCAGCGTGGAGAGCAGGGATGGTATGCTGTGTTGTGTGTGTACGGTGTGTGGATGCAGCCGCGGCTGCGCGTGTGGCCGGCGGCCCGGGGATGAGGGCGCATCGCGCGTCATATTCAACTCAATACATCCCCCTCCCTGTAATAAAGAAAACAAATGCAGTTCAATGAAGACTCGCGTTAGCGCAATACAGCGCCTCCGGAATCAGGGGCCGAATCCGATATTGCGGGAACATCGTTTGACGGCTACTTCCTCGAAAGAGCCTGGGGTTTGGACGATGGCTCAAGGGATTCAAAGTTGAGAAATTGTGAAAGCTCTCGGAGAGTTGGGCGCTGTTGAGAATCGTAATTGTTTCCGTCCCCGGAGACCCTATGAGATGATTGTCTAGGCCGTCATTACGGCAGGGAGCAGCACGGCCGAAAATATTCCGAGAAGAGGCTCGCCGGGATGGAACACAGCCGGAATGAAAGCCGAGGACTTCGCCCGGATAATCGACTCGATTTGGTTGGCTATCATCTGTATTGTTCGCCCACTCGACTTCCCTTCCATAACCGCTGTGACCATGCATCAAAGATGAGGAAATCAGCAATCTGTCACCAGTCAGACGCCGAATGAGGCGCCCACTCGGCGCCTATCCACTATATAAAGCGGGGCTTTACAGCCATTTTCGATCCTTCCTTTCCGCTGGGGTTCTAAAAATGGATACTGATATTGATGCTGTGAGTATTCAGTTCAAGTCTAGGACTCTAGGATGATACTGATAAGGGGCAGAGCTCTATTCCTGGTCCTGTTTCCGAATCGGTGAGTTGACATAATTTGTTAATTATCCAGTGAAGAGCTGAGGTCTCGCCAGATCCCAGGACAACAAAAAATACAAGAGCTGCAAAGATTGATAGATACAACACCACTTGAAGACCCGGAACTACCTACATACCAGCAAATGCTAGGGAGGGCCTTGATAAAACGATATCGAGATGAAGGAAACCTACCTGATCTGGATAATGCAGTAAAGAGTTTGCAAGAAGCAGTAAACCTCACACCGAGAGGTCATCCTGACAGGGCAAGCTGGCTTGGAAGCCTTGCACTGTCTTTCACAGCCCGATACCAAAGACTGGGAGACCTGAGTGATCTCGAGGCTGCATTGCAAGCTAGCCAGGAAGCATTAGCGCTCACCCCAGAAGGGCATCCGGACAGGCCAGGCCATCTTCAAAACCTTGGGGTGTCTTTCTTGGACAGATACCAGATGCTTGGTGATCTGAGTGATCTCAATGCTGCATTTCAGATGAACCAGGAGGCAGTAGAGCTCACTCCCAAAGGGCACCCTGACAGGGCTAGCCATCTTAGAGGGCTTGCCATGTCTTTCACAGCTCGATACCGAAGGCTGGGGGATCTGAATGATCTCGAGGCTGCATTGCAAGCTAGCCAGGAAGCATTAGCTCTCACCCCAGGGCATCCTGACAGGCCAGGGCATCTTCAGAATCTTGGGGTGTCTTTCATGGACAGATATCGGAGGCTTGGTGATCTGAGTGATCTCAATGCTGCATTGCGGGTGAACCAGGAGGCAGTGGAGCTCACTCCCGAAGGGCACCCTGACAGGGCTAGCCGTCTTAGAGGGCTTGCCGTCTCTTTCACAGATCGATACAGGAGACTGGGTGATCTGACTGATCTTGAGGCTGCATTGCAGGCTAACCAAGAAGTTGTTGGGCTCACCCCAGAAGGGCACCCTGACAGACCAGGCAGTCTTCAAGGCCTTGCTTTTTCATTGACAGACCAATATCAGAGGTTCTCCAGGCCGGAGGATCTGGACAGCATCAACACCAATTATGCTCTGTCTTTCAAAACCCCCAGTTCAACTCCGGAGGTCTCCTGGGTGGCTGCCCTTCGCTGGGCAGCTGTTTCAGAGGTGTTTCAACCAGCACAGGCCGTGACTGCATATTCCAGTGCCTTTCAGCTGCTTCCTGACATCCTCTGGATTGGAAATGTCCTAACAGTAAGACAAGATGCCATCCATCGAGTTGGGATTGCAGAAACCATCTCATCAGCTGCAAGGACTCTCATGAATGTCTCGGAGTTCGCATCCGCAGTTGAAATCATAGAACAGGGAGTGGGAATCACATTCCAGCAAATGCTCCAGTTGAAGACAGATGCAGATGGACTTCCATTGGCTCAAGCCAGCGAGTTAAAATTACTCTCCTCGGAACTCTACAGTGGTACATCCTCGAATCCACAAGCCATTGCTATTGAACGTCAAATGCTACTTGAGGATATTCGAAAGCAGCCAGGTTTTGAATATTTTCTGCTTCCAAAACCATACAAGGCTCTTGCCCATGCATCCCAAGGGGGACCTGTGGTTATCCTGAATAGTCACCATGATCGTTGTGATGGGATCATAATCCTAGATCCAGCTTCTAACCCTGTGCATGTCTCGCTTCCAAATGTGACACTGGCCTTGTTGAAATTGCAACAGGAAGCCCTTGAACAACTCCCTGGCCGTAGCAATGTCAGAACACATGAAGATTCTGCATCAGATCGACTCATTGGACGACACGAGCTGTTTGTGTCAAAAACACTGGAAGAATTCTTCACAGAGCTATTGACCTGGCTGTATGCCAATGTGGTGGCCCCTATCTATCAGGTCTTGGAGTTGGTCAGTGTGAATCAATATCCTAGTTACTCTTCACCGACATACCCACTTTATATAGCATGGTATCCACAATGGCCGGTTGTGGTGGTTACCAACGGGTGCATTCACCGGACTGCCTCTCCATGCATGCCCTCCCACCAATCAGTTCATCCATTCATATACAGCAACATTAGGATCTCTACTGGATGCCTATTCCAAGAAGTCATCTACTCCACCTAAAGTCGGTGTTGTGGGTGTAACACATACTGCCAGTGGAGCACACCGTCTCCCAGGAGTGGAAAAGGAGGTCAAGAAAATCCTGTCCATCATCGAAACATGCCCTGTGGAGTGTCTCGAGGGGCATGAAGCAACACCAGATGCTGTTAAGCTCCAACTACAGGATTGCTCTTGGGTTCACCTGGCATGCCATGGGAAACAAGATTTACTTGAACCAACCAAAAGCCATCTCCTGCTCTATCAAGGTGTCTTGGAGTTGGAAACAATTCTCCGCATGCCTCTCTCCAATGCAGAGTTCGTGTTTCTTGCCGCAAGCCAGACAGCAATGGGTGATTCTCAACTGAGAAATGAATCCTTCCATCTGGGAGGAGGGTTCATTGCAGCGGGATTCCGAAGTGCCATTGGGACACTGTGGTCGATGGACGATCAGGATGGACCACTAGTGGCAGAGAAGTTTTACTCTCACCTGTTTCAGGAGGGGAGACGGCCTCAGGCAAGTGATACAGCCGAGGCACTGCAACTCACAGTGGAAGAGTTGAAGGCTCAGAAGGTTCCCTATGAAAGATGGATCCCATTCATTCACATGGGGATCTGATATATGGTGGAAAGCTGTCCCATAATCCCGTTCAACCGGGCTGTACTATGCTCCCATTCAACTGGGAGTTGTGAATTTGTAATTTTACTCTGTGCAATGGTTACCATGATTTTATGTATTTTTGTGAGGCAGGCATGGGTAAGCGAGGTGCCAGTAATGCAGGAAGTAAAACCTATTCCTGTAAAGACCCACTGTAAAAAGTAAGTTGAGATTGAACGAGCCTCAAGCATGTAAGGACGGATTCCCAACGGTTACAAATATAGATCTGCCTTTACCCTCGGTGAGTATGGTCTGCTTATCATCGGTCTTCCAGTTTTTACAGCCGATTGCAGTACCGAAGGCACGAATCAAAATTTCCTGTTTTGGGACATTTTCAAAGAATTCCCGATATCTCAGCCAGTTCTTCACCGATCCACTTGAAAATTAGATAGATCTACTTGGCTAATTCACTCGCAATTAGTGATAGAGAAGAATGTGTGAAAATATCATGTATTACACATTTTCTGATTCCAGGCTGTTTTCGGACCGAAAGCCGTCTAGCATGCCGAGAGCATGTCCCAGCAGCGTAATATTTTGGTTTGGACACCATATTCAACTGAGGAAACATGTGATAGAGCCATAAATCTATGAAATTCATGGATAAATGTAATCCTTACAATATCTCTTGATGCCAAAACTGGCAGATGCGTCCACAGGATCTGGAGGGGCTGTAAGTAGGTTATCCATACCTTTGGCTCTGTCACATGTTTCCTCAGTTGAAGATGGTGTCCAAACCAAAATGTTACGCTGCTGGGACATGCTCTCGGCATGCTAGACGGCTTTCGGTCCGACAACAGCCCGGAATCGGAAAATGTGTAATACATAATATTTTCACAAATTCCTCTCCATCACTAATTGCGAGCGAATTAGCCAAGTAGATCTATCCAATTTCCAATTGGATCGGTGAAGAACTGGCTGAGATATCGGGAATTCTTTGAAAATGTCCCAAAACAGGAAATTTTGATTCGCGCCTTCGGTACTGCAATCGGCTGTAAGGCAGTGCACATTGCTTTTGTTTCGGTAACATTTCTTTTGGCGAATATCCTCCGAAATCTAACCGAGAACTGAGATCATGATGTGGATTTCCGGACCGGTTCGCTCTCGCGATCGAGTACCTACCTATTACTAAACTGCTTCCTTCCTTGGCTGGGAGTTTTGCGTTGATGTTATAGCGGAGCTTGAGTTCCTGGAGTTGTGCTTGAAGGGAGTGTTGGGAGGGAGTGTTGGGATTGAGTGCGAATCGAAAGGACAAGAACTTCGGAGCGAGGAATATCATTCGAACATTCTATAACAGCTGAGCGCACAGTGAATAACGAGATATGGCGGTCCCAAAAACCGTGCAATCGCCTGATGTCGCAGACAGTGGACCGCCACCGCTCCCTCTGCGAGAAGTGGCACATTAGCCCGCACGTCCGATGGCCGTGGTCCGGCGAATGGACGTTGTGGGCGGGCACCAAGAATGGCCCGGCACCCCGATAGAGCCCCTGTTCTTCTGGGACGGCGTGGTGGGCGAGGTGGTCTCTTTTACTTTCGTGTGCGGGGGAAGATATTACTATTTTGACGCCGACGTCGATATCGTCAGGGTTACCACGGAAAGTTCGAGTAGCACGATGAGTTTTTGCGCCGGTATATACCACGATCTTGACCAGGAGGAGACGTGTGCGTCAACGGTATGGCGAGCTCCGTAAAATAGCACGTTGATGATTCGGCGGAAATACAAAGTACCTGCGGCTCCAGCCGGTCCGAACGGGAGCTCAAAGACTTTTATAATTAGGACGAATGGGTGCGGTGGCTTGTAAAATGGAAGGGAGCGGGGGTACAGAGCGAATCAAAGTGTTCCCTGATACATACATGACAAGATAGAAAAAAGGTAAGATGCCGACGTTTTGGGGAGGGCTCGAGCCCGAGTCGAACGGGGGTTCCTGCGGATGTCACAGAAACGATCCAGCGCATGAGAAGCAGGTGCGGACCGTTCCGCTCTCGAGCCTTGTTCCTTCCTATTAGGACCGGGATTTGTGGGGGATATTTTGGGAGGTGTATGGTGTTGATGTCGAAACCAGGGACTAGTAACTACTTGTAATTTGGAGTTCATAAAGATAACGCCCGTGTTAGCTCGATGAGCAGTGGAGGGTATGCCCAGAAAGATGGCAGACGACACGAGAGGACTGAGGGCGCGGCGACAAAGATGGGATCCCGCCCGCAAACGGAATGGGATGGGGCAGAGGAAGTGTATTCCATTGACGACCTGGAGGACCGTGTGGAGTTGTGGACCGCGGTACGCTCCAGATTTATCTTCCGTGTTGTGTATGGATTTGGGTGTTACTGTGCATGACTCCCTCTGGGGTGCGTCCAAGTGCGTCGTCGGAGTCTGTAGAGCTTGAATTGCGTAGATTTGAGCAGTGCGAGAACTAGGATACCAGTGGTTGTAGCGGTACCAGCCAGGGATCAGATTCAATGAGCCTTGACCAACTGCACGGGGTGGAGAGGGGAAACGCGCGAGTGAGTGAGGATGTCCGATGATTCGGATCAGTTCCGACGTTCGGCACGAGTATGCCGTTGCCAAATACGACCACATAGCTCTCTGCTGTGACCGCCAGCTTGCCGCGCTTTCTGGACGTACCCCACCGTAGTCTCACTGTTTTCCTCCCTCGCGCACCACGGTGGTAGCGCCTCCCGTACCTCATCACACGTATCGACACCCCATGAAGCGGGATGATGAAAAGAGCAGCAAATGTCTCTGCACCAACTATCCACCGGCTCAGATTCGACTCGGAGGGACTCAGGGAGGACTACGACTAGGATCTGCGCATGTGAGTTCCAAAATCCTACTAGTTTGGCCCAGAGAGGATTTCGCTTCTCTGCGTGGCGTTTGACGCCGGTCGCCTATATCTCGTTCGTGCGGACGACTGGGCGGCGATGGTTCTTCCGCGAGGAGGATGGCGTATGAACGGATAGCCCGCAGTACGACACTTGCCCGCGGGATATCCTGCGCCTGTCTCCTCTTCCTCCTCCCTCTATCCCTTCCCTTCATCTTTGCGCGTCGAGATGCTCATCGCCTTGCTTCAGAAATGTTCGGCCCACACTTCCGACGAGTGCATGGGTTAGGCGCTGTGCGCTATCGTCCTTTGTCGTCCCCGTCCCTGTTGTCCTTGCCGTTTTCCGCCTATCATGCATGCATCCTCTGTACTCCATGACTTCACGCCTCCCCTATCGCGTCCTTCCTGCCTCCCCTTCGCTCTATCATCCTCCCATTTTTTGCCCTCTCCCTTCGCGCATCCTACAGACGTAGCGCAGCCGTTGCTTCGTCTTAGCCCTTCCTACCACATTGCCATTTCCCACCCCCCTCTATTCTCCTTCTCCTTCCTGTGCCCGCGACACTCTCCTTCGTAACCCTCGCCCGCGGCCGTACCCCTCCTCCATTGTCGTCCCGTGCTCCACACCCTCCATTGTCTCATTCCGCCGCGCCCGCGCCCACATCCGGCGTCGTCTCATTCGGCCGCTCGTCCTCCCTCCCGCCCACCACCTCGTTGTCTCATCCCACCTCGCGCTCTCCCCATCACATTGATTCCTCCCCGTCCCTCCTCGCCCTTGCCCGCGCCTCTCATTCCCCGATATCCAGCCTAATCCTCCCGCGTCTCCGCCTCCACCCCTCCTCGGCCTCCCTTGCCCATATCCCGTCCTCGACCATGCCCCACCCTCCCCTCCGACTCATCCGCGCTCTCCTCGATAGCTCTCCTCCAGCTCCCCTTGTCCCTCTTCCTCTTCCTCGCGTCCTCCGTCCTCGCGCCTCCCTCCTATCCCCTTCCTTCCCTGTCTCCTCCCGACCTGTGCCTCATCGCACCCCGCCCTCGCATCTCCTCCCTCCGCCTCCTCTCTATCCTCGCCCTTGTCTCCCTCCCATCCTCGATCCTCGACCACCTCCCTCCTCCCACCCTCTCGTCATCCGCACTTCCTCCCCCGCACTCGTGCCCTCCTCATCCCCCCGCCCTCGTTCCCCTCCTCGATCTCCTCGATAGCCCATCATCTCTTCCGCCTTCGTTGGCCCACCCTTCCACCCTCCCTTCGTCGTCCACGGGCGCCTCCTTCGCCCGCCCATCCTAGCCAGCGCCTCTTCTCTATCCCCGCCCGCATCGCCCTCCCTCCCTCCCTCCCTCCCGTCATCCACTGCCGTTCCTCGTGCCCTCCGCTCCACCGCGTCCCACCCTCCTCTGTCCTTGCCCATTCCTCGTCCTCCTCCCCTTCCACGCATCCCCTTCCCTCCCTCCCACGCTCTCCTCCCCTCCCCTCCCTCGCGCAGACACTGACTCCCCGCAGACAGCGCCCTTTTCCTTCGTCCGGCGCGGCGGCCCCTGGGCATTACGCAGCGGGACTACGCCGCCGCCGCTCGTCCCGCGTCTCCGGCGCGCCCGTCGTCGTGGTCCGCCTTGCGTGACGTCGAGCGCGCAGGTGGACGTACATCGACTCGCGGGGGACGTGGCACGCGGGGATGCGCTGCAGGCGCTGTAGGCGTGTGGGCCTACATACGTGGCGGGTGTGTACACGGTGCGCGCGCCATCAATGGGGAGCGCGCACCGACTTTGGATGTCGAGGATGCTGCGCGGCGGTGGGTGGTCGTCGGCGCCTGCGGGGAGCGGCTCGGGGATGCGGGGTGGAGGTGGCGCCGCTGAGTGAGCGGCGTGGATGTAACGCACCGAGACCGAGACCCGGGACGATGCGTCCCGGATGCAGCGCGGCTCGCTGCACGCTGGCGCTGGTGGCGTGCGCACAGCGGGTGTGCCGCAGGTGGTGGATGCAGCGCAGTTCCCAGGATTTGATGCAGGCCCGTGCGGCGCGTATGATACACGTTCGAGACACCAGTGGGCGAGGGGCTGATGGGCGGGCGGGCATGCTATTAATGTGAGGAGCGCAGGGCCCACGGTCGACGTTGGGACGCGGGATGTGCTTTCATGCGCGCGCGGTGTCTGGGAGTGGAGTACGATGGGTACAGCCGGCTCGAAGATGTGATGGACACATCGTCTTGGAGTATTGTGCGTGATGACCTCCGTGGCTTCGTGGAGCGTCTAACGTCCCGTTCCGACCCGCGAGTCTCGCGCTAAAATTTCATCCTACATCCTAGCGGTCACGGTTTCTCCTGTCTCCGAATCCTTACTACTCTGGAATGAAAAGAACCCACCACTTCAGGTTGCCCATCGAAATGAATGCGACGACATCGTTAGACGGCCGCTGCGAATACTGGAGCGGGGACCGCTAGGAGTCCGACGACTGAAATCGGGAAGAAGTGACGCGCCGTGTCACGGCACGTGCGTGCGATATCCCATCACCCTTGATTCTTTCAGGTTAGCATCCGGGCGACATCAAGCGGGGCTATCTGTGCCGTGCCTCGAATGCGGGGATTGGGACAACGTTATATATACATAGTCTCTCCTAGACAGACGCTTCAACATACGCAGCTCGTACCTCGCTTGTTGAAGTCTGTTGGTTACCGCGGGGGTAGGCCGTTATTACAAATCATCGGAGTTTGAATTTCGATACATTTCGGTTGCAAGCCACCTAATCTCATGTTGGGCACTCAGAATACATATTAAACTGCTCTTCCCTTCGTGAAAGTCTTCTAGGATTTTTCCCCCGATTTTCTGTGTTCCAGATCTCGACTTGATATGTTTTCCACCCGTGGTCACATGACATGTCCAGTAATTTCCTCCCGCTCGTTTTAGAAACTCTATTGGGATTCTGAAGAGGCAAAAGAGCATACACTGGTACCAAGTGTGGGAATGCACCAAAATCCCATGGAAAAATGTGTCTGCAATGGATCCAGCTTCGCGCCAGGAATTCAAACTCCGATGATTTGTAATAACGGCCTAACCTGATCAGACCCCCGCGGTAACAACAGGACTAATATATACAGTCGACGGATGAACTGGAATTTTCTGAGTTATTGCGCGAGTCCGAGTCGATGCGCTCGACGGGTAGTTTTTGGCGTGTTTTGACGTTCTGCCGTGCTCGAAGAATGAGTGATCGGCAGAATAGGGTTCGTGGCTGAGTGCCCGTTGATCGGACACTTTCCTTTTCCTTCACTACGACGGCGACTCGCTCTACAGCGTGTATACCACGCCGCCATTCTACTTTCTTTTGCCCTCCCACCCGCTTCTTCTATTTTTATCATCCAGTTCCAGTATAAATCTCTTTAAACACCTTCTATTCTACTTACACTCGAAGTACTTCCGGCGATACCATTCCTTACATTCTAATAATAATGTTCTGTTTATTATATTTTCAGGGCCAATGCGTGTTCTGGTGAGTTGGATTCCCGGCGATGGTGCTGATTCCCGGCAAGATATTTATGAATCCTCTCGCTGTACGGGCGATGATGCCAGCCTCATCAACGACTAGCGGCATACTCATGTCGACGCTTCACTGTATATGCAGTAAATCTAACCCTCAGGTCACCTGCGGGGGGAGTTTCCTGGTGAACATTGTGACTCGCGCCATGATATATAAACGTTCTCAGCGCCGAGATCCCCGGCACGTCAGGAAGTAGTGGTTCGCTCTCCTTGTACTACCTCTGTCCACAGAAGCGATATAAAACTTCGGAGAATCTCGAGCAGCTTGGGTTGCAGATGTCAGACCAGATCGAGAGCTCTTCGTGGTCTAGATGCAACGGATGGATAGCGCTTGGGTCGTGGTCAAGATTCGAGTTACAGCGTGCCTTTACAATGTTCTTCCATGATCTATGTATATCTGGAGTGGCGAAGCAACCGAACGGTGTTGATTCCTGAATCTCGGGTAGATAGGATAGATGGAATACAAATGAACAGAGACTTAGACAATGTTTCTTGACAGGATCGCGCGATTGAAACACGGATTCAGTCTTTCATAAATACCCCAGCGATCCACCAAGAACTCCATGTACCCCGTTGCTGCTGCGCCTTGGACCCAGCCTGGTAGAATAGCTTAAGGAAGGGAATGACCCATCCAGACGCAGTCGGAACACCACTACCAGATGTCAAGTCCACCCACGAGATTCATCTCTAGATTGCAGGCCAACTGGTCATGGCGACAAGGGATTCGGGCTCGCGGTTCATCCGATCTTGTGCCCAGTTCGAGCCCATAATGAGACGCGAGGACATTTAGTGGATTATCTGCGCGTTGAATTACCGCAAGGATCACCGAGGCCTGCGCGACGCGAAACGGGGAAACAAAACGAGAGAGGCTGCTAAAAAAAAGCTCGAGCTCGGATCGAACGGGATTCCTGCATAATGCAATCGGGAGATCCATGAATACATTATACAATGTGGACCCCTCCGGCGTAGAGCCTTATTCCCCGTAGGGAGTACTCCCCGTGCTGGGGGGGGGGGGGGCGAAGTAGCGGAATTGTTGCGTCGACGATGGCGGAGCCTTGACTTTGCGGCAATGAGGGTGCGTCCAAATCCGAGTTCTTCGAGTAACGACTCAAGAGAGTGGTGGGATCGAATAGGGAACGAAAAGAGAGTGAGAAACAAGAAGTGTAGCAGAGCTCGAGCCCGGGGTGCCTGAGCGCTCTGATTACGTCTTTGAAGTGCGTGGAGTTGTGCGTGATATTTTTCTAGAACGCCCGACTTCTCCCGTTGAAGACGGGTGCGGGATTCCTGGAGAGGCGACCGTGAAGGGAAGAAAGACTATCATGAAACTGTCAGATGGCTCGAGCCCGACTTTCTGCGGGATAGTTCTGGACAGGGAATATAGAGCAGGCGCGGACCATTCCGCTCTCGGTCCCTATTCCCTCCCATCCCACAAATTCAAACACGAGTTTTTGAGGTATTCTCTTTCCCCGAAATAACAGCAAGAGAAAACCTGTGTACACTCAGTCGTGCATGATTGGTGTGGATGGGTGGGGACATGGATGAGGCAGACTTGTTGTTCCTCGAGTCGTACTTGAACGGAAGTTCTGCTGCGGCGTAGGATTATTTGGTCGGGACACAAAGTAGTACAGTGCTACAGACTCGTGAGGCTCCTCGGGATCTTGTTCAAGGACGACACCATATCTTGGGGAATTGACGCCGGAAACGAAGAGGAACAGGCAAGTCACAGCACAGCGCGCAATAACTGGAGCCCGGGGAGTCCGGAGGCGGCGGAACGGAGTGGGTCCGGGAGCAGGCACCGTGACGGCAAAGGCACGGACCATTCCGTGCTCGAGCGCTCAAGGCCTATCTATGCCTTCCCTCATTTGAGCCTTGGGCATCGCCGTCGACGGATTAAGCTTGACAGCCTTGCACAGTGTTAGTCTCTTATAAACAGACGCTACAACAATTTTCGCTCGTACCTCGCGGACTCGGAGTCGTAGTGACCTTTGTCACTTCGTAACTTCGCTTAAAGGTGCGAAGGTTCGTGACTTTGATGGAAAGTTGGGAAAGTTCGTCACATTGGCGAGTTTCCAGGGAAGTTCGTGAGACACAAATCAAACGCATCAACCCGGCCATCATTTTTCTTCAACTCAAGTCTCTCCGTATTCTTTTCATATAGATACCTTGCTAACCCTTACCGCTAACCTCTAACCCGAACCATTAACCCTAACCACTAACCACTAACCACTAACCCTAACCCGAACCCAAACCGCTAACCACTACCCGCTAACCCGAACCTAACCGGCCACTCTCGGCAAGTTGATGGCACGCATCACTCCGGGATGTGCCGAGGAGCGCCGCTTGACAAGTAACTCCAAGGGGGTTTCGGGATTAAAATTTCGGATATAGGGGGGGGGGGGGGGTCCCGGGGAGGGCTGAAAAAAACTTTTATCATGTAGTATGAGGGAGTTCTAAATCTGCAATATATACCTCCTGGAGCACCACAGGATGCCAGGAAGATGAATTCTGGGTCTCAGAACTCAAATATGGTGTGGGTATCCCAATTTGGATAGCGGGTCGTGCTTACACACCATCAATTGGCGCGAGCATTGTGTCCCGGTTTCCCTCTAAGGGTGGTTAGCAGCTAAAAACATGCTCACAATATATATGTGAGAAAAGATTCATATACCATTTAACATCTGTGTGAGTGGGCCAGAGATGTGGTCAAAGCACCACTCCGGAGACTCTCAGTCAATGTTGAAATTGAATGTTTGGAGCTCCAAAAATATAATCTACTTGTGTAAGGGGTGGTATGGATGTAATGTGTACCTGAAAGGCCTTCTTAGTCACAGTTGAGTCCACAGAGATGGGCCGCAACATCTTTGGTTTGGATTTGATGCTGTCAATGTGGTGGCTGTGAGCCCGCACATGACTCGGAAGCGCGGCCCGCCGCTAGGGGTGGGAACCTCCTTCCTTATATGGGGGGGGAGGGGGGGGGGGGGTCTGGCCGAGGGTCGAAAAAAACTTTTCGACCCTATATCCGGTTTTCGAATCCCGAGTCCCCCTTGAGTAACTCACGAACTTTCACAGAAGCTCGCCAAAATCACGAACTTTCCCGGATTTCCATGAAAGTTACTAAGTTTCCCGAAACTAAGCGAAGTTACGAAGTGACGAAAATGGCGTGGACTCTACCTCGCGATGTTGTAGCACAGTGTCGGCATTCAAGAGAGTTGAGTGCTGAGAGCAAGAGGTACTGAGTAAGGCCCCGTGAAGCTCCCCTAAAGGTTTGTCCGGGAAAATCCCAAATTCCGGCCTCAAAAAGCTTATGGTTCTGCGCATTCGAGGCAAGGGTCGTCACGTGAGGCCCCAAATTTCGCCAAAACTGTTGAAAAAATCTGATTTCCCCCCGCCACCCAGATTGTTTCTCGTATCCTTCCCAAGCTTCAGAGCACGAAACATGAGGCTCTCTTTGATTGTTTAATGCTCGGTGGGAACACGATTTCGCCGCATTCAATCCAGAATCTCAGGCAGTGTTCTCCTCAAGGGTAAGGCCTTAAAGATTTTCGGCTGAGCATCCAGGCCTTATTAAGGCCTTAAATCTGCACATGCTCATAGATTATGTGATTTTTCTACTCGACGTCGACGACAACGCCAGCCATGGCATTGACCCCGCTCAAGGAATATTTCTGGTGGGGAGAGAAGCAGAACTCGTCCATGTGAAGTAGTGGATGGTGGAGACGAGAGTGATGATGACCTCACTTCTTGTCTCCCTAACCGTCTCTCGGTGTGGAAGCAGATGACACTGGCGGTTTTATTCGGAGGGGCGGAGAAGCCTCGTGCACGGAAGCCGGCGGCACGGGCGACAGAGCACCGAGCAGGAGCTGTTGATGCAGGCATTGGCAGAGGCAGAGGAGGATGGGGTCCCGGATGGTGGTGCCATAGAGATTGATTCAGACGATGAGTTCCAGCCGTAATGTACTGGTATTTCGACTATGTGTATGAGCGTGGGAAAATATATTTAAGGCCTTAAATTGCCCTTACGTTTAAGGCCTTAAATTGCCCTTACGTTTAAGGCCTTACCCTTGCGCTCGTGGGCGTGTGCAGAGGCTGCGCGGCGGCGTTCTGGAGGGGGTTTCATGTAGGCGAGATTGGTGAACGCGGCATTAGAGAGTTTGCGCTGCAGCCATCAGCGCCACTCAGTGGCTTATTTGCAGTGCGCAGGTGAGTGGCTCCACCTGCCAAAAATAGCTCCCAGGGGCTCCAAAAGCCATCCGCGGGGATTTTTGGCGGGTGGAGCCATACGTCAGCGCACTGCAAATCAGCCACCAGATGGCGCTGATGGCTGCAGCGCAAACAGGCTATTTGTTTTGACAACACTTCTTGATGGGGCGCGCGGGCGCTTGTCTTTCCTCGTGCGTGTGGGCGGTGTAGCGCGGGTGAGGGGCGCGGGGCGGCGCAGCCTGGAGCGTGGGGATGGCGCGGAGGATGTGTTATCTGTGCACGGCGTGCGTGGTCGGCGGCCCGGGGATGAGGACCTCTCGCGCGTTTCGCGCTGGCGCGTCCTATTCACCTCAATACATCCCCCTCCTTGTAATAAAGAAAACAGATGCAATACAATGAAGACTCGCGTTAGCGCGATACAGCGCCTTAAGAATCTGGTTCCGAATCTGATGTTGCAGGACATCGTTTGACGGCTGCTTCCTCGAAGGAGCCTGGATAGTGATTGTCTGGTTCGTCATTACAGCAGGGAGCATTTCCAGTCACCATGTCCGAAAATATTCCGAGAAGAGGCTCGCCGGATGGAGACCTGTTGAAATGGGGATGGAACACAGCCGGAATGAAAACCGAGGACTTCGCCCGGATAATCGATTCGATTTGGTTGGCTATCATCTGTATCCTTCACACACTCGAGTTCCTTCCATAACCGCTGTGACCATGCATCAAAGATGAGGAAATCAGCAATCTGTCACCAGTCAGACGCCCAATGAGGCGCCCACTCGGCGCCTATCCACTATATAAAGCGGGGCTTTACAGCCATTTTCGATCCTTCCTTTCCGCTGGGGTTCTAAAAATGGATACTGATATTGATGCTGTGAGTATTCAGTTCAATTCTAGGACTCTAGGATGATACTGATAAGGGGCAGAGCTCTATTCCTGGTCCTGTTTCCGAATCGGTGAGTTGACATAATTTGTTAATTATCCAGCAAAGAGCTGAGGTCTCGCCAGATCCCAGGACAACAAAAAATACAAGAGCTGCAACAGTTGATAGATACGACGCCACTTGAAGATCCGGAACTACCTACATATCAGCAAATGCTAGGGAGGGCCTTGATAAAACGATATCAAGATGAAGGAAACCTACCTGATCTGCAGAATGCGGTAAAGAGTTTGCAAGAAGCAGTAAACCTCGCACCGAGAGATCACCCTGACAGAGCAAGCTGGCTTGGAAACCTTGCGCTGTCTTTCATAGCTCAATACCAAAAGTTGGGAGACCTGAATGATCTCGAAGCTGCATTGCAAGCTAGCCAGGAAGCATTAGCGCTCACCCCAGAAGGGCATCCTGACAGGCCAGGTCATCTTCAAAACCTTGGGGTGTCTTTCTCAGATCGATACAAACAACTGGGCAATCTGAATGACCTGGAGGCAGCAATGGAGGCAACCCAGGAGGCAGTAGGCCTCAGCCAAGAAGGGCACCCTGACAAGGCAGGCTATCTCCAAAACCTTGCGGTGTTGTCTAGAGATCGATACCAAAGATCGGGGGATCTGAATGATCTCAGGGCTGCATTGCAGGCTAGCCAAGAGTCAGTTAGGCTCACACCAGAAGGGCACCCTGACAATGTAGGCCGTCTTCGAACCCTTGGGGTGTCTTTCTCAGACAGATACCAGAGGCTGGGTGATCTGAGTGACCTCGATGCCTCATTACAGGCAAACCAGGAGGTGGTAGAGCTCACCCCAGAAGGGCACCCTGACAGGGCAAATTTCTTCAAAACCTTGCAGTGTCTTTCTCAGATCGATATAAACGACTGGGCAATCTGAATGACCTGGAGGCAGCAATGAAGGCAACCCAGGAGGCAGTAGGCCTCAGCCCAGAAGGACACCCCGACAAGGCAGGCCATCTCCAGAACCTTGCGGTGTTGTCTAGAGACCAATACCAAAGACTGGGGGATCTGAATGATCTCAAGGCTGCATTGCAGGCTAACCAAGAGTCAGTTAGCCTCACACCAAAAGGGCACCCTGACAATGCAAGCCGTCTTCGAACCCTTGCGGTGTCTTTCTCAGACAGATACCAGAGGCTAGGTGATTTGAGTGACCTTGATGCTTCATTGCAGGCAAACCAGGAGGCAGTAGAGCTCACCCCAGAAGGTTACCCTGAGAGGGCAGGCCGACTTCAAAACCTTGCCATTTCACTCACTGACAGATATCGGAGGTTCGGCAAGCTGCAAGATCTGGATAGTGTTCACACCACTTATGCTTTGTCTTTCAAAACACCCAGTTCAACTCTGGAGGCCTCCTGGACGGCTGCCCTTCGCTGGGCAGCTGTTTCAGAGGAGTTTCAATCAGCACAGGCCGTGACTGCATATTCCAATGCCTTTCAGCTGATTCCTGACATCCTCTGGATTGGAAATGTCCTAACGGTGAGACAAGAAGCCATCCGTCGAGTTGGGATTGGAGAAACCACCTCATCAGCTGCAAGGACTTTCATGAATGTCTCGCAGTTCACCTCTGCAGTTGAAATCATAGAACAGGGAGTGGGAATCACATTTCAGCAAATGCTCCAGTTGAAGACAGATGCAGATGGACTTCCATTGGCTCAAGCCAGCAAGTTAAAATTACTCTCCTCGGAACTCTACAGTGGTACATCCTCGAATCCACAAGCCATTGCTATTGAACGTCAAATGCTACTTGAGGAGATTCGAAAGCAGCCAGGTCTTGAATATTTTCTGCTTCCAAAACCATACAAGGCTCTTGCCCATGCATCCCAAGGGGGACCTGTGGTTATCCTGAATAGCCACCATGATCGTTGTGATGGGATCATAATCCTAGATCCAGCTTCTAACCCTGTGCATGTCTCGCTTCCAAATGTGACACTGGCCTTGTTGAAATTGCAACAGGAAGCCCTTAAACAACTCCCTGGCCGTAGCAATGTCAGAACACATGAAGAGTCTGCATCAGATCGACTCATTGGACGACACGAGCTGTTTGTGTCAAAAACACTGGAAGAATTCTTCACAGAGCTATTGACCTGGCTGTATGCCAATGTGGTGGCCCCTATCTATCAGGTCTTGGAGTTGGTCAGTGTGAATTAATATCCTAGCTACTCTTCACTGACATACCCACTTTATATAGCATGGTATCCACAATGGCCGGTTGTGGTGGTTACCAACAGGTGCACTCACCGGACTGCCTCTTCACGCATGCCCTCCCACCAATCAGTTTGTCCATTCCTATACAGCAACATTAGGATCTCTACTGGATGCCTATTCCAAGAAGTCGTCTACTCCACCTAAAGTTGGTGTTGTGGGTGCAACACATACTGGCAGTGGAGCACACCGTCTCTCAGGAGTGGAAAAGGAGGTCAAGAAAATCCTGTTCATCATCAAAACATGCCCTGTGGAGTGTCTCGAGGGGCATGAAGCAACACCACATGCTGTAAAGCTCCAACTACAGGATTGCTCTTGGGTTCACCTGGCATGCCATGGGAAACAAGATTTACTTGAACCAACCAAAAGCCATCTCCTGCTCTATCAAGGTGTCTTGGAGTTGGAAACAATTCTCCGCATGCCTCTCTTCAATGCAGAGTTCGTGTTTCTTGCTGCAAGCCAGACAGCAATGGGTGATTCTCAACTGAGAAATGAATCCTTCCATCTGGGAGGAGGGTTCATTGCAGCGGGATTCCAAAGTGCCGTTGGAACATTGTGGTCAATGGACGATCAGGATGGACCAGTGGTGGCAGAGAAGTTTTACTCTCACCTGTTTCAGGAGGGGAGACAGCCTCGGGTGAGTGATACAGCCAAGGCATTGCAACTCGCAGTGGAAGAGTTGAAGGCTCAGAAGGTTCCCTATGAAAGATGGATCCCATTCATTCACATGGGGATCTGATATATTGTGGAAGCTGTCCCGTAATCCCGTTGAACCGGGCTGTACTATGCTCCCATTCAACTGGGAGCTGTGAATTTGTAATTTTACTCTGTCTAATGGTTACCATGATTTTGTGAGGCAGGCATGGGGTAAGTCGGGTGCCAGTGATTCAGGAAGTGAACCCTATTCCTGTAAAGACCTACTACCAACAAAATAGATAGACCCCCTGTCGTTCTGGGACAGCGTGGTGGGTGAGGTGGTCTCTTTTACTTTTGTGTGCGGGGGGAGATATTGTTATTTCGACGCCGACACCGATATTGTCAGTTATCATGGGAAGTTCGAGTCGCATGATGACTTTTGCGCTGGGATGAGGACGATGGCGACTATACCACGATCTTGTACTATGGGGGATGTGCGCGTTAACGGTATGACGAGCTCCGTAAAATAGCACCAGCCTGGATCGGGAATACAAAGTAGCTGCGGCTCCAGCTGGTCCGAACGGGAGCTCTAAGACTTTTATAATTAGGACGAATGAGTGCGGTGGCTTGTCAAATGGAAGGAGCGGGGATACAGAACGAGGCAAGTCACAGTGGTCCCTGATGCATATATGACAAGAGAGAAAGAAGTAATATGCCGGCGTTTTGGGAGGGCTCGAGCCCGAGTCAAATGGGGTCCCTGTGGATGTCGCAGAAACGACCAGGCACATACATAGTGAGCAGGTGCGGACCGTTCCACTCTCGAGCCTTGTTTTCTACCTTCAGGACCGGGGTTTGCGGGGGATGTTTTGAGAGGTGTATGGTTGATGTCGAAGCCAGGGACTAGTAACTATGAGTGTCCAAATGTGCATTTATTCCCGTGCGCAACATATTGGTAAATTTACCATTTCCACGCTATTTAGCCAGCCTGAGTCAGGATCCCATAAAAGTTTGAGATATGTACCTACATTACAGGGAATCACCTCATTGCACAATCACACAAAGTCTGTGTTCAAAATGCGGCACAACTTTGCCGGCCATCAAATCTCGCGCAATTGGAGTCTGAAAAAATCAAAGGAAAGCAGCACTGCATCGTTCTGAAGTATCAGCTCGATCGGGGTCATGTGTGTTTATTGAACTGCTGAGTTTCACCAGCGCTACACTGGAAGTCTTAATCTGTCGTAATGGTCTAGAGTATCACTCGGAATTCCCCTTCTCCTGGGCCTGGGCGCCAAATTGTGTGGCTTAATTGGTGTACTAATTCGTGCCATCTCCTATGGCTCGTTCCCAATTTAATCACATCCTCGACGGCAACATGGGCTTTCCTGCAATCTCATCCAGATATTAGGCTGAGTAGGAGAGTCATCCATTCGGCCAACCACAGGGATCCTCGGTCGAACATTACAGACAGCTGAGTTCCCTCCCAGGCTGCCGGACATGATTGATTGCTTAATTATTTCTACAACCAGCAGTTATGTCTAACCTTTCGCGATATACTGTGTAAAAACATACCTGTTTTTCACATCTTTTTGACCCGATTTGGGCCAAAATCATTGCACCTTTGGTATCTTGATTCTTGCCTGTAACTTCTTCAAGTTCTGTTTACATCTTTCGGGGCCTACCTTGCATGCTCCCTCTGGTACACCTTTTTACACATGCACATATTTTAGGCCAGTGCAGCAACCTCTACGTACAAGTTCCGGGTAGAATCCCCTTTGGGATTGAAAGAAGTGGTGTCATCATCTCGGCACTGAGGCATATCCTCGGCCCCATTTCTTCTGGTTTCCTTCATTCTGCTGACGTCCTGGAGATGTGGAGAGATGTAATTCGATGCCTACTATTAAATAAATACAGGCTCCGTGGCTTCAAGAAGTAGTGATTAAGGTCTAATTTCCCCGTACACAGTTCAATTTATCCTGGTTCGATTCCATCGTCTGCATTGTTGAATATTCGATTCTCGGGATTAGCACGTCTAGCAGGAGGTACTAAACCTTACCCCACCCTACTAAACCTCGACAGACCGGCCAATAAACTACCTTTACCATAACTTCCACGCGTCTCGGCAATCCGGCTGGGACGGCCGGATCAATGCTCAAATCAAATGCATCAACTTGCCCGAAGCGAAGGGTGCAACCTGACCTTTGAAACTTGCAGGCCCTCGAGTTACACACAAATGAAGTTGTAAAGCTGGAATTTACAGGAACGAGATCCTGCAAGCCTGCAAGTTGTACAACAAGTTCCACGCGTTGAGCAGGAAGTTGCCCCGTGAAATTTCCTGGTTTTTCTATGAAGTTGTCGACGACAGGTTTTGACAAAGTATTTATGCCATAAATTTGCCTGCATGGTGGGGTGCATCACTGGCACCTAGATCTACACTACGTTGGATTTCCCCCCCTGTGTGGGGTGTACACCCGGCGAGCTCTGTTAGCACTATTTAGCCTCCCCAAAATATTGTGTAAAACAAATAGAATACAAATGAATGTTGTACAGTTGACTTTTTCATAATGCATGGGCTTATAATGCATATTTTTCATAATGCATTGGTTTTGACCCAAAACCACGTAGGTATACGGGCGTATGCATAATTTTATGCAATCTGATTATGCATAGCCATGCGGGCGACATATGCATAATCAGATTACCAAATTTGGGCGACAATGTGCGGCCACGCTCGATCCATCGCGTAGATTGCCGAATTTGGACGTATTAAATTTGTATTTAGAGGCTGAGAGATGTTACAGCGTAGTTTGGATCATACCCTGCCGTGCCCGTCGACAAACCCGTCAATAAGCGCAAGCCCCGAGAGATAAACACACTGTATCAGCTCAAACCAAAGGTGAAGATGGCAAAAATTCGAAAGGAGGACGTCCAGAAAAGGTCCGCCAAGCCGGTGGCGAGAGCCCGAAAACCGCAGCTTCCCTTGGCTAATTGGCTGATCGTCTACGCGTGGGTTGATTGTCCATCCTGCTGCCAGTCAAGCGGATGTTGACCAGCGCTTCGCAACACGCGGGGAGGGTGCGCTGAAATTCACGCAGCCCACACTGTCTCAAAAACTCAACAACAGACCAGCGATGGAGAAGCGCGTCGAAAGCAATCCAAACGCGCTTTCCGGGAAGCGGGCACGTGTTGTTACATTGCCCGAGGTGGAGCGTGCACTTTTCCTGTGGGTCAAGAGTATGGACGAGAAAGGGGAGAGCCCTACTGGTCCAATGCTTAAACAGAAGCGGGGACGATTCAAGGCGTAGCTCGGGATCCCGGAGAACGAACGATTGAAAGGGGATGGCTGGATTTTCCCCTTTTGTCAGGCGTACAAGATCAAGGAACGGAGACGCCACAGAGAAGCTGGCTCCGTTAATCTGGAGGACTTAGCAGAGGTGCGCGCGCGAATAGGCGGGATCCTCGCGGCATTTCGTCCAGATGACCGCTTCAATTTCGATGAAACAGGCCTTTTTGCCTTATAAGTGCATGTTGTAACCTGTTGCAATCGTCACTTACGCGGCTCCACAGTGTGCCTCCCGATTGTGGCCTTGCCACCAAACAGATGAGCAGCAAGAGGGGTTCGAAGTTTCGAACCACTGTCGGATTCGCTTGTAATGCGAGTGGCACCGAGAAACTCGAGCCGTTCTATATTGGAAAGTCAGCCAAGCCACGCGGCGCGTGCCTTCAAAAACGAAACCCGAATGCCCTTAGTTTTTATTACCGTAACAACGTGAAGTCGTGGATGAACGCGAAGCTGTTCGAAGAATGGATCAAAAAAGTTGACATCCAGATGCGCGCGCAGAACCGACACAGCTGCCTCACCGTCAACCACTCTGCTGAGCGCGTCATTCGCTACCAGTCGCGGACCATCACGATCGAGTTTTTTGGGGTGAACATGACATCCTTCGTTCAGCCGCTGGGCACCGGGATTATTAGATGCTTCAACACCCACTACCGCCGCGCGTTCTGTGTGCGCGCGGTGGAACATCCATATTCTTGAGGCAATGTGCATGGCACAAGACATGTGGAATGCCGCTACCCAGTCGTCGATAAACCCGCCATAGCAGACCCCGGTACATGGGACACAGTCCGCGACTATGCGAAATCCAGTAAAACAACTCTGCCGGAAGTTCAAGAGCCTCGAAAGCAACTCGGGACGTGCTACGTTGAGTCGGATTGGAAGGAACCCCTTGATACCCTGAGAACAATGTTGCCACCGCCCTCGAAGAGGTTGAAGAACTCGCGAAGGCCGCTCAGCAGATTCCTCAACTCACAATCAAAATATTTGTTGCGCCACAGATTACGGTGCTTGAGCAGTGTCTCGAAGCTCTCAAAGCGAAGCTCAAGGAAAGGAAGCAGATTGTCGGGGCCCCTCTAACGGTGGAAGAGATTCTTAATCCGCCCGAGGAACTCGAGGTGGGTGAATCAGCGTACACGTTTGATGGCGGGGATCAAGAAATTGTTGCGGTCGCCAAACACTAACGGGGAAAGATCGAAGTTATCGAGGTCGATTCTGACGATGACGGGGACAACGAGAAAGACACCCAAAGTTTCCTCTGCGCAGGTTCATGCCTTGTGCGAGCGGCTCGAGGCGGTGTGCATAGGACACGGAGGTTCATTCGAGCTGCAGTCCCAGTTAAGGCAGTTTAGGGGGGTTGCTGAAGTGTGACGAGATTTTGAACGCAAAGGAGGTCGGCATTCAATCGGCATTGATACATTCTTCGCGCCAGAAGCAAATGGAAGCGGCGACGCAGTGTCACACTTTTGGCAGAGTCACAATTCCTGGTTCCGGATTTCCGGACCAGGTCTGACATTCGATATTGGTACAAAATCGGGCAGTTCGGTCGACGTTCGGCCACCCCGATCTGATCCCCTGACAATGCAAACTTGTAGGTGCAAAACAACGGCGGCCCGGTCTTCGTCCGCTTAGTCATCGTCAGCTTTGTGAATGTAACCTGTGTTCGAACCTCGGCAGTCGCTGCTTTTTCCAGATCTTTCACATCTCATGTCAGATTAACACAGAACCCATACACAAAGCCACCGAGGGTCTGGGAGGAACAAGCCCCAGTGCGACCCAATGGAGGGAGGTAGTATAAATCCCATGATGTCACAATATGTGTTACAATTTCATCCTGCATATCACCCATAATACATAGACCTCGGGCTGTTCCTGACTTTATAAAGTCAACTGTACGTATGAAACAATGTGGACAATGTTCCTTAATAGGACCGCGTGGTTGACACACAGATTCATTCCTCCATAAATGAATAAATATCTCAACGATCCAAGAGCAAAATCATCAACCTCGCTGCTGCGCCTCCCGGAACCCAGCCTGGTAAAACATCATCCGTCGAGCCCTCTCTGCGGCCTGCAGCCCCATCTCGTTCACCGTTATCACCGTCTTCCCCGCCGGCGTAACCGCGACCGCGGCCACGTGCGGGTTGCCCTCATCCACCGACGGATGTGAGACGCGCGCCTCGTACTCTGCGCGGTCGCGCCAGATGTTCGCGGCGACCTCCCAGCGGCGCTCTGCGCGCGCTTCTTCAAGTTCGGTGGCGTCGGGTTGGGAGGGTGGCGCGCCGGAGGGGAGAGAGAAGACTTTGACCGCAGGTAGGACGATTTCTGCGGGATATAGGATTGAGGGTGAATGATTGGGACTTGAAGGCCGGACGCACCTGCATCGGGGTCGAGCTGACCGAGATAGGTCTCGAGTATGGCGATGAACGTGGTGCGAACTTCTTCGTCGTCCTCGAAGTATGGCTCCGGCTCCACGACGTCCTCGAAGGCGGGGGGAGCATGCACGCTGGGACGCACCCCAGACGCACTCGCGTCCGCGTCGGGCGATGCTTCTGCCTGGGGTTCTTGAGCGCCGGCGTGCTGGGAGGCAGGGTGCGTCAAGCGCATCGCCGCCGAGTCGGGCTCGGTATCAGTCTGCGAGAGCTGCTTGCGGCTGCGGGGCGGGGGCAGGGCGTACACGGCGGACCCGAGGAACGTGTACGCCCGGGCCTCGTCCGCGGCGCCTTCGTGCACCGCGCAATGGGAGGCTTCGAGCGTGCCGAGCAGCAAGCCACTACCGCGCGAAGGATTATGAGTCTCAGCCCGCTGACGGACAAGGCCGGAAAGCGCGCACCAATTCGCACAGACGATGGCCGTACGCACACACCCACAGCTCAATTGTCCGGGGGGATTTAGCGGCAGTGCGCTCCAGTCGCGGTCCCCCTCGAGGTGCGCCACTTCGCGCAGATACCCGCCCCCGCCCGCGCGGTCGCCGACCCACGTCGGCCCCGAAGCGACGCCGGCGACGTGCAGGAACACGCTACAGCGCTGGCCGAACTCGGACGGTGACACTGGCTGATTCCCGATGCGGCGTGCGCAGAGGAGAGGGAAGCCGGGGCGGCGGTGGCTCGACATCGTCGGAGTCAGTTTTAACTGAACAGGGGGAGGAAAAGTCGGCTAGAGCCGCTGTCGGCGCCACAGACACCCACAAAGAGCAGCGAAGATGGGGCAGGATGTAGTTATGTGTTTGTGTGGGTCCAAATAGATTCGCATCACATCGCTCCTCGACACTCAAATTGCCTGTCGCGGATAGATAAGCGAGTCTCAATACCTCATGCTCCATATTCCACGTCCCTGCACGAATATCTTCCGGCAGGCTAGCAGTCGAAACGCCTAGGCCCAGAGGAGATTAACTCAACAGTATCTCCCGATAGACAATTCCCTTCGGGAGCGCAAACCGAGTGACGAATAAATAGATTGGCGCACAAGGAAACCTCCCTACACCGGACGCGGCGATATGCGAATATTCGGGTGCTCTGCCGAGCCGAGCGGACTCCCCCTGCTGTCACTGTGCAGCGCGGTCCGCTCGTCCGCATCCTCGTCCTCCTCCAACAGCTGATGGAGCGGGACGTTCTCACCCTCGCCCCCCCGCTCCAGGTCATGCCCAAAGCCCCCGAACAGCGGCGTACGGACGCCGTGGAGCGACCCGCGGCGGCCCCCGCCGGTGCTGTCGCGCCGGATCCCGTGCCAACCGTCGAGCGAGAGTCGCCCTTCGAGCGCGACGCCGCCGATGTCCGCCTGCGCGGCGGACTCTTCGAGCATGGAGAGGTTGAGGATGTGCACGCCCAGGAAGGTAACGATGAAGCCGCAGAGGAGCGACACCGTGTCCGTCGCGTTGGTGGTGTTGAAGCCCTTGAAGAGAATGAGCGACGCGACGATCGTGGCCGTGCAGAAGCCGACGTAGTACATTGGGTTCACGCTTGATGAGCGATAAATCCGATTAGATAGATTGAAACGAAGAGGGAGGCAGACGTACAGGTTGACGGAGAAGATGTCGAGCGCGCGATTGGAATAATTGAGCTGGATGACGATGCAGCCCCCAGAGATGATGCCGAAGAGATACGTGCTCGGGTAGATAAACTGATTGTGGCCCGCGAACGTGAGCTTGACGGCGACGCCGAAGCCCTTGACGAACATGACGGACACGGAACCCACGAGCGACGCGATGGAGATGTAGACGAGCGGATTCGTCCGCCCATACTTCGGGGCGACGCCGTACGCCATCACGAGAGAGAAGACGCACACGGTGAAGCAGTACAGCAAGAACCCTAAAGCGCGTGTCAGGACGCCAAGAATGAGGAGGAAGGGGAGATCGACTGCGCACCGGGCTGGAGGGAAAATTCCAAGAACTGCGTGACTGTCTCAAGAGCCTCGTCCGCCGGCGCGTGAAGCACGATAATCGAGGATCCCAAAAGACACAGTGCGCACCCTACGCGCCCCAGATGACCAAGACGCTCTTTGAGCAGAAAGGATGCCAGAATAGCCCTTCGATAAGATGTTAACGGCGAGATTGCAATGGGCCGAGCCTATATGTGCGCACCCGATGATAACGCTGAGCGCTCCCAATGGCGTGACCATTACAGGAGGCGCAAACGTATATGCCGCAAAATTGGCAACTTGACACATTGTGAGCGTGGAGCGAGGGCCCTGACGTGATTTTTACAGCCCACCTTCACCCAAAATCACTGAAACAAGCAGAGGTCAGCTTCTGATCATAGAGTAGCGTCGTGTGCACGCACAAGTCGACATCCCCGTCCACCAGATAGGATTCCGCAAGTAAGACATGTTATCCGTCGCAGAAGTACCATCCGCAGCTGCCGTTAGACCCTGAAACCCAGTAGCTCAGTTCAGCCAACTCCCAATGTCTCGCGCTGCGCACCTTCTTCGTGATTACGGTGCTCGTCCCGATGGCGAGGGAGCTCGCTACGGCTAGAGCCAGGCCAATGTATTTATCTTCGACCATGAGGTTTCGATACTACGACCCCAGTGTAAGTGCAAAAAAACGAGCGGCGGGCGGGGTCGTAGCGAGTAGTGGTGGTGGTAGTAAGGACCAAGATAGAAATCGTGATGGCTTGATCCCCGATCTGCCACGAGGCGTTTTGATGGCGCACCCTTTCGCCGATGGCCGTGAAAGAACTTGAACCAGGGTTCGACATGCGCAGGAGGGAGCTATGGATGCCGATTTAAAGTTTTACACCGTATACTCCTCGTCCACCAGCTCGATTTTTGCAGACTTGGTTCTGAAGTTTCAGTCTGAACTGGGATTCAATCGAGGGCACTAAGTTCTAACAATCAATTCGACCGGTATGAACCCAGGGTGTAATGGGAGGAGTCCTCTTCCAACCCAAAGGAACGCCCAATCAAAATATTCAATGACGAAAAAGTGGAATTGTATTTTTACATTGATACCTTTCATGTCACCTCGGACTCGGAGAAATCGAGTCCCCATTATCGCGAAGCTTACCATCCGACTCCGTCTCCAGCATAGAATCGTCGTCAGGACTCCGCAGCACCTCGACCTCCGCAATGCCGAATTCGAGTACTGGCAACCGACTCTGCTCATCGCAGCACCTCTCCTCCTTCTCTGGTATCCACTGCTCAGTCGGCATGGCGATAACGTACGCGATGTGCGCGCGTAACTTTTCCTGCATATTCTTTGACGCCGTTAATTGGAGAATAAAACAGAGGGACGAGGAGAATCACCGACGAGGGAGGCGCCACGTGGGGTTCAGCGGGCGGAGGGATATTTATATTCGGGGGTCGAGAAAGGTGCCGTCGTCGTGAAAAGATGCTAGCTCCAGGTGATTCGCTGGGGGGTATAACACGATTTAGAAGGAGAGTTCGTGTATCGGAGGGCACTGGCGCCGAAGGAGACGTGTAGGCTGCTGAAAATGGCTTGGAACAAAGTACAATGTAACGTCAGTTGGTGAGCGGTGCATGCGAGCAAATGACAGACCAGAATCGCCTCCCAATGCGCCAACTCGCTGGCACAGACGGTATCGACTAAATGCGCATCGAAAATCCGCGGCTTTTTCTTCAAATTGACCTCTGCCTTCACGCGTGGCGCGGGCGGCACCCACTGGCCGCTCGCGATCAGTTGTCGCTGGCGGCGGCGGAGGTACAGGGAGCGCGAGATTATGGCGCCGGCGACGATGATCAGCAGGAGGAGCGTCCCCAGGAATGTGAATACTAGCAAGATAGTGTTCAGTGAGAGATCGGGAAGGAATCCGGGGAGCGGAGAGAGACGCACAGTATAGCGTTCCGGCGGAGGGGACGCCGCAGGGGCCGATGCTCACGCCGCACGTTGCGCTGGGGCTGCTGCTGCTGGAGGTGGGTGACGCAGTTTGAGTCGTCGAAGACGCCATTCCAGTGGCTGGATCGAACCCAAGCTACTCTTCGTGTCGAGGTAATGCTGTCCGCGCGGAGGTACTTTAAGGCGCAGGTTGTGAGCAAGACAAGCCCTTAGCGCCTCTTGAAGGGCGTCAGCGCACGCTTGCTGCGGAGAGAGGGAAAGAACGCTATCGCGCGTGTGAGAAGCCCGGGCCGGAAAAAGGCAAGTCATATTGCTTCCCTGCCCGGCGAAAGTCGGACAATGGAAGTAACTTGCGTGGGGAATAGAAGCCGGAGACTCTCCGTCGATGACCGGCCCTCGAAAAACGTGGGGTATCACTTCACGCACGCGAGATTAAATATGCGCGTGGTCGATCGGCCGTGTCGGTTGTGGCAGGGCCCCACACCGTCGAATAAATATATACCGGCGCCTGCATGTTCCTGCTGGGACGCACGAGGCACGCGATCGGACATTCCACGGGATTGATCATTGCAACACGGGAAAATCGAATGACGCCGGGGTCGTGTGGTTGACGAAGGACCGGAAATCAAAAGGTCGGAGTAAGAACGGGTGTTTCGTGGCGTGTCGAGGTCTGAGTCCCGAAATTAGCATCGTCCGGAATACAGATGGCGCGGCGGCGGGGAATTAGCGCCCGAAGGAGGAGGGAACAGAGTGGGAGCTATTCTCGCGTCAGGGGAAGTATCCGGGACGTGGGTGCCGACGTCTACTTATAACTCGAAGGTGCATCAGATGTGAATTCCGGTAGTGCATATTATATATTTACTGACCATCATTCTAGGTCACGGCACGGCCATGGCAACTGACGAGGCTGAAACAGCTGCTGGATCCAAGACGTTTTCGAGGATACAGCGGAGATGCTCAGGGCAGAGGAAGCAAACATAGCACAGAATTGACGAGCGGCGAAGTCCAGGAGGGATATTTTAAAAAAATTAGGCAGGAAAACGGCCGGAAGCCTCCAAGCGTGAGGGTATTCTTCTGATAATGTGAAGCCGTGCGTTCCGAGAATTAGGGGTGGCAATAAACCCGAGAAGTTTCCGCCGGAAGTGGTAGATACAAACTTGCAGCTCAAGTGGCGCGAGGGCCGCGTACTCCAGCGGGGTGAAATGATGAGGGGAGCCGGGATTATGATGAAGACATGGCCCATAAAGCGCTCAGCCGTGATTCCATGGGCATCCAGAGCGCAGACTAGGAGGAAAGCACGCAATCTCGAAAGGGACAAGAAACACAGAAGCCTCGAAGCGTAACGGCGTTCTGAGGAGCCTAGAACCCAGATGATTGGTTAACCTAGTTCTCCTGGACAAACGCTTCAGAAAACGCAGCTCGTACCTCGATTGTTGTGGATAACCTATGGATGCAGCGCGAGGAGTTGGCGAGCAGGACAAGATAGAAAACGTTGGACTTGGACACGCGCCGTCGCCCAATCCAACTCCGCCCAGCTGGCAGTACCCGGAGGAGAATCAAAGGCAGATGAAACCAAACCCAGGCGTGCGTATTTGAGTCCGAAACAGACGAGGAAAATCCGTGGACTTCGACATGAGGGCTCCGAGTAAGGGGAAGTGGGTCGCGCGATCAACCCGGTGATTCCCGCTCAGCCGAATTCGGCGCTCCGACTTACGCGGAACAAATGCGGAAAGCGTCTTGCGGAGAACCGCCACGTCGTTTCGGGCGGGGTCTGCGTCTCGCTGCTGGTGCAAAGCAAACTCCTACGAACACAAATGACACCCTTTACTTCGCTTTCTGGCTCCATTTTTTAGGAGTGTTCAAAAGCTGCGGCCGGCTCTGTCGATGAATCCTCCTTTGAATCACAGAGTACCAAAAACAGCGTCGTGCGGAATACCAAAGGCCCGGGGGCGGTGAACCAGCATCCGAATATCGGATCCATTCGCTGGTGGACATCCGAGTCGACTCGTCAGGGGAATGTCGGAAAAACCCCATTTGGGTTATAACGGCTTGAGCAGGCTTACCGGCTCATACGGGATTACGATGAGTTATAACCTCACGGGGGTGAGGTTATAAGCCATCTTAAGCCGGCATAAGCCGTGTAGGGTTTTGGGCGGTACACAGCCCGCTCGACTCGGGATTTGTACTCAATAAAATCTCCCCGAGTAACATGCTCTCCAGCGCGATAAATGTTGAACCCGGGCTCCATTCGCGCATCGGGCAGTCAGTGCGTGTTCTCGCTGCCCAGCTCGACTTCCGATATGGACGTATTAGTGCCAGATCAAAGCTGACCTTCTTTGAGAGATGGCAACGAAAAACGAGTTCGAGTTGGCCCATTGCCAAGTCGTCTCCTTGAGCTTCGTAGATGATGGAGTAGCCTGAGTTATTAGCGAAGGGGAGTGGAGCAGGTGATGTCATCGCCTCCGCGGCTATATGAACCGCAGCACTGTGACACCGTGACACCACCACTCTTTCCTCCGCACCACCACCATCCCTCCGCTTCGAGCCCCCCCCTCTTCCGAATCTTCCCAGGTATGTGCTTCCTCGGTCACGGTGCCGGCGCCGACACTGATTGTGAACCCATCCAGCCTTGACTATGATCTATCTCCGCCCTTGGTACGTGCTATATCGCACCATTGCTGATTCCAGCTCATGTTCTTCTAGGATTTGATTGTGGAAGTCCGCGCGAAGGTATGTATTCTGCTCTTCCTTTGCAATAGTTAACTAACCCTACTGTGCTCAGCATTTTGCCCCCCTCCCCCCGCACTCCCGCTTAACTCAATGACGCCGCGGCGTCCCGCAAATATGTCCTGTATAGGGATCGTAGCATACACATGTAGCATTTATATTTATATTTTTTTTTTGAGCTGCGCGGTAGCTTAGTTGCAACGGTTCATAAGCCATCGTAAGTTGATATGGGGTGACGAGCTCGTAAAATACGGGATATGCCACGCTGTGGATTACGACTGAATATATTAACTTCAACATGTGCTATAAGCCACCCCAAAAATTACGGGCTTACAACGGATTGTGAGCAGATATGATCCGCTATAATGTGTTCCCGATTTTTCCGACAAAGCAGGCCTACTTATAGCTCCTTGAAGTTTCATCAGATGTGAGAGTCCCGAGAATGCATATAAGTACTGACCATCGTTCCAGCAGAGATTGATTCAATTCGCTTCATGGCAACCAACGAACTGTTGTATCCAATATGTGTTCCCAAAAACACTTGCCAAGAGCCTGATTCTTAGAATTCAAACCCATCGCACATCCCCCCCCCTGCAAACGTCGCAAAGGTACGGACATCGATGAAATGGATCTCCGAGTGAAACACCCGTTCACCAGCATGGCCAACGTCGGTGTTGCGGTCGGTAAGCAATGAGGGTCACCGCCACCGAAACGCGAACTGATGTGGTGACGATAGCAACGATCCATCGCATCACCACTCGTCTCTACCGTTCCTGTGGGTACACGACGAAGGCGGTCCTAACCTGCTTGCTCCCCTTTGCCTCTGCACCACGTCTTTCTTTCTTTCTCTTTCTTCTTCTCTGGGCCACTTCTTGTTTCTTTTTCGTTCATTCAGCAGGCTGGAATGTTCCATGTCATCTTGTGCGTCTCTTTCCGTTCAACCTCGTTCAATCTCCGCCTCCGTGCTGAGCATGCTCTACTCTACAGTTTCCTAGCCCTATTATGCCCGAGTATCCTCTCGTTGAAACTCCACACCCCGGGCGGCCGCAACCGGAAGGTGGTCCCCCTTAACGCGCCCGTCAAGGTCCACTGGTCGCGCGAGGGCCCTGCCGACCCAGCTTCCATCCTGCTACTCGTCGAGAATATCGGGGGAGTGATCAAGCCCATGACGGATAATGTCACGAACGCGTCCGCGCAGGAGGGGAGCGCATTGCATAGTTTCGATGCTATTGGGTATGTCTGCACGAAGTTTAAAATCCCAACGGCTAATCGGCTGGGCATGCAGGACTTTCCGGCTCTGGGCAATCAATCCGTAAGCAACCTCCCTGCTTTGCTGCCCTGAAACGTCTCTGATATTCGGAGTTTTCCAGACTCAACGCCTCGAACGTCTACACCAAGAGCAAGCAGTTCGAGGTTCGGGCGAACGATGCAGCGGCAGGGGCGGCGGCGCAGTCAGTTTTTGCCTTTTCTCCCATTTCTGACTAAACGCTGAATCATCGCGATGAAGGGCGGCGAACGGCGGCGACGACGATACCGGTGACGGGGATGATACTAGCGCCGCCTCCTCTCCGCCCAGTCCACCCGGCACCGGCCGCGTCGGTTCGAGGTGCGTCCATTTCTGTCCATTGCACCTATACATACTCAACCCTTCATTCCCGCGTAGCCCTTCCCCTCCCTCTACGTCTACAACGTACGTCACACCTTGCTCGCCCCGTCCCCTTTCCTCACCTTTTTCCAGCACCCCAAGCCCTAGCTCCACAACAACGCCCGCCCACCTGAAGCCCTACATCCTCGGCGCCATCATCGGCGGCGCCGTTCTCTTGCTCATTCTCGCGGGCGCCGCCATCTTCTTCCTTTGCCGCCGCGGCCGACGCAGAGTGGAGCGCCGCACGACCTTCCACCGCACACGCATGGTGAAGAGTCTGCCGCCACCGACGTTCGCTGTGCCGGAGTTTGACTCTTCCCCGTCCGCGATCGATGATAAGGAGAAGGGATATATCTTAGAAACCCGATACATCCGCGACGCCCCGTACCCGTTCGCTCGGACCCAATAAGACTCTGTATTAATGTCCTGTATATTTTGTAGCTCATCAGCATCCCGGCGGGCCCCGGTAATATATATAACTGTAACCGTACTCTGACAATTAATCAGCCTCAACGTTTGAAAGCCTGTTCAGCTGAACTCTATTCATTTGTTTCGTCCTATAGTGAATATCTCACGAGCTGTATTGATACTGATAAGGGACTCCATTCGGCCGATAGGAGCTAACCATTTAATTAACATAAATCCGGATTCCGGAGTCTTGCGGAGGTGCCAACCAACAGCATGCATGTCTTTGCCCGACGGTAAGCCATCGGAATTTCTTTAACTTGCCGGAGAAGTCTGTACTGTTTTTACCCGAGTGGAATTTATCCGAAACAGAACTCGCTCGACCCTGAACTCGGACCTGAACTTCAACTGGAAGCTTGGAGCCCCAGGCGCTGGGCATTCACCGCCACGCTGACAATGGCCGGAGAATTCCGCGGATAATAATTCCTAGCCAGAAAGAGATACTGGTTGGAATATATCTGCATCGCGTCGTCGTGGCTGTCGCATGGTCCGTGCGCAATATTTGTACATATGTATTGAATCTCATGCGCACGTCGGCGCTCCTTCCTCCTTCGTCGACGTTCCAAAGCTCTCGTCAACGGTCGAAATCGGGCCAAGTAGAGTCTTTACGTTAAGCCATTCCACCATCAAGTCATTCAACGGCTTCAAAATGGCGAGGCGTTGTAAATCTGTCCCCAGCATTATAGTAAGATTCCAAGAATCCAAGAGCATGAGCAAGCCACAAACCCAGGTACGAGGTGGAAATTGTTGAAGTGTCTGTCTAGGAGAGACTAAAGCAAGCCCGTATCGAGACAAGCCTTGCCAGTGCCCATCATTCTGAAAGTCGGGCCTGGCGCCACGCTCACTCATCACGAAACTTCCAAGCCCCCCAGTGTGTCTTGGCCGAGCGCGTGCAAGAGAAGATCCGGGTCGACAGCGCCGTCACGGGGAATGCTATTGCACGTGACCGCGAAAACCCTATTTCAAGTGGTCGAATCCCCAAGTCTTTCTCGCATAAACCTCGACTCTGCCAGTGCCAATGTGGCCTGATATTCAATGGGCGCCTGACGAGAACGATTCAGACATCAACAAGAACACGAGTATTGAACTTGTTCGGCAAACAGGTCATCCTACCGCTCGTCCTCCCCGCGTTGAGCAACGAGCACTCAATGATCATGACCAGATCGCAAGGTGGAGGCACGATGAAGTACGTAATACTAATTCAACGTTTGATTCAAGCCGTTCACACATAAGAAATCGGGGAATATACAAAAGAGATGCCTCCAGCTACCCACCACCCGAAAGCTTCCATAACGAACACCGACACCCTTTCTTCACATGTGTCCATGTCCAGCTTGTCGCCTCATGCTCCAGCTGGCGTCGACCCTTGTCTCCCTGTTGCCGGTGATAGGATCAACAACAAGACGGGTGTTGCTCGACGTCGATGCCACTACCTCCTCCATACTGAGGATCGGCCCCTCAAGATCGACGTGCCGGCCATGGCCACGGGGAGGCACGGGCAATGCGTCGTCGGACGCGGGGCGGGAAGTCCTGAGCAGCAGAGGCCCATGGACAGGCCCGACCGTGCGGTGCGGGAACGCCAAGACCTCCTCCGGATTCCAAAGCTCTACATGTCGACCATAGTGGGGCGCCGGGGTGCCCTCGTCATCGTCGGCGTCGGGGTGGGGAGCTCTGTTTACCACAGACGACGCCCCATTCCAAGCGAAGAACGGCACATTCGCGGGACGATGCGCATGACCCCGAGGCGTGCTGGGCAGCGCGGGGGGCGCCATCCCGCGAGCCCGCGCTAACCCCTCCCGCAGTGCTATCTCGCGCTGAATCTCCTCGTCGCGGCCACGTGCTGGGAAGGCGCGTGCGAGGAGCGCGTCTGTGTCCCGCTCGCGGATCGCCGCCGACAGGACGGTCGACCGCGGAACTGCGTCGGGGAACGGCGGCGACACGGCGGCGGAGAAGAACGTGTATGATCCCTTCCCGTTGACCGCTGTTTCGTGCCACTGACACGGTGTCGTGAAGAATCCCAGGGCGTTGCCACTTTGACGCAAAAAAACGGATGAGCACGCGAAGAGTGGGAAAGTGATATTCAACAACGCACCACACCGCACATCCGACGCCGGAGATCTGGCATCCCCTACCGCAAGAATCGCTGCCTACCAATATCAACGCCTGTGTCACCTCATCGAGGAAGTATTTCGCGTCCAGCGGGATGACGGTACTGCTCACGCCAGCCTGTGACGTGTACCACGACTTGGAACCGGAGGGTGACGCGTTGGGGCGCGCGCGGATGTGGATGGGCGTGCCACAGCCGTTGGATTTCCGGGTAGGTGGTAGGGTGCGGCGAGCACTCGCGAGGGGGGCAATGGATGACGCTGGCAGCATTTGCGGGGCGTATGCTTCACAGGCGTAGATGAGCGGCCCAGACTCAGCACCACAAATCAGTTGGTAATATCCATCTGAGCTGGAGCCTTGTGTGTCGATGTCGATGTGGGACATCGGGGGAACAAAATGTTGGAGCGTTGGACGAAGGTTGTGAGTTGTGAGCAAGGCTGAGACCGAGGTGGTTTGTGAGTGAGAGATTAATAAAGGGATTGTTAGTCGGTGGCATGGTGGCCTGAGTGAATGAGGGAATGTCGCGATCGGTGGCCCATTGTTCAGAATTTTCAACAATTACCCGAACGGGCGATCCATAAATCAGACTATTCCGGCCAATGAGCTTGCATCAGTATGGGCGATATACTGTAAAATGATTTAGCTCAGAGCTCCGAAAAAGTACACAACCGCAGGGAGAAATGACACACCTTCAGACAAAGTGAAAATTATACAGAGGTTGCCATTCAGTCAGAACACACAAATCTGCAAAAGATCTGTGTCCCCGCAACACACAAATTGGACTTTGCGGGCTCGGATTAACAAGGTGAACTCAGCAATCCGGAAACCTGCCTGTAAGAGTGACAGGCGGGACGGGCTGCCACCCGAGTCGGTATTAAAATTGATATATTACCCTTCTTCCATGCTGCTCTGGCTGTTTTGAAGAAGCAAAGACGGGGATCAGTTGGTTGGTATGATATCCGTTTGAGTCGCATTAGCCTCTGAGAGAACGGAATGTAGAGGAAAATGTATAAGTACCTTGTCAGTTTAGACCATCCTCCATTATTGATTTATTGAATAGTAAACCTTGACTGGTCGGACTAATACTGGAGCGACACAGTGGTGCTCTCCGTTCCAAGGTCAGAACTACGAAAATTGATTCTCTTTAATTAGTGAACTTTTGAAGTTGTGTGTTCTTACACATCCCTCCAGCAAGAGATTGTGCATTTATTTGGCCGCATTTCAAAGTCGCGTCTTATTCCGGCGATTTGATCCAAGTCGGGTCTTTTTTTGCATTTTTCTGCCAGTTGTGTCATCTTTTAATTATTTTACAGTATATGTGCCATACATCAGGCCCAGTTTAGTAAGTCAGAGACCAAGAGAAACTAGAGCGAGCCTCTCCGTACGCGACGTCCGGCCCTGTCCGGCCTATCTTGGTTCGCTGGTCAAGCGTGGTTGAAGATATCTCCGGATAACCAACCCGTGATCCGCCAGCGTCCCCGAGAATTAAATACAGGCACACCAAAGCGGACGCCTGCGCGTATCAACGTTCCCAGCATATATGACGCGGACGCACCTCGTGTCTTTGCCGATGAAAGGTGATGGACACGGACTGCAGTGGGATCTACGCCCTGCACCGTAGCCGGCGGGGTGATCAGATAAAAGCCACGTTCATTGATCACTTCAGCACCGCGGGAAATGCTGGGGCGGAATGGACTCACATTCATTCATTTGAATTCCACGTGTGTTATGCATCTCATCTGCGCGGAGTCGAAGATGACCGCGATTCAGGGATCGAGGCAATCCTCGAACGATTCCTGGGGTGCGCACTAAAGTGGCTTTGAAGACGAGCTTGGCGTTGGCAACTGCTTCAGCGGCGGGTTGATATATATGTACAGATTGAATTTGATGCTGATAATGATACACTATACAAGTACATTGGTTAAGTACAGGCGCGACGGAGTAAAGCAGTGCGCTGCTGTGAGTAGGGTAGGTGTGAGAGTTACATTGGATTCGGATGGAGGGGATGCGTGTCGAAAGCGCGTGCGTGATGCAGTGTCGTTCAGAAAGTCGTGGCCATATCGAATTCGGAGAGAGTTGACAGATGGGATCGCTAGTGCGATCCGGAGGTGCGGCAGGGAGCAATTAGACGAGGTCGTAGGCAGCGATATGGCGCATGATCCACAACGATGCGAGCATCTCTGTCGATTCCACACGAGGATCAGACTGTGCAGATGAATGCACGAGGATGCTGTATACCTGGTGCCAAGTTGCCGAATTGCTCCGCGATCTCTAGGATACAGCCCGAGGAGTTGTTGTACTCGGGCTCACCCGCCGCCTTGAGGCTGTAGGATGCGATTATATAGCCGTTGGCGTTAGTGCACTGCAGGTGCGGGAGGGAACGTCGAGTTAATTAGGAAAGGACGCGATGAGAGTGCATAAAGACGTACCGTCCATTCCTGATTAGGCTGGGTGCGCCTCGCCCATTGGTACGTCTGCCCGTCGGATGCCACGAATCGTCGTAGCTTCGAGCTGCGATATCACGGTTACGAAAATCACCCGTGCTAACTGCGCGACGCACCTTCCGATCGGCGTCGGCTTGGTGAGGTATTTCCGCATCGGCATGGCGGCGGAGGCAAAGCTGATCGTGCCTAGCGCGTTGTTCGCGCCGAAGTCGAGCCCAGCGAGGGGCTTGGGAATGGCGCTCTGGAAGACGGCGGGGCTGGTGTTGTAGATCATGTACGAGGTGTGGCAGCCGTCGCGCGCGGTGCAACGGACAGTGAGGTGGAGGCGGTCGTGCAGGTCGATGAACGTGGTCCCCGTGAGTCGGCCCGTCGTGTCCTCCAGGATGTAGGGCATGCCATAGCGTGTCATTGGAAGGGAGGAGGAGGAGGGCAAGCAGCGGAGTGAGCGCCAGTGAGTCGGGAAAGCCGCTTACAGAGATATGAGCGATGAAGCACATCGATATCGCCTTTTATTGAGTAGTCGAGGAGATAGATCACAGAGCTGGCGCGCATCCAAAACGGGAGCGCTTCGCAGCCTGTGAGATCAATCATCCACATGGGGAAGCGTGCGTCGGCATTCGCCGTGGGCGAGTCGCCCACATCGAAGTCGCACCTCAACTCCGCGATTTCGGACTGATTGGGCGGCAGGATCTGGCAGGAATCAGCCTCTTCGAGTCATTTGGATTGTGCCAGAACGACAGCATTTCCTGCCCTTGCAGCAGGGCGACCGCACGCAGGCTCGAAGTCGGACCCAATAGTCCGCACTACCGGCGGCCGAGGGGGAATCATATTGGGAATGTGCCCTGAATTATTTTCAACCCGATGCTCACTGATAGATTGTCCCCCGGGCGGGATGCCTACACGTCTCGCGCTTAAGAAAAACGGATAAGGCTCAAAGAGCTGACTGGCCGTCCGGAACGTTCTCCGACACGAGGCCATGACGTGGGTTCTACCACATGGATCCAAGCTTGCAATCGAGTTGAATCGAAGGTATCTGGTAGATCTGCCCCTGCGGATCTAACGTGCCGAGCGGACATAAGAACGTGGCATGGTCCTGAAGTCGGGATCCGGTGGGGTAACCTTGCCGACAATGGAGGATTGATTCCAGAAAACCACGACGATGGCCTAAAAGCACCCAGCGGAGGTAAGATCCCAGGGGTGAAAATGGAACAACGGACCGAGTATTTTCCCCCGTTCTGTTCGCGATCGGTTCCTGAGTGCAGCCTGTAGTATTATCGAGTCTCCAGATTATCGTGAGGCAGCAACGAGGCAATCTGCTTGCCGGCGCCAGAGGAAGGTCGCGGGAGGTCGCGGGGATTCCCGGCCGCAGAGGGCAATCACAACTGGGGATGACATCGTCTAACCCTCTTAAGTTGCTTCGCTCGCCTACCGTCGCTTGACAAAACTTATAATGGTCCTCGGGGAGCCGAAGTACGTAACTGTTCAAGATTTACTAGGCCAGGATAAAGTCAGGGGGTTAAACGAGACCGGGTTATGCCGGGTGGCGGCTCTCCTCGATGCTTGGCATACCGTCGCAATGACCCTCACAAAATACGGACTTACGCAAATGAATTTGTTGTGGGTCCTACATCCTGCGAGTTGATACCCGAACGCGGGAGGACTGCCATAAGTAAACTTCCGTTTTCCGAGAACCCGCTGCGCACCTTCTCTCAGGGTTTCCACCATTCTCCCCGGCACGGATTCAATGGCTTTGACCAATCTCGGTCGCAATGTTAGACTTCGGAAAGGGGTCCCCGTCGGCAAAGGTTGTCATTGGGCAGACACGTCAATGAGACGATGTAGTGGCAATGAGAAGTACAACACCGCGGTGGACGGTGGCGTATGTCCCGGCTGCGTTGAGGAGTGGCACAACCAATCACATTGACCTCTGCGCCACCTCCCACACACTTCCAAGACGTACATTAATAGAGTCGTGCGTCCAGACAGGCGGCGAACGGGAGCTTTTGCACGCTCGTGTTCCGCGGAGTGGGTTCCCCCCGAATGGAATTGAACGAGAAGAAGGCGTTGCGGGTGAGCAATCAATTGGAGCCCGAGAAATGCCAACATCTTCGACGCATGAAAATAACTCGAGCGCGGACGAACCTCTTCGAGCTACAAGAAGCTGAGTTTTCTTCCGAGACAGAAGCAAGAAGGGCGTCTTTCCACGGAGCCAATAGCGCGTCCCTGAGCGCAGGAGCTTACGTATTCAATTTCGCTTGGGGAAGACGCTACGCGATATTGGATACATCATATTTGGGACCTGGTGCGCACACCTCGAAGTATATCAGGCACTTCGATCGGTCGATCTGTGAACATAACGCAGACGCTAATTATGAGGCTTACTTCAAATTAGATATCCGCTGGATGGGCGTTTCTCGAGAGACCGAGACACCCGAGAAATCCGTGGCTTCGATCTTGATTGGATGCCGCTGATATACCACGCACAAGAGTGAGATTTCGGGCGCTTCCGATGGCAGTTATTCAATGGTGGGGGCACGAAACCTACACAGAGACTGCAAACTCGCGAAGTGGGCTCACAGGATCGCGAATGTGTGCGAAGCAAGTATACAGGTACCCTGTGTATCCAATCAGACACATAGAACGAGAAAGATCGACTCGATTACAGGTATAATTCGCCTGAGAAGAGCACTTGGAGAACCCAAATCCCAGTACAATGGGCCAGAGGCGTGAACGCAGTGGAATGCGGCGCCATGGGCTAGTAGTGCATAATTACTCGAAGGATCTAGCCATCCATCCATACGAGGCGCCTCATGGCGCAAGTTCAAGATCCGGCTCAGATACCAGTCTAAGCTGTGTTTAGAACACGCAGGAGCTTATTGAAGTCGCAGAAACCTGTCAACGCCGCCTGGTACAGTGCTGGCGAATCCATAGAGATTGGAACCAAGACCTGGGTGACTCTGAGTTGAATCTATGCTCTCCGTGTTATCGTGGATTCATTATCTCCAATCCTTGTCACAGAGTGGGATCGCTGCTCTCGGATCCAAGATTCCATTTCCGAGTCGGGGTGACTCGGGGACGCATTGGTTGTGAGGGACTGGAACAGAGGCAAGCAAGCGGAGGGTATTTTTTTGAAGAGAGTTTCGAGAGCGTACGACAGCCACAATCGCCAAAGAACAGAAAGGTCAAACAGAGGTGGCAAAGTCAAGAGGTAACGGGTGATTGTGACGTGTGACCATCGGGTCATCACAATGACCAAGAGCATGCTGACTCATGCCATGCTCGCAGTCGAGTTTGAGTCGGAGCGTCCATTTATTTGAATCTGTCTGCGGGTTGCCAGAGAGGGTCTACTCAACTCAGCATTCAAATTCCGGAAAGGCGATTTGCTGTTGAACATACTCGCTATGGCCAAAAGTAACCGGAAATTTGATTTTGAGAGTTTCTGTCTTAAACTTTTTGCATTTCTGTGGTCAATTTATCAATCTATGATTGATTTGGCGTAGATTGACGCATTTGGACCTGAGGTGAAACCTATCATATCTAATATATTATGAAACTTCTAAATTAATCGAAAATTGATGATGTTTCCCTCCTTCTGATTGTTTTGATGATATTTCTGGGTACATCAAGAGCTGATAATTAACTGTGGACCTATAAAAATATGCACCCAAAATTTAGGGGGTTTACGTGCTTTCTAAATGGCTCCATGAGTAAATAAAACGAGGTAAACAATTGCCACCTTGATCAAAAATTGATTTGGATTTCCATTTTCACAACAACAATGGTGCAGTAGCTGATATTTTTTGGTTGCACATGTTAAGGCATGTTCCCCTTCAAATTACAGAGAAAGAATCTGCCAAAGGATTGCCATATTCTGCTGAAAAGCACCTACAGTATTGCAGTTACTTTTGGTCATACAATTTCAAAATTTGATAATATATCAGGTCTGAAAGATTGCACTTCAGGTCCAAGTGTACTAATACATGCAAAATTAACCATAGAATGAGAATTTGACCACAAGAATGCAAAAAGTTTCAAACAGAAGCCCTCAAAATCAAATTTCCGGTTACTTTTGGCCATAGCGAGTACTAAGAGACTGGTAGTGGTGGGTTGGTCAACTTAAGCTTGGTAGCAGGCCGCAGGCGTTAGGAGAACTTGAAATGTATCATGCCAGATAAGTGCCAGATTGAATTTCAGATCTACGTGGAAGAATAAAGGCACCTGAAATTACTGTTAATCCGAATCCTCCGACAGGGGGAGGATGTCACCCTGACCTCTGAAAAAATTCGGTCGATGTATTGTATGTTTTTCGGGTAATGGTACCTCCTTGGACGCGGCGGCCGAAACGTCTATGCTTCACATCGCTCTCTGGACGTCGCTCATCATGTGCAACACTGGCCATGCTTCAGGCATTCCAAATATATCCGGAAGACTGTCCCAAATATTTTGGAGCGCATCCTGGAAAGCCATCGTGATTCTACCGGAACAAGTAGAGCACACGCTCGTCGAACGAGAATCGGGCTGTGGGTCGTCCAAGGGGGAGATATCGGTGGGAGATTCCCTGAAAAAACGTTAAGACAACTGGCTGAGTAACAGAGGATCGAAGAGTCTCAGTCCTACCCTTGGTCCATGCCGGGAGACGCGGTGATCACATGGTGCCAGGAGCAGCGTGGCTTGTCCGCCCTGCCGTGTCGTAACCGGGTGGTCTGTGAAGCAGCTGTTCAACTGCATCGTGGCTTGAAAGAGACGGATCTACGCGGAAGCACACTTGTCCACTACATATTGTGAGAACCCGTGTCGCATCATTTGCGAGGGACCGTCATCAAAGGTGGAGGCATGGAGGAGGAGGAGGTAAATTATACTGACGCGGTCCCACAATTGGAACTGCCAGTTTACTACGTAGAACATGGTAGCTTATGTAGGCTAAAAGATACCTGCCCTATACATAGAACACACGTACTACCAAGAGGGGGGCGGAAAGTTTAGGTGATCGACTAATAAGCGATGGGGAGTAGCCAGAGTGCCCCGACTTCGGTGGCTGCGATGATCACCCTCGCGAGTGACTTGATTGGCTGGCTATCATCACAGATGATATGATCCAGGCGGGACCGAGCTCGATACCGTTCGATGGACGTGAAATAGTATCGAACTGAGAGATGGTTCAAAGCACGGCGGCAGAGATGGCTGATCTCGTATTTGTACGAAAGCCGGAGAATGCCGACGACGGCGTCGAGTCGAACGGGGGCCTGGGCGGGCATAAAATATCTGGAGGACGGTATAAATATGAACGGGGACGTAATGCACGAACGTACGTGGTATCGAAAATCGCTCTCATGAAAACCTCAACGTCTGCCGCGGAGTCGTCTAAGTGCAGAAGCGGAGATCCATTGATCGATTCGGCCGGTTGCGGATACGCCAACATTTGGCGGAAAATGCTTGAGTGAGCAACAACAATTCCTTTGCTGACCCGGCATATCATGTCTTCTGCGCGAATGACCACAGCGTCGCTCGGGAACCAAAGATGGTCTACCCGCCGCAACGCGTCCAGGGGATTCTCCTCGTCGATAACCGTGCCAATGGATAGAGCTGGCGTGCTGAATCTGTTCATTTATCTTTGTCGTGGTAGAGGGTGCATCAGTAAAAGTACACGATCGTCTTTGGCGTCTTTGGCGTCTTGGCCAAGATGCCAAAGACGTGTAAGACAGAATTTTCCCCAAGATGCACGTCTTTGGCTAAGAAGGTCCCTGCCAGTGTGTCTTGCCCAGGAAGAATGTCTTGGGAAAGACTTCCGAGACGCACTGTGTCTTAGGCAAGACTCTATCAAAGACTAGTTGAGAGAACTTAAGATGCTTGAAAGACCCAAGAAAGATGCTTAAAGGAGGACAAAAGACGGCAGATAAACATATATATTCGGGTGTTCTAAAGTACACTACAAGTGCAAACAAAGTTGTGGAAGTCTGAGCATGAGCGGTGACGGTACTTTGGCGGGCTCGTCATCCGTGGCAGTCCATTGGAGGGAGATGAAAGCGGACCCATCTTCGACGGCAGTCTATCGCAGGAATTGGAACATTAGGGATGAAGATGAAAGAACAAAAAGAGGCGCACCATGTCCTCTGTGGAGGCCTCATCTCCGGGGGTCTCGTCCGCGGTAGTCCCGGAGCGACGAAGGCGGCGGTGTTGTTAGGACTAATGGGCTTCAGCTCGCTATTGTCGACGACAGACTCGTCATGGAAAGCCTGGGGGGATTTCAAGTTTAGCAAAGAGAAATGAGCGGAGGAGAGCGCCACAAGCGGCATAGGAGTGATGGAGCACGGGGAGCGGAGCCGGGAAGCCACAAGCGGCAGAATATGCAACGAAGCACTCGAGGGAGGAGGAGCCACAGGCGGCAAAAATGCGACGCAGCGCAGGAACACATCACAGGACCGGGCATGCAAAGGGGGCTTGAGCTTGAGTTTTGGCAGTACTAGTACTAGTGCTGACGCGTTGACGGCTTGAAGAAACAGTAGCGGAAGACCGGTGGACCAACACAGGGAGGTAAAGATGAAGGGAGAAAGCAAAAGGCGACGAACCATTTGATGGCATCGTGATCACACCATCCGCAGTTGCGGAGTGATCCGAGCGGAGTTTGAATGACTTGCATTATTCGCTCCAGATCCGACAATCACAATCGCTCGCCTGCAAGCCTTAACCTACCATGCTTTCGTTTCTTGGACTGCTTGGTGATATTCAATTTCATTACTTGACCTTGACCATTGATGAAATGTCTTCACCAGTGTCTTTTGGATTTTCAGCACGATTTTGCCGCTGATCTCCATAATACTTATGCAGGCATATGCTCAGCCTCTGAGCCTCACCCTTGCAGGCGAAACTTGAAACAATTTTAATCCACCAAAAAGATGTGAGGTTTTGTAATTTTATTCCCCAAAATTGATGCATCGAAAGATGTTGAGCAGCCGCCAAGATGATCACCAAAGACTTAGGATGTTTCCCACATGACCAAGATGTCGCAAAGACGCACTACCAAGAGAAAGACGTGCTCCCAAAGACAAAGATGCTCTAAGATCTGGCTCAAAGATGTAAGACACCAAAGACAAACGTGCTGGTTTACTGATGTGGCAGTGGTGAGACCTCAACACTTGAGCGATGCCTTTTATATCGAACAAACTGGCGGAGAAACTCACTTATTATTTTTCAGATCACGATAAAAGCACGCCGGCGTGAAGGAAGGGAAGACCTATGACCAGCTCTGATAAGAACAAAAAGCTTTGATAGCGACGAGTGACGCGTTGTTTGTATTCTGTTCGTCACGTGCGAGCCTCAAGGTGCCTGAAGTCCTGAACTCCCAACTGCAGCATGTAGCTGCCTCATCCGCTGCGCCATCACTACCATCGAGGGAGTCACCGGCCTCAAAAAGGCTACAGGATCCCACTGTTGCCATGAGATTTGGGCCGAGAATTGTTGTATGTGGTACTTTAGGAGGAGGTATGATTCAGAGGAGCGACTGGTAGGATGTAGAGTAGCGAGGAGAGGAGAGGTGAGCAGTGACCAACAGTAGTGGGGAGCCCGGAGCCGCCTGGAGTCGGGGCTGAGCCGAGATCAAAGCCGGCTCCAGCCGAAGCCGAGCCTGATCGGGCGAGGACCCCTGATAATACCTTTCGAGGCTAGGTCCCCGAGATCCAGGATCCGCCAATTTTTGTCCGGACAGATTTTTGTCGCCTTCGGCTGGTTTTTGTCCGGACGGAACCTAGCGTCTGTTGACATAATTGTCCCAAAAAGGTAATTCTGGGCTCCCACGGACCTAAAAACGCTCAAATTTTCTCTTCGTGGGCCTTTTCGTGCTGTTCCGAGCAATTCATATCGTTCGCGCTCTGTTTCCCGCCAAAAAAGTCGCATCCCACGACTTTTGGCCCCCAAATTCTTCGTCAACTCTCGGGTTTTGTCCGGACAGGACCTGGCATTTCGGGCCCCGAGCGTCGATTTTTGTCCGGTCAGGACCTAGGTTTGGGGGCCAAATTCCCAAAATTTTGTCCGGCGCCGGACCTACCCTCGAAAGGTATTATCAGGGGTCCTATCGGGCGCCACGCTTCGTCAAGCGGCTGGCGCTCCCGCTTCATGTGTCACATCAGTCACCTCGGCCGATATGACTCCGACGGCTCATTTGCCGAGATCCGATGTCGTCAACTAACCCCTGCTCACCGTTGGTCACGACGAAGAAAATGTACCTCTTCCAAATTTCCTTCAATCTTGAGCGCGATATGGCATTTGTAACTATCTTGTTTAACAATGATTTTGCAAATGTCGAACGAAATTTTAAACAATGTATTGAGTGAGTTATGGGGTGTGTCGGGGAGGGCGGGATGGAGGGCGGGACAGGCGGGAATGAGCAGGTGAGAGCCTGACACGACGTCGAGACGTGTTTGATGGATGTGGCCTAGACCCTAGTGACAAGGGCCGGATCACGCTCAAGCGGAGCACAGCCCCAACGGAGCGGACGCTTCATTTTTGGCAGAGGACGCCTAGCGAAGCGTGGCGCCCGATCAGGACCTAAAAGGCTTCGGACGGGCACCCGCAATTTCATAAAGAGAGAGACACGCTCGCAAAAAACTAGTTCACTTTTGCCATTGTTCTTAGACGTGCAGGATGAAGAGTGACTACTATTCTCCCAATCTGCGTGCCTGCCCCTGCTCCCCTCCCTGCGTCGCATCCATCTGTCGACACTGAAGCAACGAGGCGCGGTGCATCCGCGAGCGCTATCCTCCGCAACGGCGCGGTACGCCATCTTCCGCGTCCGCTTATCCAGACGGGCACTCGTGTGGCGTGCGCCCGCACGCAGCGGCCACATGCGCCTGAGCACATTCCATTCCCACGTCCACGCCATACGTACGCCTCCACACCTCTGCGCGCCTGAGCGTATAGACACAGCCGCCAGCGCGACACACACACACCTGCGCACGCACGACCCGCGCACACCATCCGCGCGCGCCACATAGTGCGCCAATGTCCCGGCACCAACGCGAAGGCATCCCCATCTGCGCCGCCGCCTCCGCGCAGAACGGGAGTCCCCGACTTCCACACCCCCATCACCGCCACCGCGCCACGCATCCTGAACACCAACGCACGCGGGAGCACATCCAGCAACGCCCCGCCCACACTCTTGCGCCACCCACGCTGCGCCACCGTAGCACGCGAATCGCCACGCACCCAGTGCCACGCCCGCGCTGCGCCCCCGCGCTCCACGATCAGCATTATCGCGCCGCACTGCATCTCCGCCTCTCGGACCCCGGCGAATAAGCGCACATCCGCACGTACGCCCGCGCTGCGTGGCCCGGCTGTCTGCGCACACACCCCCGCAGCCACCCCCGCGCTCGAGTGGCTCGCAGGATTCCATTCCCGAGCGGCGGGCAGGCGTGCGCCGCAGCCCCACACGTGGGGGCTACCTATTCGGGACCGGCGGGTCGTGAGGGCGCGGGGGTGTTGTCTGTGGGGCGCGGGTTAGCGTCTGCGGGCACAGAGGAGGACGAGGAAGTGGGCAAGGAATGACGGGAAAGGTAGGTAGATGGGCAAGGAAAGGGGTGGGGATGGAGACGAGGGATGAGAGATTGAGGATAGGGAAGGGGAAGGCGACGCGAGGAAGGGCGGAGGGAGGGAGACGGCGCGAACGTGGACGTGGACGTGTAAGGAAAGGACGGGAAGAAGGGTGGGAGGGCGCGAGGAAGAGTGGCAACACAGGGAGATGGGGAGCGTGCCTGGGGGTGGGGAAGAGGACGAGCGGCGGAATGCGAGGGGTAGGAAGGGCAGGAAGAGCAGAATAAGGAGGTTTGGGTAAGGACACAAGGGAAAACAAGGAGCTTGCACGACAACAAGACGAGGAAGGACGCAGGATGGTGACAGGGAGGAATTGATAAATTGTTGCTCCGTAAGCGCGTCTACGGGTGGTCGGATATTCCCGGGTACGAGAGGACGATGCAGGTGCGAGGGAATAACCGAGGAAGAGAGAACAGGAGAAAGCAGATGAGCAAGCGCAAGCGCGGCGGGTTGGTGGTCACTGGTCAAAGCAGGAGGCGGGATGCGGCCGTCTTAGGCTGGCGAGTGCGCATGTCGTGTGAGGCTGGCTAGCCGGTCAAACCGCGCTAGCCAGCCGGTAGAGGACCGGTCGGTGCAAGGGGGTTTTGGCTTTCGAAAAACGGATATAGGGTCGAAAAGTTTTTTTCGACCCTCGGCCAGACCCCCCCCTCCCCCCCCCATATAAGGAAGGAGGTTCCCACCCCTAACGGCGGGCCGCCTCTCCGAGTCATGTGCACGTTCACCGCCACCTCACCGCCACACCAGGTTGACAGCTTCATAAATAACAATTGACCTCTTTGACGCTCTGGTGGCGCTACAACATTGTCGAGTGCCAGCCAGGTTCATTTAATACATACCAGCTTCAATTACTGAGTGATGTGCAGTGCACTCTTTTCAGAGTCATATAGAATTTCAAGATTGGCTGACTGTGTGTAGGCGCCAATACTGCCATCTTGCCCCAATCTCCCAAGGTTTTAAAGCTATGCACATCAGTGTCAATTTTTCCCCTAAAATATTTTGAATAACCATTCTTTTCGCCGTCGACGGACACTCCGAGACGTTCATAATGATTGGTGGACTTTCCAAATCCGGACAACCACGTCTTTACATGCCTGTAGAGGCCCAAATACCCTCTTTCTACCTCCTGGAGGGCTTCATGGAGTATTTCTGACACTTTTGAACCTCCTTCATAACACATGATAAAAGTTTTTTTCAGCCGCCCTCGGCCCCCCCCCCCCCCTGTATCCGAAATTTTAATGCCGAAACCCCCTTGGGTCGGTGGTATGAGACCAACCACACCCACCCCACTCGTTCACGTAAAGCCACACGGCCCGCGGCCAAAAAAACGCCACCCTCAAATTTCCATCTGCCAGAAGCACGAAAGCTGGAGGATTGGAGCTCACATATTTCGCAGCAGCGCGTAGTCGTAGTCCCCTCCCGAGTTTGAACTGGTTTTGTGCATAAGTAGTTGGTGCCTCGACGTTTATTGGTCGTATGGATTCGGATTCGATCATTCCGGAGTGACGAAGCAGCGAGGTGCAAGGAGGTTTGCGAGAGAGAGTAACACTAATTGAGGGTAGGCGAAAGCAGCACGTCGAACGAGCGCGACAAGTTGGCGGTCAAATCAGGGAGCTATGTGGCCATATTTGGCAGGTTCGTGCCGAGCTGATCCGAGTCCTTTCCGCTTCCTTCCTTCCTTCTCAATTGCGTCTCTATCTCCACCGTGACCTGGCGCAGTGAACGCTCTTCGAAACCGCTCTCTGCACTCTGATACCTGACTGCTACGGCCTTGAAACTACTGGTATCACCGATCTCGACTTCCGTCTTGAAGCCGGCTCAATCTACGGCGACAACTTGGCGACAACGGTGAACCCACTGGTAAACCAACGGCTTATCCAAATCCTTGCATACACCACAGAAGACAAAGCTCCGGAGGGGTCCGCGCATGCTCGACTCGAATATTTGCTGGCTATCCGGATTCCGCAGGATGCCCTGTCAACTCGAGTATTTCACACTTATACTTTTTTGGGGGGTACTCCACTCTAAATCATCTCGTGTCGTACGCCGTGCTTCAGTCTGCGCTCTTCTAGTCCTCGTCTCGAATCTCCTGTATTATCAAAATCTCGCGATGCACCTCAAAATGTCTTCCTCAAATCTGTCGAGAACGGAATGGTCCGCACCTGCGCAGTATTGTCGGGGAGGTCTGTTTGGACTCCGCGGCATCTCCAGAGTTGCTTTTTGCTGCTCGCTCAACCGGTTCTCGCCCAAGCCCACAAGCCCTCTCCTATAAATCTCGGTACTTAAAAATTAGAATAAGGCTCGAGAGCGGAGCGGTCCGCACCTGCACACTGTGCATATGTTTGGAGAACTCGTGTCAATTTGCAGTCAACCCGTTCGACTCGGGCTCGAGCCGTTTGGTAGTTCAAAAGTGCTCCTTTTTACTCCTCTTCCCAGTGTTTAAATTCGCGTTCGTAATGTCTTGCGTAAATCTCCCTCGGGCTGAGAGCTTAATGCCTCGACTTTTGCAAGCCAAATGTCCCCGAGCACGCTTCTTGTCTGAGCGCAGACCCTTCGAGCGATCATTCAATCGGTGTTGGCTATGCCGACTCCAAATTAAAGCAGTCCGTCGTCCGGTATGAACAACTTACAACGCACCTCAAAACGTCTCATATGAATCTCGGGGCTGAAAGGCGGAAGTAAGACTCGAGTGCGGAGTCGTCCGCATGCTTGCTTGGAGAGTTCGCGTCAATCTGCAGACAACCCCGTTCGACTCGGGCTCGAGCACGGCAACCCCGAGCCCCTAGACTTTTTTCGCTGCACGTTCAACTCTCATGGTGTTGTCAAAGAAAAATTGAGGAGGCCGCATTTCCTTGTTTACTTGGTGGGGGTTGGTAACCGGGCGCGGGTTATATAACGTCTTCGGCCGAACTGCGGCTTCCCATTCATATTTCTGCGAAGAGGGGTTCTGGATCACTGTCCGCAAACAGCAGATCACGGATTTCGGCACGGAAGTCAATGACATGACGCGGCATCTCAGCGGGGAATCAGGTTTCATTGGCAATTGAGGTCAGTCGAGTTCACCTCGCCACTATGGACAGTCAGAGTACCGATTTTGAGGCGGTTCTGACAGTCGGTTCTGATGGTGGTTCTGGATTTTAATAAGCATGGGAAACCGTCAAGAACCGGACCCGCCTTCGAAATGCAGAACCTTCTCTGGAGGAAGTTTTACAACGGTTCTCGCAGGCGGTTCCGGTTCTCGATCGGTAATCTTTACTTTCACTACAATTTGCTTTGTGACTAGATTTACTGTTGACTAACCTGACGGGCCTTTCCTCTCCCGACTTGTCTGGCACTCATCCACTCCTTTCGAGTCCGCCGTCAGGCCATTATCTGGCAATGGGAGGCAGGCCTGAGCAGGCTGCTGCCGTCTCGCAAAAGGCCACGGATGTTGCCAGCATTGCAGCGGAGGAAGCTCGTGAAATAGGTGAGAAACCACCTCCAAAAAAAAGAGGCTCTGTTGTGAATCCCAAGTAAATCCGGATGTACCATTTCAAGAGCTTGTCTGCGCGCTCGCCGTGTCGCGTGGTGGGAGGCATGATGGATCAGGTGCATAGCCACAGCAGTCAAGAAATTATTTAGTTGCTATAATGGCATGGTCAAAACTGACGATGGAACCGTCTTGAAAAGTGGGTCAGTCAAGGTTCAAGTCGGTTTTGGACGGTTTTCACAAGGTTCTGATGTAAAAAAAAATCCAGAACCGCCATCAGAACCGCCCCAGAACCGCCTCAGAACCGCTACTCTGACTGTCCCTACTGTCTGCGCCATATCACCAAGTAACATCGACATATGTGCAGTTCACAGCAACAGTTGAATAGAATATCATCTTGTGCAAAGAAAACTGAGAACCCAGAGCTGCAGATGCACAGTCTGCAGTTGGATGTGCATGACTCCAAGGTAGTACAGGTTGATAAAATCAATGACAAACATATACAGTCGCAAACTAGGAAGCGAAACGCTCAGACTGCGCTGCGGATTGTGAGCTCAATACGGCAGGAATCGATTTGATTGTTGCTATAGATAGGTGCTATGACATCCTGGCAATACGATAGTACAAAGATTCATGTGGTTAGATGATGTCCTCGTTGAGAACGACGGCATTTTGTCTCAAATAACGTGAAAGCGAAACACTACAAGACAGTTTAATTTGTCTTACCTTTGGGATTTGAACATTCTCAACCTTGATATTCGTCATCTGGGACCCTGAAAACACCCTCCGGATACTCCTCCCAGTTTCCCTGGCTTGTAAGGGCACCAAATCAGAATGCAGGGGAAATAGGCCAGATAACTGTGCAAAAGAAACTGCGCAGCGCGACCGCAATAAGAGCCTTTCTCTCAATTCCTTCGACGTATGGGGGGCTTCATAATAAAGAGAAGGACCACCCAAAAACTCGGGCTCATCGGGGCACGTTAATTTAGCAAACGGGCCGGTGTTTCGCTTCTAAGTTGTGTTTCGCTTCCTAGTTTACGACTGTACACGGAAACTAAGACAATTCTAATTTGTGAGTATATTAGGACCAAGTATCAATACTATCAATATGGCTGGGGTTTATTCCCCGGATCTACGTAGTCCTATGTTGGATGTACTCTCCTCCATTCAGCCAAGGATAATATCTAATGAGTTTTCGAGGCCAGATCATTCACGGGAATCTTCCTCCGCTTCTCGAGGACTTCCACTCGGAGCTCTTTGGCCTGCTGTGATCGGCCCAGCTTGAAGTATGTGTTTGCAAGGTTATGCATGGCATTCAGGGTGTCTGGATGCTCCCTGCCCAGAGTCTTCCCCCGCTTCTCAAGGACTTCCACTTGGAGCTCTTCTGCCTTCGCTGATTGACCCAACTTGGAGTATATTTGTGCAAGGTTACCCATAGTAATCAGGGTATCTTGATGCTCCCTGCCCAGAATCTTCCTCCGCTTCTCGAGGACTTCCAATTGGAGCTCTTTGGCCCCCTGCAATTGGCCCAACCTGTAGTATGTGATTGCAAGGTTATGCATGGCATCCAGGGTGTCTGGATGCTCCCTGCCCAGAATCTTCCTCCGCTTCTCAAGGACTTCCACTTGGAGCTCTTCAGCCCCCTGCAATCGGCCCAGCTTGGAGTATGTCTTTGCAAGGTTATTCATGGCACTCAGGGTGCCTGGATGCTCCCTGCCCACAATTTTCCTCCACTTCTCAAGGACTTGCACTTGGAGCTCTTCAGCCTCCTGTGATCGGTCCAGCTTGTGGTATATGTTTGCAAGGGTATTCATGGCAATCAGGGTGTCCGGATGATCCCTGCCCAGAATCTTCCTCCGCTTCTCGAGGACTTCCACTTGGAGCTCTTCAGCCTCCTGTGATTGGCCCAGCCTGTAGTATGTGCTTGCAAGGTTATCCATGGCAATCAGGGTGTCTTGATGCTCCCTGCCCAGAATCATTCTCCGCCTTTCAACCACAATAACAAAAAGTTGGGCTGCATTTTTGTATGCCCCTGCAGACCAGTAGACATGCCCATACTGCTGCCGAAAGTCGGGTTTGATTTCAACATCTCCATGTGTCAGTGCTTGTACGTGTGGTAACAACTGGATATGATCAACCTGCTTGCTTAAGTTTGGTATCTCGTTTATTGCCATGCCCAATATGGCACTCATGCAATACTGGTATGATTCTTGATTCAACACTGTATCCCGGCACCAGTCATGCACAAGCGGATGCATAGAAAACATTTTCTGTCCCTGATCATAGTAAATCAAGGAATAGCTCCGGATCTCCTTTGTGATATGCCTGAAGCGGAATGAGTCCCAGTACCCAGTGGGGTCTAGAAAATGGGAGATAAACTGAAACGGCTTCTCCAGCTCATCTTCGGATGGGCCCGAAGTTCCGCATTTATATTTGGAGGCATTGCTAAACATTGTCTCCGAGATCTTGTTGTGGTGAAGGAAAGACCAGAGTCGCAGCATCCCTGCTGCCGGTTCACTGAGTTGGTCAAAGCTGATCTGCCATGTGGTGTAAACTGTCCAAGCATAGTCATCATGAGATTGAGTAGGTTTTTCACTCAGGAGGCGAGCTCTATTCTTGGCGTAGGATTCCAGGTAGCCAGCTAGATCTTCAGACACTGCAATGAAGGCACCAGCTTGGATGATTGCCAAGGCGAGACAGCATAGGACCTGTGAGAACATGGGATTTTCAAAGCATAAATGGATATTATTGAACTGACCTTCACAATCTCAGCAGCAACTTTCCTGTTAGCAGGTGTGAGCTCCAGCTCTGCACTCTTAAGCAACAGCTCTTCAGCTTCAACTTCTTCCATATCCTGGACTTCATGATTCCCCCCTGCATAAACTTGGAGACCGTGATTCCGTGAAGTAAGGACAATATTTCCATGACTGCATTTCGGCAAGAACTTGTTGAGGTCGAGCTTGGGATCATCTGCATTGTCAAAGAATAGTAGCCAGTCGGAAGGTTTACTCTGAAGCCACCGCAAAGCATCGTCTGGATCATTTCCAAGACTTCTTGCCATGGCTATATTTTTCAGGCCTGCCGCAATTGTCTCTGTGGTGCTGGCATCAATGAGAAATATGCCAGAGAACCTATGGTCAAACTCAATGACAGAATTCTGCTATATATGAAGTTCAAACTCACTGTGCAGATGATTCCTGTATGAACTTCAGAGCCGTCTGGGTTTTTCCTGAACCACCTAGTCCATAGAGCAAAAAAATCTGTTGTGCTCCCGAGACCTTGGTGAAATATTGATGCATTTTCTTCAGGACGTCAGTTCTGCCATGGAAGTGCCTTGATGGAGAAGGGCAGTCAGTGGTGCTTTTAGGAACTTGATCCATTGGGATCTCTGCACAACGGTCAATTGAGCTTGGATTACCGCATGTGGACACAGAAGGAGAATACTCGGTAGCACAACTGCAAGAGCCTCTTGGATCTGACCTACTCTGAAGTTTGTCTCAATAGTTGCCAAAAGCTGACCTTTACATCAGAGAATGGGACCCCGGGGGATTGAATGTACGCACATTGAGATTTGAGCGCAGGTTCTGGATTTTCTTTTGATGTTTTCCAATCTGATCTGTGTTGCCGCTTAACTGGAAAACGGTCTTCACAGGTCGCCAAAAGCCACTGGGGCCTTTTTGCAACTGTTTCACGGCCTTCAAAATGTCTTGCAACACACTAGACAATGATCAATACCACATCAAAATTGGAACAAAATTGTTTGCCTTGCAAGCTTCTCACAGTCGTTCTTGAAGTTGACAGCCGCCTTGTCCCCATGGGCCACAAGTTGGTCTTGAACGATGGTCACAACTTCCATGATGTCCTCGCACAGCTCTTTCAGATCGTCACGATTCTTCTTGACTTTCTGCGCCAACCAAAGTCAATGATATCCCCGGGAAGAGAAATCAAAAGAGAAAACCTCCACTGTCTCCAGTAGAATCACCACCAGTCCAAAAGCACCCTTGATGTAAGGAAACGGGGCGCATTCTGCCGCCGCGGTAATTGTCTTTGCTGCTAGAAGTGAGTTTACCAGCTAATTAGAGGACTCGGATGAGGGTTTGGGAGTGGGTGCGGAAGACCCTTGGTGTGGGGCGCTGGACGCTACAGGAGCTGGGGGGGTGGACATGGTGGAAAGAGGAGGGCGCTGATCATCGAGCGCCCAGCCTCATGCTAACCTGTGCTTGGCAGTGCTCGGCCCAATCCGATTGCACCGGAAATGGGCAGTGCCTGTCAGTCAGACTCAACGGCTGTCAGTTCACACGGAATTTTCTTCCGAGAGCGTCGCCCATTTTGTACATATGCAGTGGTGGCGGGCGGACGAAACAAACAGGTCCCGGACTTAAGAGATATTAAAGCATCCATCATTTTGAATCATTATCATAAGACCAGAGTTGTTGATAAGTAGGTTCCCAGCGACAGAAAAGTAGTGAGACCAGTTCTCTCTGATGTCTGGGCGACTTGGCATCGTCGTGTCAAGTAATGAACTAACTCACCAGAACCCCAGTCGAGCGCAGAATTTTGGCAAGCAACGGGTGCTAATTCAGAAAACTGAAGCGGCCTTTCCGTCTGCGTTGACGGAGTTGAGACTTATCGAGCAAAAAGATGCATAGCACATCGCGGGAACTCGCGGCGCTAACGACGAGTCTAAACATGAAAGAATCCCAAGGTCAACGCACGTGCCGTGACACGACGCGTCAAGCGCCAAGTCTCGTCGGAGTCCCAGCGCTTCAGCCTCCAGTACCGTCGAATAACTTCATGTGGGGTCAGAACCTGGAGTGCTAGTATCGGCCGGGATTTTCATTTTGTGAAGTACTCCGCATTTGTATTAGAATCGCAAGCGGACTGCCTACATACGGTGATACAAGAATAAAGAGGCAGCGATCAATGGGGCAAGAGGAAGCGGATGGACCTGCAGCGCGATTTGGGGTCTACGCTCAGGGGAACGTCGGGACAGCGCGGGTGGAGCTGTCCATGACTTCGTAGAGGCTGACCGGGAGGGAGGCGCGCCGACACCTCGCGCTGCGGGACACGCGACCCTCACAAGAGCCATCCATCCTCCGTAAGAGCGATCTATCTTCCGCAAGCGACCTTCCCGCCCGTACTTCCAGTCCACGCACCACCAGCGCGCATACCCTCACGAAAGTATGCCGCAACCGCGTCCCAAGGCCGAGCGCAGCCCACGCTGCAGCGTACGATAACTCACGCGCAGGGCACACATGTAGAGGGGAACCACCGTCGATCACCCACTCGCTGGGGGCCTCCACGCCAGGGCACCACGAGCACCATCTCCCCACGCTTCACGCCCGCACGCAGCGGTAGCTCATCTCCACGACTGAGCTTCGCACCTTGGCGCGCGTCGCTAAGCGCCACATCGCCTCCCACTGGAAGCCTCCGCGCACACACACTGACAGACATCCAGAGCGTGCCATGTAGCACGCCGATGTACTGCCTCCGACGCAAGGCCGCCTCCACAACGCGGCGCCTCCGTAGCGCAAGAACGCCGAGCATCCACCCGCGGGCACCATCCTCATCCGCCTTCGCGCGCGCGCCTCCGCAGCATCCACGCTGTGCGCCGTCCTCCACCACGCTACCATCCCCGCATCCAGTGCCACGGCATTCGCGACCTCCGCGGATAGGCCCCAGACCCGGCGCCCGCCACGTAGGACGCCCGACTCAAACGCGCCGCCGCGTCGTCCACAACGCCCACACCTCCACCCCCCCGCGCACCGCCCGCGCACACATATGACACCGACCGGTCACCGGGAGTCGCGGCGCGCACACAGCCGCGTCCGCCGCCTACGCGGCGCCTCCCTGCCAGCATTTCCCCAGGCACCCCAGCCCACCCCGCACTACTCACCTCCGCAGACAGCGCCAGCGCCAGCATCACACCCGCCTCCCCGTCTCCTGCACACTGGGCACAAGGACGCGCGCGCACGCCGCCCCTTCATACCGCCGCGCTTCCGTAACGCAAAAACGCGCGCGTGCTCGCATTCGCGCCGCCAGCGCCTGCCACGTCATCAGCGACTCCATGCCACCGCACACCACCACCTACGCCCACAGGCCCCGCCAGCACCATCGCGCACACATCCACAACCCCGCTCCCCCGGTACGCTGGATACACTCCTGCGCATCCACGACCCGCCCCACGCGGCACACACGCGGGCGGGTCATCTGCGCGTCGCCGTATACATCATGCAAGTGCTGCACGGGCACCTCCACGCGCCCGCGCTGCATATGCACCGGAAAGACGTCGTCGCCCGCGCGCGCACGTCCGCGCGCGCCGTCTTCTATCCCGCATGTCCACCTCGGATCCACGGCGTACGTCCGGGCCTCCGCAGCGGGCGACCGCGGGGCGACGCGCTGCCCCGAAGCCTCGCCGGGGGTGGCGAGGGCGTGCGGTATCTGTGGGGCATGGATTAGTGTGGGTAGATGAGATGAGGAGGTCGCGAGGGGGGATGGGACGTCGGAGTGAAGGGGGAGGGAGGAAGGACGAGCGGCGGGAGGAGATGGTGGGGGATCTGGGCGTGGCGCGGCGAAACGATGTAACGGAGGGTGGTGTACAGGACGAGGATGGGGAGGGTACGGACGCGGGGGAGGGTTACGCCGGAGGTGAGGGACGGGGATGCGAAGAGGGCTGGGGAGGGAGGAGGGAGGAGGGAAACGCGGAAAGGAAAGGAACGGAGTAGAGGGAGGGAGACATAAGAGCAGCGGCAGACGCAGGAACGCGTGAGAGGGGTGTGAGGAAGGCGAGGGGAGGGGGCGAAATGCGGGGGAGCGGGACGAAAGAGAACGGGGAGGGGGTGTCGTAGGGACGGGAACGAGGACGGGGGCAATGAGTGTGTGTGGGAAGGGCGGAGATGAGGGGGGAGGCAGGGTGGATTGGCGAGCCGTGGAGTGGGCAGGCGAACAGCAACGAGGAACGGGGCGGTACGGAGGACGGTGCGGGTGACGAGGATAGATCGAAAGGTTGCAGCGGGGGAAGGGAAGGGTGAAGCCGGAACGCACGAGTACTACCGCTGAACCCATATGCTGGCTATGCGTCCTCTTCAAGTTCCTCATGGGCGCCGTTCATCGAGATATGTGGATAAAGGCGGTCAGCGTTTCGACGCGCGGAGAGAGGAACGGCGAAGAGGGAACGGCGAGGGGAGAGCTAGCATGAAGATAGGAAGGGAAGGGAAGGAGAGGGAGAAGGAAGGAGGTGACACATGCGCGGAAGGACGTGGTGAGCGCTAGTGTCGTATAGCGCGCGCTAGTCAGTCGTATCCGTTCACGCAAAGACGGAACAGATGCGACACACAAATTTCCTCCGCCTGAAAGAAAGATGACGACTAGAAACTTGGAACTCACAAAGAGGCCGCAGACCGTAGTCGTAGTCCTTCTTGCCTAGTTGGTGGGTCTTCCTCTTGCGTTAGAGCTCATTTCGGGGCGATGAGAGGCCTATCCCGAGGTGCCGATGGGGTGTGAGGGAGAGTAGAAGACAAAAGCAGCCACGCTGGAATCGAGGAAACGCGACAAGTTGGTGTCAAAGCAGGGAGCTATGTGCCTGTGCTTGGCAAACCCCTGCCGATTTGCCGAGGTGATCCGAGTTGTTCCGCTTCCTCCTTCTTTCCACGCGAATTGGCTGCTCTCCCGATGCACTCTGGGCTCTGCTGCTCACTCACAACCTCGACTTCGACTCCTCGCAGCACTCAACAAGCACCAAACTCTTACTGAAATCCTCGAATCGTGGAGCGCCCCACATTGTTACCCAAAGTTCAACCTTCAACGTCGAACGCATTCACTCCATCTACGGCGACACAGCCAGACGGACCCCACCGGTCCATTTTGATTCCAACCGCCTCATTCCATGCATCTCTTAAAGAAGATAAGGCTTGACACCGGACTGGCCCGCCCTTAGACAACTTACCGTCTCACATCTCACCCGGTCTCGCCTCCACAAAAAATCCCCATCCGGCGTCGACCCAGGCTCGCGGTTGACACTCGATCTCTTGCGGTTCCTTCACTGCCCCTCTTTCCCGATGTGTCGGAATCTCACTCCGCACCCTCGAATGATCGTTGAATCATTGTGCGGATTTTAAATCCGCTTTGGTATAGCAGTGGTTTGAACAAACTGCCAACCCCCTCAAAACATCCTGGTCCTGGACGGAGAAACAGGGTCGGTCCGCATCTGCGTAATATTGTGTATTGTTAATATCTCGGCGACTCTGCAAGGATCTCCCGTTCGCCTCGGGCTCGAGCCACACACCGGTAATCATCTGTTTTTACTGTCCTTGCCGTTCTCCCCTCATGCTGACTCGAGAAAATGATTTTGGGACTCGATAAGAATCAAAATCTCGTCCCATACGCTAGACGCTCAGAGATAACAGCATCGATCGTCGAATCATTGTACGGACTTCTCGTGTGGCAGTGGTTTCTTGAAAAAATGCCAATCCCCCTCGAACATCCTCCACATCTCGGTCTTAGAGGGACTCGAGAGCGGAGAGGTCTGCATCTGCACAAATATAGTCAATAGCTTAGTGACTCTGCAAGGATTTCCCGTTCGACTCGGGCTCGAGCCATACGCCGGTAGTCATCTGTTTTTGCTGTCCTTGCCGTTGTCCCCTGTTTACCCTCGCTCACACCGACTCGAGGAACTCATGTTGGCAGAATTTCGCCCCACATCCTAGCCGTTCAGAGGTTCCGACCAACATTCCAACTCACTCAACCCGTCCGCAGGACCCCGTCCGATTCGGGCTTGAGCAATACTGAGGGACTCTGGCTTTTGTTTCCGTTCCCCTCAACCCAGCGCTCTTCAAGAAGCCTTGGACCGCCAGTCAACCTGGCCCATATTCGTTTTTGGAAGATAAAGAACATCCCTGGCACTCCCAAGTTCTCGACCGCACCACTCCTAAGCGAATCCTGGGTTCGATATAAAAATCCCAACACCCTCAGACTGCGTTGTCGTCAACAAAACCTAACCCTAGATTAAGCCTGGATCCAAAGTCACCAGGAGTACAGGCCTGTGTGCAGACGATGCCATTTGATGTTTTGTCCTATCTTTTCTTTATCATCTCTCTTTTTTTCATGCGCATTCTCCCAACGTTCTGCGGGCTATATCCACGGAGCCGACGAGACACAACCCAGTAAGTATTGTTTTTTCTTTTTTCGGACAGCGAATCACAAGACAAGGATAATGCCTAGAGAGCTATGTACGTGCTGCAAATACCACCCCAGAAATAATGGTGGAATCTTAAGGTGATGCATCAGTGGCAGGGTACTCCGGTGGAGCCTCCCGTTCATCCCACTGACGATTTTGCAACCGCTGATTTAGCACCGTGACCAGCTGGTCTGTGGGTATGGTAGAGACACGAACAGTGTCGACGCGGACATGCTCCGTCGGGAGGTCCGTCCCAGGTTTATTGGCGCCGATGCCGGTTCGTCCATTGCCGAATGATCATGGCCCGCGGCGGGCCGTGGCCAATTCTGCCGTTCCCTGTGCTTTTCCCCTCGCCGAAATGCAATGGGAAGGAGGCCTGGAGATGCTACTTGCGCCGTGAAAGGATTGATTCGAGGCTCGAGAAGTGGTGCACCGGTAAGATTTTTGGGAGTCTGCGAACCTCCACGGAGGCACCGCAGAGTGGCGAGAATGAGACCCACCCCCACAACTCCGCCCAATGCACCCCCGAGAATGGCTGCCAAGTGAGGGGATTTCCTCTGCGGGACTCCGGACGGGTTGGGAGGTGGTGAACTCGCCGTTGGTGAAGCGGCAGAGGCAGTAGACGACTCATCCTCGACGCCTATTGCACTGATGAGGGCGGCGAGGGCCATGGTCTGATTAATCCCCGAAAAACTAGGGCTCGGTGGCCCCGTCCAGGAGCTCCCGTAGATATCGGTGCCATTGGAGGTAGCCAGGTCCGTAACAGCATTGAACTGGATGGAACAACTTAACCAGCAGATTTGTTAAACCCCTCCCTTGCCACATACCTGAACCGCGATGTAATCTCCAATGTATCGGTGCAACACGGCGCTTGTCGTATTGCGGGAATATGCTGCCCCGAGGCCCTGCAGAAGGTTTGTATCTCCCGTTTGTTCTGGGATGTCTTGGGTATGAGGGAAATCAATGTTTCAGGGGAAAGAATTACCGTGTACGGCAATGATCCCATTTTCGCCTTGCCAGGCAGTATTCGGAATTGCGGCAGTAAGCAGGTCGTCCAGACTATCCGCCGACTGTTAAACACAGCACATGTAAATTGATGGGGGCTCACAGATTCTGTATTGACACATCGTTCGTAATGGAGGAGAGGACAGAAAGTCCCTCGATCATCAGCCCCGATTCGAATGGTGTAGTGTCCGAGAAGACCTCGCAGGGAGAATCACTGGCGCTGGCAGAGATGTCCGGCTGGACGATGTTTCTGACATTGTACAAGTGGGAACGAATAAAATTCGCCGATTCATTTGCCGCTTGATGATATAGAGAATCTGGTGTTATTTCGGCCAGAAGAGCGGATAACCTGGTGCATTCAGATAGTAACCGAATTAGGAGGGTGGTAAATGGTTGACCCACGTACGTACGTACCCGAGGAAATAACTGGTGCATAAACATGAGTGTGAACAACACGTCAAACAGATCGTACGCACCCGGTAGCATAACCTTCGAGTTTGAAGTCGTCTACCCTGTCGGTGTACTTGGCCCATCAACTACAGCGCTGGTTACAACGGAAAGACACCTACCCATGTACCACCAACCATCGTTACTGACCCAATGCTTCAGTCAATATTCGCCGAACAGTGCGCGACTCGCTGACCATTTTGACAGGATTTGGTGAGAGTGAAATTCTTCCCAGTAAATTTGCCTGCTGCGATGTCCTCGGTCGAGACCGTGAATTTCCTACCACGCCACAAGGACTGGATAGCGTATTCCAAAAAGCTCGAGTTTTTATATGCAGCGTATGCCTTCGCCGCGGCGTGCCCGAAAGCGCTAGACACAATACGACAGTTGAGGCATGCGTCACACGGATGAGGAATCAACTTACAGTCCATCGCCCGTCTAGGAGAGTGACAAATAATGACCAACTCGAGTCGAACTAAGCAAACGGATGACTGACCCTACCGAAGGTGTGAGTCCGATGGCACTCGAAATGAAACTAAAGTACCCACAGCGTATTGGAAAAATTAGCTGCCGTGGTCACCACGATCTTGAAGTACTGGTCCAGTGCACTCTCATACTTTGTCTGATTTGTCGCAAGGTCAGACAATGCCAGTTGAGAGTACAGGTTCCCCGTGATTCCGAAAGGATCGGCTTTGGATAGCCGGGGAAATCAGGGATTGGTGCATACATCCCTTAAAAACGAACTCCCACCTGGGAAAAGCCCGTCCGCATCAAGTCTGTCAAGGGCGGTATCCAGTGCTGCACTGGCCAGGCGCACACGCTCAGCCCGTAATGTCGTGATATTCGACTTCTGCGCATCACGAATGGGTCAATTTCAATCCAATGGTGTAGGAATACGAGGGCCGTACCCGCCAGGACGGGGATGCAACTTGCGTCGCTCCGCGAAGGGCTGTTAGGAGAAGAACACCGACGAAGGGGAGGAATGTGACCATCGGGAGTGTCCAGTGGGCTACATCAAGAGCGTCTTCTTCCCTCTTTGTTAAGTACCCAACGATCAGGGACCCGTCGCGCTGAGTCCAAACACCGAGTCGCCCGGCTTCAGATCCTGAATCAGCATCGGACGCTATTGTTGGACCAGGTGTCATGTCGATCCGATGGACGCCGCATGACACAGGTGGGGAACTTTGAGACTCAGAAGACAGTTAGTTGGATCGGTGGACCGAATTATTCTGATCAGATGCAATTGCATCTGTCCGGTAAATCATAAGATGGACAGTCGACAATAGAGTGGTAATTTATAGGTGCGCGCCCACGCAAGCCCGACGACCTCAAACGATGGGACCAGAGTATTCGTGGGTATTGCGAGGGTATCGGGCCCAAACTCTTGGGTTGGTTAGGTAAGTAGGCAGATAGATA